>JAHTLZ010000196.1:1058565-1107312 GCA_023846285.1 Phrynocephalus versicolor | reverse complement strand
AGAGAGAGAGAGAGAGAGAGAGAGAGAGAGAGAGAGAGAGAGCCTGGCCCCTCCTTCCCTACACACACACACACACACACACACACACACAGAGCGCCTGACCCTTCCCTCCCTACACACACACAGAGCCCCTGGCCTGAGCGTGGCGCCGGGGCTCTGGAGGCCAGCAAGGAAGAGGAACGCACGACTTGAAGCCTGGGAGCGGAGGCTCCAACTCATGAATGAGGGGCGGGGAGAGAGACAAACGGCAGAGCCATTTTTGCTGCCAGAGAGAGGCACGGGCTCTGCAAATGGGCTAACTGCGGTGCCCGCCCGGGGCGCATTCCACCACCTCCTCTGGGCGCACGGGTGGTGTGGGAGAGGATGAGGTGCAGTTGTGGGGAGGGGGAAGAGAAAGAGAGATGGAAAGGGGGAAGGAAAAGAGAAGAGCAGACATTCCTGAGGAAGCTTTGCTGTGGGTTCCTAGCCAAGACGAGCAGAGCCCTCCTCCTCCTCCTCCCCCGCAAAAGCCACCGCTGTCACGGGCTGACCTAGCCCTTCTCCTCCTCCTCCATTGCCAGGTAGTATCTTCGAAAAAGAGCCCCAGAGACTGCCTGCACCCATGTTGGACAGGGAGGGGGGAGGGGGAGGGGTGATGGAAATTTTTCCGTTGTACAAATTTTCCGTTATACGAGCTGTACGTTATACGAGGGTCCACTGTATAAAATAAATTTTCCCCTCTGTGCTCCCTACCACTCTCGGGACTAATTTACACATTTATTTTACTTGATGTTTTTTAGTTGCCCCATCTCTTTCCAGAAGTATAATGATTCATGTCCAAGGGAATAATTCCTTCCTTTCTGAAACACATGTATTAAAAATAAATTCCACATTTCTTTAATCATTGGATCATCAAATACAAAGCCATCCAGTCCAACCCCTGTTGCTCCGTGCAGGAATACAAATCAAAGGAGATCTGCCAAGTGGTTGTCCAAATTTCTCTTGAATGTTTCCAGGGTTGGAGTACTCACCATCTCTTGAGGCCATTGGTTCTATTAAAAGTTAAAAAAAGAAAGAAAGAAAGAAATGGAAACAAACAAAATACGAAATGATTTTTTTAAAAAAAATATTCATTTCGTATTAAACAAAACAAAACAGGCCTAGTTTAACTTTTTTCTTCATTTAGCAGCTAGAAGAGGTTTGAATCAGTGGAACTAGTAGAGGAATTGAATCAAAATCCTCATTGATTCGGTGAACCTACTCTACAGCTATTTACAGTACTGTGTTAAGCTACAGAATGATGGCCAGTGACACATACAGAGATAAGAGCAAATCCTTCCTATAAACCTAAATTCTAGCGGTGCCCTCACATTTACTCTGGCCGTGCCATTATACTTCTCAGCCAAGTCACACCACAGTATCTAGGGCTCATTTATTTGTACACGTGATGTATGGTGTACATTGCCAGCAGTGCCCCTCTGTATCAAGTAGGGTAAAACAGAACAAGTGTGTCAGGTCATTCCAAATTCCTGCCACACTCTGTCACTGATCTCAAAGTGGCTAGACTAAAAAAATTAAAATTAAATTAACAATTTAATTTAAAGTTTTTACACAGGGAAGAAAGGAAGAATACATTAAATTAAAAAACTTAAGAAAGAAATTTGAGATAGTAACAGCTGAAGTGGGCTACATGGGTTAAATTCCACACTGTATTTAGAGGCTGTGGCTGTTTAAAGTATACTAGGGAGAAAAATAAAATCCTGTTTTCCCTACAGTATTGGGTCCAGCCACAATTAGTTTCTTTGGACAAATTTGAACTGCAGCATAACCAGCTTTTTCCTCAAGGCAAGAGTTATTGTATAAGATAAAACTGAACCGCTATGTGTCAGTTGATAATTTAAATCAGCTTATTATTCTTGTTTCTTGCCAGGATGGCTATGTAAACAAATACTTCAAAAGTTCATAACTTGTATTAATAATGTCATTCTTGCTCTAAAAGTTCATTAGTCTGTCTTTTATGCTGCTCATTGTCAATGCTCAGCAACCAAGTACTCTGCGTATTTGAGCCTGTGGTCTAAATATTGCACTCCATCTATCTGAGGTAACGGCCATTTCAAAACCTCTTTCTAATAACAAAAATCTCAAGTCAGCCTTAAATGTGCTTGGTTTTTTGTTATGCATGGCTTTTCCTGGTAGCTCTTTTAAGCCTTAAAATGATGATCAAAGGTGGGGCGTGATTGGAAGAACTATTTTGGGGAGTTAGATTTTGGGCAAGCGTAGTCTTATGGTTCTGAGCATCTTTCCGTGTACAGTGGAACTGAACTGAAGATGTTTAAGAAGACATATACGCTAGGATCCCCTTATCCATGGGATCATTATCCACTGATTCACTATTCCACAGCCTGAAAATATTAAAAATAATAAAATAAACATATTTTAAAATATCTTATTTTTCCTGTCTATAAGACTCCGTCCCCAATGTATAAGACCCCCCCACACACACACACACTTTTCCAACCCAAAATAACAGTTTTGGAACTATGTGGTTCTCTCCTTGGCTTATTTCCCTGTATAAGATGACCCTCATTTTTAATCTAAAAATTTTAGACAAAAATATAGTCTTATACAGTCCATGGGAAAATATTGTACTGTATATATGACTAAACACAAGGTTTTCCGAATTGGCCACTAGAGGGAGCCAGATACCATGCTAGCTATAGCTTTTGCTATTAAAATCAATAATCCTTTTATGCAAGTTCTTTTCCCTCTCACAAAATACCAGAACCAGGTGTCATCCAAACAAATTGAGGGGTGGGAGAGCGAGAACAGACAGAAGAAAAATGCTTCGTTACCCAGCATGTTGTTAGTCTGTGGAACTCCCTGCCACAGGATGTGGTGATGGCATCTGGCCTAGAAGCCTTTAAAGGCTGGATTGGAAAGATTTCTGGAGGGGGAAAATGCATCGCAGGTTACAAGCCATGATGGGGAAATGAGTTATCTCCAGGCTTAAAAGGAGGGTACGTCTAAATGCCAGATGCAGGAGAGTAGCATCAGGAGGAGTCAGGTATCTCATTGTTTCATGTGCTCCCAGAGACATCTGGTGGGGCCACTGGGAGGTACAGGAAGCTGGACTAGGCAGGCCCTTTGGCTTGATCCAGCAGGGCTCTTCTTAGGTTCTAATGTTCACCTTTGTGTGCGTTTTTTCAGCATCTGTGGGGTGTGTGGGTAAGGGGGCTTGTAATCGATATTCTGTAAACCTGGGGGGGGCTACAGTGTTACAAAACAACAAACATTTAGACATTCGGAGTAAGTTTTAATACATTTGCCAGTGGTGCTGATCCATATGATGGTGTTATTATCATTATTAGATTGTCAAGAACTACCAGGCAAAGCCATGTATAGCAACAAAATCTTGCCCTGCCCCCCATTTTAAGTCTTAAAGAAAGGAAAGATAGCAGCAGAGTTTAAAGTGCAGTAACTGGAGAGAAATCCAGACTCCGGGCCCCCTATTGCACCACGGAGATGTTCAGCTCAGGGTCTGTATCAGAGAGAAACGTAACCCATGACTGTCATGTGCACCAGGTACAATGGTTCCTTGCCCAACGGGGACAAAGGCCGGCGCCGCAGCCGGCTGGCCCTGTACAAGAGGCCGAAGGCCAATGGGGTCCAACCGGACGTCATCCATCACATCTCTACGCCGCTTGTGTCCAAGGTGAGTTTGAGCCCCCTGCTTGCCCTGCCAGAAAACCATTTCTGCTCGCCGGGAACCACCCGTGTGCCCTGGGAACGTGCGCCTCTGAATATAGTTGAACACATTGCTTTAGTCAGAACCATCAAGACGTAGACAGGGCCGGTGCTAGGTTTTTTTGCGCCCTAGGCGAGGGCGGGGGGGGTGGCGAGCCAGCGGGCGGGGCGGTGGGTGGGCAGGGTGGTGGCAGGCAGGGGGTGGGGCGGGGGGATGGCGGGGGATGGCGAAGGGCGCGGGGGGTAGGCAGAGATCGGCGGTGGGGTGGTGGGCGGGAGTGGCGGGCAGCGATGGGCGGACGGCAGTGGCCAGCGGCGGGGGGGGCGGGAGCAGCAGCAGGCTGTCCAGCGCCCTCTCTCCATTTTGGCACCCTAGGCAACTGCCTAGTTCGCCTTAATGGAAGTGCCGGTCTTGGACGTAGAGTCTCATTTTTTTTTTGTTTTAAGGGGGAAATGCCAGGTGGTGGGCCACAGGTGGTACATTAGAAAGCCCCAAGTCTTCACGTGAGAAAAGACTCTGGCTGACATCCTGGAGTCAATATAGACCACAAGAAGCTAGCTGAACCCCATTGTGTGCATTGGCAGAAGCCCCTGAAGCCTGGATGCCTTCAAAAGGGGATTGGACAGATTCCTGGAGGAAAAGTCCATCACAGGTGACAAACTATGATGGAGATGTGTCATCTCCAGGCTTAAAAAGGGCCAGATGCAGGGGAGTGGGATCAGGAGACAGAGATCTAGTCTCATGCGCTCCCAGAGGCATTTGGTGGGGCCACTGTGAGATACAGGAAGCTGGACTCGATGGGCCTTTGGACTGATCCAGCAGGGCTCTTCTGATGTTCCTGTGGCCATCAATCAAAGAACGTCTCTCAGAATCCATAGAAGCTTACTTTTTATATCCCAAGAATGCTCAGCGTAAGGCCACCTTGCATGGGAACTTTGGCTATAAGGCATGGGGTGCAGACACTGGATTTAAGCTATATAAGACCAGGAGGGAAGGGGGTGGTGCCCATTGCTTCAAGGGTGGGGTAGGGGCCGCCTAGGGACCGAGAGGTTGGCGGCCATCAACGGTCTCCCTTCTGCCCAACAGGCGCTGAGCAACAGGGGCCAACACAGCATCTCCTACACCCTCTCTCGGAGTCACTCGGTCATTGTGGAGTACACCCACGACAGCGAGACGGACATGTTCCAGGTACCGGCAGCAGCACTTGCCTTGAGTGGGATGACCAAGGGGCAGAATCTCAGGACGGGGAAGGTCTAGATGTGTCACACGGCAGCCCTCCTCACTGCCTACCCCGCAGGACTGAGGGGCAGGGATGACTGGGTTCGTAGTCCAACACTGTGAAGCGAGCATAGCAAATAAGACCTGGCAGTCGGATTTGCAACCGGGAAAGCCATTTTGGAAGCCCAGCAAGGGGTAGAAAATAAGGCTGTCTGCTCTCCTTAGGAACATCCCTAGCTGCTGAGCAATGCAGTGGCTTGAATTTCCTCCTAAACATGCATGCACAGCAAGTGTAAGTGTCGGAGAGACCCAGGCTTCAGGCTTCGCCACTCTGCTGTGATGCTGGCTTCTCCTGAAGGCCTGAGCACGCTTGGTGCCTGCAGGAGAGCAGCCATCTCTTGGGAGAGAGAATAGAAGGCTGGTTGGGGGAAGGAAACGGACCCATGAGGCAGTGGAATGGGCAGCGGCATTGGGTGTTTCATGGAGCAGGCTGCCACTGGGCCGCTTGGAAACTTGCCTGCGTGGATTTCGCCCGCTCAGTACTATTAATGCCAGTCTGTGCTGATGCCGGGTTCTTCTGCCTTTAAACTGGAACAGGGCTGAAAGGATGTCAAGTCAGTGTGTGTGTGGGGAATGTCTGAGCTGTAGCGATGGGATTCTGGTGTGGTTCTTATGCTGGCCTTTCCTTCCATGCACAGAGGGATGCTGTCCCGGTGACAAACCGAACCCTTGATCACCCTCTTCTCAAGATGGGATGGGACAGAGGTGTGATTCCCACTCATCTGGTCCCTTGGTATTGTTGGGCTGCTTTTCAGAATCCCTGCACGCCGGCCATCCTTGCAGGGGTATCGAGAAGCCCCAGAGTTGAGCAATGCCTGTGGACCCCAGTTTAGGACCAGTCAGCGTGGACTTCAGCCAGCAAAACATTCCTTGCCATGGTGGCCTCAAGATGGGTTGTTAGACTTTAGGCCCCATCATCCTTTCTCCCAACACCATGAATCATGCACCCAAGGAGGCATGGGTTAGGGTTAGGGTTAGGGTTAGGGAGTGGATGCTGCTGGTTGTCGGCTGTGTTCCCTTCAGTTGGCTCAGGCACAGACAAGGACCATTTTGGCCATTCAGATGTCCTGGGCAGAGCGTGTCATGTTATAGTCTCAACCCCCCGAATACACGGCAGTGGATGCTTGCTGGTGATTGTGGAAAGAGCCAACCAAGCAGTCCCCTATTCAAGCGCTGGTTTTGTCCTGCTGCTCCAAGAAGCCTGGAGGAGAAGTCCATCGCAGGTTACACACTGTGATGGAGATGTGTGTCATCTCCAGGCTTAAAACCGGGGTCCTTCAAGGGCCAGATGCAGGGGAGTGGTATCAGGAGACAGATATCTAGTCTCGTGCGCTCCCAGACACATCTGGTGGGGCCGCTGTGAGATACAGGAAGCTGGACTAGATGGGCCTTTGGCCTGATCCAGCAGGGATCTTCTTATGTTCTTATGTTCTTATGTCCGGCCTCGGCCCATCACAAGGGCTTAAGAGAGTTGCAGAGCAAAAAGTCTGCCCTTCCTCGGTTCTTTTCTCTTTATTCTGCAGCAGGCAGAAGACAACCTAAATTCAGGGCGCAGGCAAACCTCCGTGTCTGACTCGGTGTGTCGGTTTGTCTTTATTTCTCCTGGTCCTCTGTCCCCAGATTGGCCGCTCGACAGAAAGTATGATTGATTTCGTGGTGACGGACACGACCCCTGCGTCCAATTCGGCCATCGACGGCCAGTCGGCTCAGAGCACCATCTCCCGCTTTGCCTGCCGCGTCATATGCGAGAGGAATCCGCCCTACACGGCGCGCATCTACGCTGCTGGCTTTGACGCCTCCCGCAACATTTTCCTTGGAGTGAGTGAGTCACCAGAGTAGTTTTGTGCGCTTCTTTCCCTAGGCATATAGACTTGTGTGGTTACACAATGCAACAAAAGGTATCAGTTGCCGCAACTCAAGACAGGCAGAACAGGCCCCATTCCAAAAGGCTGCAGCCCTTCCCAGAAAGCAGGCAATTTTAAAGTCCAAGTCCTGTATATGAAAAACAAGACAGGCCCTGTTCCCTTTCCAGTGACAAACATCTTGTTTTCAGGGGATCTTACCTTTTCCAAGATGATAATAGGCTGTTCCACTTCACGGATGGGTTTGAGCCCCTCAGAAAGGAACTGTGATCATCCATGACAACAGTGCAGGAACCTTTGATTATAACAGAGGAAGAAATTAACTTTGGCTCCTTTATAGGTGAATTTTTCAAAAATCTGCACATTCACTGTGCTCAGAATTGACAAATCTGAATATGGGAGAATGCAAACGTGAGAAAAATGCCCGTTGGGACTCAGAGGATTCTGTGTTCAGCTTTTTTAAAAATCCGGATTTGGTGACAAGTTAGTGCTGCCACCTCTTTTCCTCCTGAAAGGCTCCTCATGTGAACATCTATAGGGTGGCCGACATGCTTTTCATTGGTAGCCATTTCATTTGGCCAGTGCAGATGGGTGGAAATTTCACTTTGTTTCAGTTTTGTAGAGCATACTAAAACATAATTAAATCAGAGTTCGTGGGAGCTGAGACTCCAAACATCTCGTGGGCCAAAGGCTCCTTTCCATCTTCAGTATGCCCAGTGTAACACTGATGGTTAGTTGTTCTCCACGATGTTTTTATACTGGAAAAGCCATCATCTCTCACCCGTTTTCAGTGCTGGGTAGAACTGATGGGAAATGTCGGCCAAGGGCATCTGTAGGAGCCCCTGTGTAAAATGACCCAGTTGGCGTGCAGGCACGTCCAAACTTCGGCCCTCCAGATGTTTTGGACCACAACTCCCACAGACCTTTGCCATTGGAAATATAGGCTTGGAATTCTGGGAGCTGTGGGACAAAGTTTGGACATGCCTGGACAGACCTCATCTAGAAGGGGGGGGGGGATAGAGCCATCCCTGCTATGGGGCAGGCAACCCTCTAACTACATGTGTGGGGAGTGGCTTGCTGCTGGACCACGGCCGCCCCCACGTACCCCTGGCCCAAGCGGTGCTGTGATGCCCGTCTCTGGTTTCATTGGCAGGAGAGGGCAGCGAAGTGGAGGACTCCGGACGGGCTGATGGACGGGCTGACGACCAACGGGGTCCTCGTGATGCACCCCAACGGCGGCTTCAGCGAGGACTCCACGCCGGGCGTGTGGCGCGAGATCTCCGTGTGTGGGAATGTGTACGCGCTGCGGGACAGTCGCTCGGCACAGCAGCGGGGGAAGCTGGTACGTTGCGGGAGGCTGAGGCGGGGCTGCTGGGCTGTGGGAGGGGATGCCCCCATCCTCGGGAGGAGCCACGGCTTAAGAGTGGGCCCTGTGCCACGGGGGCCACGGCCCCTCCCTGCCTTGCCCGCAGCTCCACGCAAGAGGGCAGTCCGTCCGTGAGGCCTCCTGTTTTGACACCTTTTTCCCCGCGACCAGGTGGAGTCGGAGTCAAATGTGCTGCAGGACGGCTCCTTGATCGACCTGTGCGGGGCCACGCTGCTGTGGCGGACCTCGGGGGGCCTCCTGCGCACCCCCACCCTGCAGCAGCTGGAGGGGCTGCGGCAGGAGATCAACGCCGCCCGCCCGCAGTGCCCGGTGGGCTTCAGCACACTGGCCTTCCCCAGTCTGGCCCAGCGAGGGGTGGTGGAGAAGAAGCAGCCCTGGGTGTACGTCAACTGCGGTCACGTCCACGGCTTCCACAACTGGGGCTTCAGGAAGGAGAAAGGGGGCCTGGAGCGGGAGTGCCCCATGTGCCGCCGCTCGGGGCCCTACGTGCCTCTCTGGATGGGCTGCGAGGCGGGGCTCTACCTGGACGCCGGGCGCCCCACCCACGCCTTCTGCCCCTGCGGCCATGTCTGCTCTGCCAAGACTGTGCAGTACTGGGCCCAGATCCCGCTGCCCCACGGCACCCACGCCTTTCACGCTGCCTGCCCGTTCTGCGGCACCTGGCTCACCGGCCAACAGGGCTTTGTCCGCCTCATCTTCCAGGGGCCCCTCGACTGAGCTGGGGAGGAGGGGGGCGGGGGGGGCAGGCGGAGGGGGGGCGGGAGATGGAAAATAAAACATCAACATCCAAGAATCTTGTCTCCCCATTGAGGTGGGGGGGGGTTAGTGTTGTGCGTCTGTCTGGTTTGCTGAAAACGCCTTTCACTCTGGGGACGAACTTCCTTCTCTGGGTCAGGAGCCCTCTGCATATTCAGTGTCCTGCCTTCCTCTCACAGAATGACCCCAAACAGCGGCTGCTCCAGGAGGTCCCTCTCAGAGGTTTGCAGGTTAACAAGTAAACTCCATATTCTTCCTAGCCCCTTTTGGCATGCCAGAAAGGAACAGGTTGGATGTGGTCTCAGGTTTCTGTGGACTGTAGCGCCATCCTATACATGGAGAGGGACTTCATTAGACAGACACGTGTACACCCATGTAGGGTGGTGGGGATCAGAAAGGAATGCCCCCCCCAAAAGGCACCCAAGTGGTGGTGATTTCAGCAGTAGTCATTATGAATTTAATAATCATGGACAAACGCTGAAGAAGAAGAAGAAGAAGAAGAAGAAGAAGAAGAAGAAGAAGAAGAAGAAGAAGAAGAAGAAGATGATGATGATGATGATGATGATGATGATTGGGAGAGGACAGGTTCCTCTCAAGCCCAGTAAGAGGAGCACATATATGGAGTAGAGATGGGCACGAAACACTAAAATAGCATTTCATTTCGTTTTTCATTTTGTTCAGTTTTCTTTCATTTGAAACATTTTTTTAATTGTTTCGGTTTTCGTTTTGTTTCGTTTCATTTTCAGTGTACTCTGTGTGTGGTGCTTGTTTAACTTGATCGTGCACGCAAAGGTGAGATTTTTTAAACCTTTTTTTTTTTTTTGCTGCTGCCCCAAGTGCTGATCAGCTGTAGAGCGGGCTTGGGGCAGCAAAAAAAAAAGTTTACAAATTCCTCCAAGGGATGAGGAAAAGGAGGGTTTTTTAAAACTTTTTTTTAAATTGGCACTTGGGGCGGCAAAAATGTTTTAAAATCCTCTGGTTTCTTGCACCTGGCTTTTCCCCATAGGAATGCATGACTTCAATGCATTCCTATGGGAAAATGAAATGGAATGGAATGAACATTTCCTTTTCATTTTGTTGTGTTGCATAATTTTGTTGTTATTCATTGGATAATGAAACGAATAACGAAATAATAAAAAGTTTTGTTTCGTGCCCATCTCTAATAAGGAGAAGAAATCCCAGGTCACCATAAAGGTTGGCCATCTTGACAGGTTGCTTCTCAGAGCAGCCACAATTGGAAAGGATATTTCTAGCTTCCGATGGGCTATCCCTCCTGCCCTAAATATTTTTTTCATGCACACACCCACACCCATATCGATTTCTATGAATGGGACAAAGCAGACTTCCCCAGTTGGGTGCCTTCTAGGCTGGCCGGGAATGATGAGAAGGGCAGAGAAGCCATCTGGGTGGCTTCTCTGTTGAGGAAAAGTGGCCTTAGGATTAACCTGGAGGGCTGCTGTCCCTCAGAACTGGCAATATTCGTCTCAGCAGACCAAGGGCATCATCAGGTCCCCACGATGATGTAAGCAGGCCCAGTGGTTAGTGTCCACTGCAAAGATGGAAGGTTCTGGGTAGAATTTATGCCATCTCTTGATGAAACAGGATATCAGTGACAGAGCTCAGGAAAAACACTGCTGAAAAACACTGGACACTGGAGGAGAATTGAAGAGGCCAGTGGAGAAGGGCTATGGTCCTTCTTCCAAAAACCTCCCCGTCGTAGTTTAAAACCCAAATTCGGGATGCTTATTAGTTGCAAAGAACTTGGCTAAGTCCTTTAAGGCTTCTGTGTCATTCCTTGGTTTCTAATAGTAAGCAGGAAACAAGAAAGGCTAAAGGAAGATTTTCCTGGTCCTGTCCTACAAATAAACCCATGGGAAGAGCATCATGGGGTTCAATCTTTGTGCATCAGCCTTGCGGCTCAAGCCACACAGGGATGTATTATTATCCGACTGGTGACAATGCTACACTTCAGATTTTCTTCCCCCTGGCCATCATTACAGGGGAAGGTGGAGCATCAATGACAGACTAGGAAGTTAATAGTTTCATTATTGATCTTCATCCTTAAATAGCTTTCATCCTGCAGAGGACAATTAGTGCTGGTCTGCTAAAGCACCCCTAGTGCTTGGAGATTCACCATTCAAGTGGCTGGCTGGGGGCGTTCAGAGGAGCCAGCGTTCCTAGCAAGCCTGGGGTGGCAGGAGGTGAGTAGGAGCAACACAGACAACGTTATGGATTATGCAGAAATAACGAGAAGTCCTACTCCCATGAAGAAAGCCTTGCTGCCAGATGGGCAGTATAAAAAAATCCAATAAATAAATGTATATATAAAAATAAATAAATACCCTTCAGCATTACGTCAGCTATGCAAGCAGTAGGGATGAGAAAGAAGTATTCTCATCCATGACAGGGGGGGGGGGGAATGGTGACAGACACACCTCACCTCCCAAATTGAGCCATGGGATAGAAGAAAGCCATGGAGGGTGGAATGTGCAGATCGCAAAACAAACTAGCAAACAAAACACACCAGCCATTTAAAAAAAATGCAATCAGGCTTTTAAAACTAGAAAGAAGGTGTTCATGGGGGTGGGGGAATTGTTTATTTATTATTTATTTATTTGTTGCATTTTTATACCGCCCATCTTCCAATGGGAACTCTGGGTGGTTTACAAACAAGAGTGAAAGACACAGTAAACAACAGATAGTAAAACTAATAAATAAAGAGGGAGAAACCCTCACTGTAGCTCCCTTTTGTTCCAAGCACAGAAGACTCCAGTTTCAATTGAAGAAGGAAGGCCATCTTAGCAATGGTGCATCCACAGTGTAAGGCCAGGGATGTAGGGGTGGATTGGAAATACCAACGGCTTCAGTTAGGCCCAAATTATTTGCCTTAAAATAACACCAGATTTAACTTTGAGGTGATTTGTAGCCCAATAGTAGCAGGCAAAGCTTCTATCTTTTCCTTCCTTCCTTCTTTCCAGAAACCATGCAGTTTACTCAAAATACTCAAGAGATAATAATTATTGAACGGCAGAGGAAAAAATTAAATAAATAATTCAGCAGCTACAAAACAAGTTACTGCCCTCCTTGTTTACAGCTTGTTTAGGCAGCCATTGGGATTTGCCAGAGGGAACACAGCAAATTCAACTAGCTGCAACCAAGGGTTTCCTTTACGGGACAAGAACACGAGTTGTGCTTTCGGCATGCCTATAAGACGAAATGCAGCCTGTTTTCACTACAGGTAAACTCTGGCCCATAAACTCGCTGGGTCTGGCATCCCAGGATAGTTCAACAGGTGAAGCTTCCTGGACAAACAGGCAGAGGAAGGCGGCATCGAAGCAGGGGGAGGGAGGGGCGGAGATACAGGAATCATCTCACCAATCAGAGGGAAGGAGTTAAGAGGCGGGACTTGGGACTCTAGCAACGCAGGCGCGGATCTCTGATTGGGTGCCTGGCGCCCAGGAGGCGGGCCCGCTGGCTTTGAAGCGAGGAATGGACGGCGACGGGGGGGGGGAAGAGAGAAGGGGGCGTGACAGGAAGTTGCCTCCTCGGCGGCGCGGAGGGTGGGGCCAGGTAAGGCGGGCAGGGAGGTGGGGTGGGAGTGTGTGTGTGGGGGACGCATTCCAGGGGCGGACCAGGTGCTTGCAGGTCCGGCGGCGCCCCCTTTCCCCCCCGGGAAAATGGCTCCTTCCCCTCTTGGTTCCCGAAGCTCAGGAGGGACAGCAAGAACCCCCTCACCCCTCGCCATGATGAGATCGAGGGAGAGCTGATGAGATCTACTGTACTCCCAGGTGGAGCAGACAGGGGAGCCACCCCCACCCCGCCACCCCATCGACTGCCCCTCCGTGCAAAGCAGGGGGTAGTGGGGCTGGATGTGTCCCTCTGGGTTTCTTCGATGCACCCCCGACCCCCTCCTTTGGAATACAGCTGTTTGGCTGGACAGACAGCAGTTTTGCTATGGGGCCCCTTGGTATCCAGCAGAGTCCAGGGTTGGATCTCTCTCTCTCTCTCTCTCTCTCTCTTTCTCTCTCTCTCTCTCTCTCTCTCTCTCTCTCTCACACACACACACACACACACACACACACACACACACACACACAATGTCTGTGAATCTTCAGTCATCCAGGCGAGTTTCTCTGGAAACTGAGTCCTGGCAACTTGAGAGATTGAAATATTTCACTGCTCATCTGAGCAGCTTCGTCAGTCTGAGCAAAGCTGGTTGGAAGTCCTCAATTTTATAGTTCACTTTGACCTCATGTCACCCTGGTCTGAAATAGGCTCATAAGATGGACAATGGCCTGAATAGGCTCGCTAGATGAATAGGCTCAATAGGCCATTAGGTGGACAATGGCCTAAGGGTCGTTAGCTATGGCCTTGGTGGTGGAGGTCTGAAGTATTTTTTACTTGTCTGGGGATTGTTGAAATCACTGCCTAATAAGTGGCAGATAGATTGTGCCTGAACCCCCCACCTCTGTTGAGAGAGGGGTTTTCAATACTCACATGAATGGTTGTGTGAGTACTGTATTTCCATTTGATAGAGCAGCCATGGCACCCTGAAGCCTAATCTCGGCAGATGTCAGAAGCTAAGCAGGGTCTGGTCTGGTTAGTGCTTGGATGGGTCACCATCTGAGAATACCAGGTGCTGTAGGCTAGGCGACAAGCCAGCTGAAGAAGTCCCGTTGCCATGACTCAACTTCCAGATACACACACAAATTACATTTACCACTTGTTTTGCCATCGTTGGACTTGGTGTGTCACTGGTTGGTTGCCAGGCTCCCCACCCCCCCCCCCCCCGTTTTAAAATGCTCAAATTGCTCTCTCACTGGTCCTTTACTGACCTCAGTGTGCCCCCCTCTGCAGCATTTCTCTTAACATCTAAGCGTGGCCCTCGGGTAAAGGTTCTCCACCTTTGTTGCAGAGAATCCTGAGGGACAGATGCTGTGACTGGTACCAGGCAGCTTAATTCAGAACCATCAGGACTGGAGTCGTCCTTTATTTTAGCTTCCTGATGGTAAGCCCTTGCCCTTTATTCCAGAGGGTCTCTGGATCATTGCCTGACTTCTCCATGGGAGGGTTGGGAAGAACCTGTATCTGAAGGTCTGGTAGCCTGTCCATCTGAACAGGTAGCCTGTGGTCCTGCAGCAGTGGCTTCTGTTGTGTCTCTGGGCCATGCCGATGTGTGTCGGTGCCTCCTTTCTTCCTACCTCTCTCCCAGAAGAGGTGCAAAAATGTTTTATTTCTATAGGGAGTGGTTCTTTAATTCTGAAAGGAAAGAAAATTCTATAGATGATAGAGAAACTCCCAATCCCAGTTCCATAATTCTCGTTTACTCTTCTCCTGACCACTTAACGGGGGGGGGGGGGGGTCACAGCTGTCAAAAGTTGGGAGACGGGGACACACACACACACCTGTGATACAGGCATTTCTGGGAGAAAAGGAGAGCCATAAGGAAGTGAAAACTGCTCTGTCTTCTGTTAGTAAAGCTTTTCTGTAAGTGGCTTAGCTAGCTGGCACTGATGTGAGCCTTGCATTTGTGAGCAAGGTTGCTAAACCTGGCATCTGTCCTGGTCCTGGGGACCATAAAAATTCTGAGCACTGACCATTTGTGGATAAACTCTCAGCGTGATTACTTGTGGAGTGGGATCTGCTAAGATCAGCAGGAGGCCTTCTCTCAGAATCTATCCATTTTCTTCTTCAAGGATGCTTGCAGGAAAAAATGTACTTAGAATCATAGAATCTAGAGTTGGAAGAGACCTCAAGGGCCATCTAGTCCAACCCCCTGCCATGCAGGCGCCCCATCACAATATTTCCGACCGATGGCCATCCAGCCTCTGCTTAAAAACCTCCAAAGAAGGAGATTCTACCACCCTCCTTCGTGGCAGCATATTCCACTGCCGAACAGCTCTAACTGTCACGGAGTTCTTCCTAATGTTCAAATGGACTCTCTTTTCCTGTCGTTTGAAACCACTGCCCCGAGTCCTAGTCTCTGAAGCCGTGGAAAACAAACCTGTTCCCTCTTCAATATGACATCCTTTCAAATATTTAAACATAGCTATCATATCCCTCCTCAGCCTTCTTTTTGAAAGGCTAAAAATTCCCAGCTCCCTAAGCCGTTTCTCATAAGACATTTCCTCCAGATCTTCCACCATCCTGGTCGCCCTCCTCTGTACCTTTGGGGTGGGTTTTTTGTGTGGGTGGGTGTTTTTTGGCAGGGCAGGAGTGGTTGAATTTTGTGGCCTTATTCATGGTGGGGTTTTTTTTGTAGGGAGGGGGAGTCTTCATCCACCCTGTATATTCCAGGATGCATGTGTTTTTTCTTTCTTTCTTGGAAGAAAAATAAATCTGGTAATATTTACTTATTTATTTATTTATTTATTTATTTATTTATTTATTTATTTATTTACCACTAAGTTTAATTCGAAGAACAACTCCAGGCAGTAAGGAAGAAAAGGCAGTGTGTGTATTCTTCCTTCTTGAAAAAAAAATCTGTTAAGGAAGCAAAGGCAGTGGAATTGCAGAGTGCTTCCTGACTGATAGCACAAGGAACCTCCCCGTAGCCTCAGGGTGTGAGGAAGCACCAGGTTTATTTTAAAAAATACCACATGATTTAAGAGCAGAGCCTCCAGAGAACTGAAAGAGGCGGTCCAGGATGCGAGAAAGGAAGTGTATGTTTTTAGGGCCAGCCACTCATGCAGGGAAAGGATGCAGAGGTGGGCCTTCGTCTCCTAGCGATGCCACCTATGCGTGTGTCTGTCTTGCCAAGGACAGCCAGAGATTGGTTGGGCAGGTTGCGGGAGGCGTGTCGGCCTGCTTGAAGCTATGAATGGGGTGAGGGGGGGAAGGAAGGGGGCTTGGCAGGAAGCTGGTTGCACAGCCTGCAAGAAGGCAGGTGAGGAGAGGCAGGCAAGGTTAACCCGGGGACCTGGTTACCTCTGCTTAGCGCTGCTGCTGCTGCCGCCGGGCAGGCTGCCTTTTGTGCAAGGGTTGTGTGTGTCCATGGGAGTGCCCGAGGATGGTGTGTGTGTGTGTGTGTTTCCATATTTGTGATGTGGCTTCAGATGGGCATAGCGTGGGTGCAGCTGGCTGAATTTCAGGGGTGGAACGCACCGGACAGGATCCCAGCTAGCTCTGGGATGTTGTGCCCAAAACAGTCCCCATCCCAGGCTGAGGTGCAAAAGGCACAGAAGTTGCTGCACATTTTGTTTTGGTATTTCCTGGCAGTGAAATACAGTAAATAACTCAGAGGGCCCAGAATCTTGCTGGTTAGTAACCCAGTGCAGCGGCGTTAATCACAGTGATGGCTGATCCACTCGGGGCAGTTCGCTACTGCCTGCTGCTGGTGCCCGACTAATTCACCAATAGGATTCTGGCCCATGAGCCACTCTTCTGTGGCTGCCCCATCATCCCCGGTGTCCACTCCAGAGAACTAGGGGGACACGATCTGCCTTCTGAACCTTGTAAAAACCCCTTTATGTTAGTAAACTGCAAAAGGACACAGAACAGTAATAATAGTCACAATAGTCAATGGAATATATTTTTAAATGGTAACTTTGTTGTCCTTTTAAAATTTGAAAATTCTTTGTTATCATTTTGAAACCTCGGTGCTTGTTTTTAATATAACTTGATTTTGCTTTAAACCGATTTACTTCTTGATTAAATTTCTACCCTCTTTCAACTGGGGATGCCTTTGAAAAATGATAAAAGCAAGTAAAAGCAAATTCGGCCGTAGAATCACTAAAACCAAATAATTGGATTTGACTGTGGAAACTTAGAACACAGAATGTGTCTTAACATGAAAAATGCCCTCCTCTGGGGGGTGGGGTGGGGTGGGAATGGGGCATTTTGGTTCCATCATGGTGGGACCCAGGCTGTTGATCAAAAGATGGATGGGATGTTAAATGCAAAAGCTTCAGAATTCCTCGGAGTCACGAGTCTCCTCCTTCCTACGTTATCTTCACAACAGTCCTGCGAGGTGGGTCAGACTGAAGGCGCTTTTACACGACCCCTATGATCCACTGGCAACTTAAATTCGGACCAGAGATCTTGGGGGTTCGTTGCTCTTCCTGCGTTCCCACCCCTCCGCACTCCCTTGCTCCTGTCTGAGGGGAGGGAGAAAAAAAGGGAGAAAAGAATGCAGGCTCACCTCCGCTCTGCTGTCAGGAGCTGCCTGGGGAAGCATTCCAGTCTCTTAAAGGGGCGGGGGGCAAAAAAACAACAACAGAAGGCGAGGACAGCCCGGCATTCACTGCTTTGCAATCCGCATCAGAACTTTTTCACCTTCGGAGACCAGGTACTTGGAAAATGCGCTGGGACGCGCTTAGGTGGGCGTGGCCGTACTTAATTTTTTTTTTTTTAGTCTGGAGCTGGTGGGAAAAGAATTTTAAGCTCCGCATCTGGGAGCCCTTTGCCTCGGATTTTAGGGGCCGTGTAAAAGCGCCCTGAGAGAGAGGCTGGCACAGAGTCATCCTGTAGGTTTCCCATCCCAAAGCCCAACCTACTAGCTTTCTCCTCCACAGGAAAGCTTCCATACCTGCTCACGGCGTTGCCCAGAAGTATTGGTTGCTGCAGTGTCGTATTCCTCTTCCTCTGTTCTCCCCTGCCCCTCTGTTTCCCCCAGTTTGGCACGATGGTGGATTCCCAGTATGTTCTGCCCAACGACATCGGCATCGTGACGCTGGACTGTGTCGAAGCTTTCCGGCTGTTGTCTCCGGAAGAGCGGCTGTACGCCCACTACCTCTCCCGGGCCTGCTGGTATGGCGGGCTGGTGGTCTTGCTCCAGACCTCCCCGGAATCCCCTGCCATCTACGTCCTGCTTTCGCGGCTCTTCCGGGCCCAGGATCTGGCTGAGCTGGGGGAGCTGGCCCGCTCCCTGGGCCTCACAGATGAAGAGTATCAGGTACCCGAACCAAGAAGGAGGGGTGGGTTTCTCCTTGGCGTTTGGCCCCCGTCTGTCTTAAGAAGAGCCCTGCTGGATCAGGCCAAAGGCCCATCTAGTCCAGCTTCCTGTATCTCACAGTGGCCCTACCAAATGCCTCTGGGAGTGCACAGGACTAGATCTCTGTCGCCTCACTCCCACTCCCCTGCCTCTGGCCATTGAAGTACCCTGGTTTTAAGCCTGGAGATGACACATCTCCATCATGGCTTGTAACCTGTGATGGACTTTTCCTCCAAGAATTTATCCAATCCCCTTTGGAAGGCATCCAGGCCAGATGCCATCAACGCACCCTGTGGCAGGGAGTTCCACAGACTAACCACATGCTGGGTAAAAAAAATATTTTCTTTTTTCTGTTCTCTCTCTCCCAACAACCCTCCATTTGAGTGGATTTCTCCTAGTTCTGGTATTTTGTGAGGGAGAAGAACGGCCCTCTATCCACTTCACTCATACCCTGCATACTTGCTCCCCGGTGTCTCTGTATCTCTTTTGTGCTTAGGTGGGAATTGTTTCTCTTTTAGACTACACCTCCCATTGGCATTGGGATACTGGGTAGTCAAAAAAAAAAAAAACACCTCCCAAAAGACGCCCCCTTCTAATTTTTGCCATACTTGGAATACTCTTGTCCTAGAAGGCAGGATTGGATGCAATTGGTGAACATTCCCGGGGATGTAGATTTTGCTTAAATATAGAGACGTGGTTGGTTGGGTGGAGGTCTCCGTTTATCTGAAGCCTGTAGCCAGCCTATAGCTAGCCTATAGCCTGCATGGTCAGTGGTTAGGGACTACGGCACTCTGAATCCAAAACTATGGGGAAGAGAAAAGGTTCTTTTCTAGGGCTAAGGTCGGAGGATGTAACCATGTGTCTGGTGAGGATGGGGGTCTCCTTCAGAGGAGACCTTGCAGCACAGACCAAATGGCTGGTGGAGAGGCTGCACCCTTAGAGCAGCCAGTTAGACTGCAGATAAGAGCCAGGCAATTAGTAAACTTGTGGGTTCACATCTGGATGTTTCAGTAGGATCCCAAGGTCACCCTGCCAGAGCCGGGTTTAAAATAGCGCTGGGTTGGGGATTGAGATGCACATTTTTTTTCATGTCATCACGGGGTTGACCAAAGTGGGCATGTTCACACAAAGTTGAGCATTGGCTGTGCCCTTGTACTGTTCTTGGTTTATCATGTTGTCTGAAAGGGGGCAGCTCCAGTCCCCGTCTTCAGTTGGGTTCCTCTCAACAGACCGCAACGAGAAGCCAACAACCAACCCTGGTTTCTTGGTTATGTCATATAAATGTACCAGTTGTGTTAGCTGTTGTGAGTTGTTTTGGGCTGTTTGGCCGTGGCCTGCGTGTTTCTCTTCCTGACGTTTTGCCAGTCTCGGTGGCCGGCATCTTCAGAGGGCAAGGAGCTCAGGGAACTAGGTATTCTCTGGGGTATAGAATGAGTGAGATTGTGGTTTTTTTTAAAAGTTGTGGGAAAGGGGGAAACTTGTCCTATTCAGGAGAATAGGTGTTAGTCATTATATTGTGATGTGGAGGGATTAAGAAGTTTCACTGCAGCCAGGGGTGGCAGGCGACCCTTCTCTGTGGTTGATGGGTGTCGTTAGCTGTTCTGTTGTGTGAACTGATCACTGGTGCTTGTGGCTGGGTGGGAGTCGTTGAACTTTGATCTTTTGCAGGCTGTAGCTTTCATTTCTGGAAGCCAGGCTTTGTCCCAGTTGTGTGTTTGCATGTAGGTGAGGAGGTTCAGATGGAAAAGAGAGTGGTTTCTTACTTCTCAGGGTTATGTGTGTACACATGTTAACTGAAATGCATTATCATTTGTAGGCGTTCTTGGTTTATGCTGCGGGCATCTATGCCAACATGGGCAACTACAAATCCTTTGGTGACACCAAATTTGTCCCCAACATCCCTCAGGTGAGGCTTGAGATGAAAAGTGTCTTTCGGTTTCGGTGGGAGCGGGAGGAGCCATTTGCTCTCTTAGCCAATTGGGATGTCCCTTCCACCTCATTGGCTAAAGTACAAGAGGAGGGGGTGGAGCCACTGCTCTGATGACAAGAGACCCAATTCATAATCATTGTTTTTAATTTTATTTTTGCCTTCTTGCTTCTAGGAGCAGCTGAAGAAGCTGGTGTGGGCCAGCCAGGCATTCAAGGAACACCCGGCAGAGATGGAGGCGCTGTGGGACTGTTGTGGGGACCTCATGTTCTCCCTAGAGCCCACGCAGAGGCATTTGGGGCTCAGGGGCGAGGTACTTGAGCACCGGCCACCCCTTCCTGGTGTTCCTCCACAGCCTAGCCCTCGGGCCAGGGCAGGCGAGAGGAGATGGTTTTTGCTGGAAGACTGAATCACCCATTTTGGAAGGGATTTTGTAATGGGGGCACCGATGCTTCATGTTAAAAATCAGAAGGGAGAGACCGGGCAAGGGGACGGGAATAAACATTTGCTGATGTGGGTCCATTTCCCATCCGTTTCCCATCCAGTTCTGTGCTCATATCATCACTATGTGTCATCCAGGGGATGCTGGCTTACACCTTCGCATGCATAGGAGACTCAGGTGGAAAGCTTCTGCAACCACTTGTTCGGTGACGAGCTAGAACCTCCCTTGGAAGTCACAGCAAAATATTTCCCCCGTCCAGAGGGGTCCCCCTCCTTGGAGGAGAAGTACACCCTCTGGTGCCATGGTTAGATTGGAGCCGGAAAACCCCTCGCTAAGCCTGCTGGGGCTGTCCTGTGAGACTTACCTCTCTTGTTTTCTCTCTCTTTTTATCCACAGGGTATTTCCACTTACTTCTCTTTGAACTGTAACATGGACGATGCAAAGCTCGCTCAGGAATTTCTGGATTCTCAGGTACCCCTGTTTTATTTCGGCAGGGAAGGGAGGAGAACATGGCCGCCGAGCCGAGAGGTGCTGCTGGCAGGCTGTGATCGGAGCACTTAGCAAGAACGTTTCCAGTTCAGAACAGGAGGCAGGGAACTTTGCTCGGTGTCTTTGGAAAGTGGGCTTTATTTGGGTGCAAAAAAGAGAGAATTAGTGTTGACTCATACGTACGAAGGATCTAGGAAGGACCTCTCCCCACCAGAGATGCTCTCCCTCATAGCACAACCATACCTGGTGGGGCAGGGCGATCGTCACTCTGCCCGAAGCCCTAGCATCGACCGGCTTGCCGCCAATTCTCTTTTTTTTAAAAAATTGTTCTTTGCAGAACATCAGCGCTTATAACACCAGGCTTTTCAAGACACAGGTGGATGGGGAAGTCACCTATGAGGTTCGCCTGGCGTCCGTGGTTTCCGACGGTAAGATCCATTGACCAGCTGAGGCGGCGTTCCCTGGCATTCCTTGACAATATATATATAATATTTTCTTCAGTGCCTCATGGCACAGTGGTTAAATGCTTGTACTGCAGGTAAAACTGTGCTCATGATCTGGGGTTCAATCCCAGGTAGCCGGCTTAAGGTTGACTCAGCCTTCCATCCTTCCGAGGTTGGTAAAATGAGTACCCAGCTTGCTGGGGGAGCGGGGAATGTGTAGCCTGCACACCGTAACTAAAATTCTAAACTGCCCAGAGACTACTTGAAGTGGTATGGGGCGGTATACCTTTTAAAAGGTACACTTTTAAAAAGCAGAACACTTTTAAAAGCAGAACACTTTAAACAACAACAACAAAGTTAGATGCTTTTATAGATGCCACGTTTTAAATTCCATATTGATATTATATTTTTAGGATAACTGATCATTTTTATTTCACATTTAAAGTTTTTATGGGTTATGGATGTGTCCACATCACGTAGCATTACCTTTTAAAGGAGATTTTGACCAATTTTACTTGTTTGCAATCCTTAACTCGTTGACCATGATCTGCCATGTGAGTAAAGAATATTAGCCATAGAGGGATGGGCCGTAATAAATCTATTCACAATCAAGGTGCCGCGTGGCTCGACTGTTTTGCCGCCTCCTGGATAAATTCAGAGAGAAGAATGGCTAAGGTCACCCAGTAAATGCTTCAAATAGCTTGAAATGCACGGCTTGTGGGCCCCTTCCAACTTCATGGTTTTGTGATTCTGTGATGACGCAAACAGGAAGGAGGTTACATCTAAAGGGCCATACCCTCGGTGTTGTCCCTCAAACAGGATAATGGGGTTTCGGTTCCCTAGGACCTGGAGAGCCCCCCCCCCCCCAGGTTCCCTTGCCTGGTTGGGGCAAACAGACCTTGCATTTTCAACAACCTGTTTCTTTGCTGCCCAGATGCCCAGCTCGAGGGTGACATGACCGCCAAGATGAAATGTTTCGAGTTTGGTGGCTGCGTGTTCCAGGTCACCTGCGGCGATTATGCCCCGCTTCTGCAGAAGGTGGTGGAGAACCTACAGAAAGCCCAGGTGAGCTGGGCAGTGGGGAGGTTAACTCATCTCCAGAAAATCAGTTCTCGTGGGATGCTTCGAAATTTGCTCTCTAGAGAGTGAGGCAGGCAACATAAGAACATAAGAAGAGCCCTGCTGGATCAGCCCAAAGGCCCATCTAGTCCAGTTTCCTGTATCTCACAGTGGCCCCACCAGATGCGTCTGGAAGCACATGAGACTAGATATCTATCTATCACCTGACACCACTCCCCTG
This sequence comes from Phrynocephalus versicolor, assembly GCA_023846285.1. NCBI lineage: Eukaryota > Metazoa > Chordata > Lepidosauria > Squamata > Agamidae > Phrynocephalus > Phrynocephalus versicolor. The sequence goes on along the minus strand of JAHTLZ010000196.1, from coordinate 1,084,772 downwards.
CATCTGGCCCTTGAAGTACCCCAGTTTTAAGCCTGGAGATGACACATCTCCATCATGGTTTGTAACCTGTGGTGGACTTTTCCTCCAGGAATCTCTCCAATCCCCTTTTGAAGGCATCCAGGCCAGGTGCCATTTCCACCTCCTGTGGCAGGGAGTTCCACAGAGTAACTACACGCTGGGTAAAAAAAAAAAATCTTTTGTCTGTTCTGCATCTTTCTCCCCAGCCCTAAACCAAGCCCGAGGTACCCCAGCAATGAAACAAATCGCATTTGTACAACAAGGGGGGGGGGGGGTAAACCATTATAAAACAAAAACATCTGCCTAGTAGGCCCCGGGCAACCCACCTGCGCCTCTGTTGACGTTACTGACTGGCGTGCTACTTATCTTTCCTTCGTCAGCAACACGCAGCCAACGCAACCCAAGCGGAGATGCTGGCCCACTACATCACCAGTTTCACGCAGGGCTCCATCGCAGCCCACAAAGAGGGCTCCCGCTGCTGGATCCGGGACAAAGGACCCATTGTGGAGAGGTGGGCTTCAGGCGGCTTCTTTCCTTGGTCTACAGATTCCCTGTCGCTGTAAACCAGACTAAGGATAGGTACCCCCCCCTGGGGAGGGGCCCAGGGGGTTAAACCATCTAATTTATATTTTATTGTTTTATTTATATTTATTACTTTTTAACCATCCGCCCTTCCCATGGGAACTCTGGGCAGTGTGCAACAAATTATAACATAAACAACCTATCCCCCCCAAAAAAAACCAGACCAACACTAAGAGTGCAGTAAAACAAAAACAAAAATAAAAACAGACAACCACATCCCACTTTGGGACCTCAGAGACCCGTACTCACTGTTTTTCTTTTTCCAAAATGAACTTGACCAATTGTTATTTCCAGTACTTTTAAATTAAGCTGTCCTTTGGAAAAATAAAATAAAAAGCTTGTGGGCTTGGGGATATGACTGGACATTTTAAGGAGGGTTTTTTTTGGGGGGGAGGGGGGATGTCTGGTCAAGATTGCATGGAGCAGCCCAACAATTCCCATGCTTAACAGACAAGATACTGTGAACGAATGAGAAACATATTCCATGATCCTGCGTTGCTGGAGGTAGGGGATTAAGGGAGAAAAATCAGTATTATAAAGGTTTTGCTGTTTCTCATGAAGGTTAGGAAGAGAAAGGCTGTTGCTTGACATTGATGATGATGATGATGATGATGAAACTGCTCTTCTTCCTGGAAATATCTCCTAGGGGAAAGCTTGCAAAAATTAAATGGTTCCTGGCCCTTAGGCGTTTTGACTGAAATGGCATGAGACACAAGGAGAACCGGGTGGGTCAGGAGGAGGGAAAAAAACGGTCCACCATCCCTAATAGATGGGACAGTGTTTACTCTGGACCTGGTGGTGCCCAACCTTTTGCCCTGTTCCTCGTCTTCCTTCTGGTCCGGCCTGTTCCTCTTTCCATTCCTCGGTGGTTTCCCTTCTCCGTTTGCTCCCTGCTTCTGTTTCCGATTCATGCACATTTCCCTTCTCCTTATCTGGGGGGGCAAGGTGGCGGTTGCTGGGCGATCAACGTGGCGGCCTTTTTGAGAGGCGGAGGCGGCTCCACGGAGCCCTGGACGGCAGAGCCCAGCCACATGTGACCGACTGTTTTTCTGGCCCGCTTCGGGCCCGGCCGAGCTGAGCCCCCTGGTTTGTCTCTCTGTGTTCTCAGCTACATCGGCTTCATCGAGAGCTACCGAGATCCGTACGGTTCCCGGGGAGAGTTTGAAGGTACCCTTTTTTGCCTCAGCAGTGAAGGAAATGGCGGCAATCCCCCTTGCCCTTGTTGGGAAAGAGGAGGTGGGAAAGAGGCCTCTGAGCCAAGGGAGGCCGGTGGCTTCCCTGACCATGGCCGTGTCTTGCCCTTCCAGGCTTCGTGGCGGTCGTGAACAAAGCCATGAGTGCCAAGTTTGCCCGGCTGGTGGCGGCCGCGGAGCGCTTGCTGGAGGAGTTGCCGTGGCCTCGGGCCTTCGAGAAGGACACGTTCCTGAAGCCGGACTTCACCTCCCTCGACGTGCTGACCTTTGCCGGGAGCGGGATTCCGGCCGGGATCAACATTCCCAACTGTAAGGGCTCGGGGGCGTCACGCCCCCCCCCCCCGTTTCCAAACCGGTTTGTTGCCAAGGCCCTCCAATCTTTTGCTTTGGGATTGGGGAGCGGGGGAAAACCAGTCGATGGCCCCCTCAGAGGCGTGGGAATAAGCCAACAAGCGATTCCCACCTTCTGGACGACTTTCTGCTTGTTCCCCAGATGATGATATCCGCCAGACAGATGGATTCAAGAACGTCTCGCTTGGGAACGTCCTGGCAGTGGCCTATTCCACCCAGAAAGATAAGCTGACCTTCCTCGCTGAGGAGGACAAGGTGGGTTTTTTTTGGGGGGGGGTCTTGGTTCTCAGGAGGCAGGGGCGGTTGGAGGGTTTCCGCTTGTAATTAGCCAGTACTTCTTGATCATTCATTCATTCATTCATTCATTTACCGCTCGTCTTCTAAAAGAAATCCGGGCGGTTTACAATAATACAGTAAAAATAAGAGAGCAGAACAACAGTAAACATAATAATAAAAACACATTAATAACAAGCCGGCAAGTGGTCGAAGTTCCTGGTCCAAAAATAATAATAATAATAATAATTAAAGGTCACCAATGCTTCTCTAAAAAGAAGCGTTTTTAACTGCTTTCTTAAAGGCAGGCAGGGTCTCTGCAAGGCAAATCTCACTCGAGAGCTGATTCCAGAATGTGGGGGCGACCACGGAGAAGGCCCGACTCCTAGTGATCATTTTCCGGGTCTCTCTACACGTGGCCACCCAGAATGAGAATGCCTGCGGCGCTCGGGAGGGTCGGCCCGCAGCGGATCTTAAGGAGACTCGCTCCGGCAGGTATTCAGGTCCCAAGCCGTGGAGGGGTTTGAAAGTCAAAACCAACACCCTGAACCTCACTTGGCAAGCAACGGGCAACCAAATGCAGGCAAGCCAGCACTGGGGTGATACGGTCAGACCTTTCCACACCCACCACCACTCTGGCCGCCGCGTTCTGTACCCGCTGCAGTCTCCGAGTAAGAGTCAAGGGAAGCCCCATGTAGAGAGCATTGTAGTAATCCATTCTTGAGATCATTACCCCCAGACCCAACAGGGAAGTAGTCGTTTAAAGGCAACCAGGTCCAAACCGCTGCTCAAGGCAGGAATCCAGAGTGTGTCTGACAGATGGTTGTCTAATTTTCTCTTCAATGCTGGAGTGCTCACGCGTCTCTTGGAAGTAACCATTAGAGATGGGCACGAATTTAAAAAAATGGCATTTCGTTTGTCGTTTGTCATTTGGAGGGTCCATTTTGGTTCGTTTCCGTTTTTCGTGAATTTTTGCAAAAAATTCATTTTCGTTTTTGTTTGTTTCGTTACCATTTCGTTACCATTTATTTCAATTTTTTGTGATTTTTTAAAGGATTTTAAGCAATTCACTCATATAGCAGTAACGGAAATTAAACGCACGACAAAATTTCTGTTTCTTTTTGTTTCTGTTTGTTTCGTTTCATTTTAGAGACAAAATTCGTTTGTCATTTTGTTACATAACGAAATGAAAAAAATGAAAACGGTAATGAAAAATTGTTCGTTTCGTGCCCATCTCTAGTAACCATTGTCACGCTGCTCTAACAGTCAGGATGTTTTCCCTGATCACTCCAGATGTCTGGATTCCTGTAACTGGAGCCCACGATGACGTGTCCTGCAGTCTCTTCCTAGAGACCCTTTGGGCATTGTAACTGCGAACAACGTCAGCTCTGTTGTTCACTGAACTTATATGCGGCTGGTCTCAAAACCAACACCTAACTGGTGTACATTTAAGCTCTTTGGATAGAAGAAGAAGCCTTAACCTGCCAGACAGGAGGCGTTTGGGTACCAGGTCTTGCAAGCAGAGAGAATTCCTTCTTTTGTTTTCATTTGGTGGTCTCTCTCGCAGGATCTCTACATCAAGTGGAAGGGGCCTTCTTTCGAGGTGCAGGTGGGCCTCCATGAACTCTTAGGCCATGGCAGTGGGAAACTCTTTGTCCAGGTGAGCAGACCGACTTTGGATGTTGTGCCCTTTGATCTAATGATCAAGAACGTCCCCAAAATGAAGACTCTTTCCTTGAGTACGGCTGCAAACATTCAAGTTGCACAATGGGTGGGGTTTCTCCTTTTTTTTTTTTTTTGCAAATGGCCATCAGCTCATGGAATGATTTTCGAGTCATTGAGCCCAGGGGGATGGACTGGAATTCTCATCTAAAAATATGGGCTTCTCTTCTCAAAAGGCCACACACTCTCCTCCATGGCGCAACACGGTTTGCGGCCTTTGTACGGACTCTTCCTCCTGCCCCCCCCCAATTCTCAAAGCCTGCAAACCCAAGACTTAATTACTAGCAGGAAGAGCTTTAAGCTAAAAGATGAAAAATTGCAACCCCATCGTTGTGCCTTTGGCGCATTCTGATCCCCGCTTTGGGAACTCGCCTGAAATTGGATTTGGCCCTTCGGCTAAAAAGACATCCCATGCCCTTGATTGAAAAGCATTTAAATGTAATGTATTCTCAAAGGCTTTCACACCTAGGATCTGATAGCTGTTGTGAGTTTTTGGGCTGTATGGCCGTGTTCTGGAAGTTTTTCTTCCGGTCTCTGTGGCCAGCATCTTCATAAGGCAAGGAGCTCAGGGAACTAGGAGTTCTTTCTGTGCTCTATGGTATAGAATGAGTGAGAACCATGCAACCTCAAACTTCTTCTGTACCCCAGAGCACAGAGAGAACTCCTAGTTCCCGGAGCTCCTTGCCTTATGAAGATGCTGGCCACAGAGTCTGGCGAAACGTCAGGAAGAAAAACTTCCAGAACACAGCCAGACAGCCTGAAAAACTCACCACAGCCATGCATTTAAATTGCTAATAAGCCTCTTGCTCTGTCCCTGAATGGAGCATGTTCAGAGCATGCCATGTCTGGCCGTTGGGTCTGTCCAAGCAGCCCTGTTTAGGCAGGACAACTGTAGTTTGGTTTTAACACGGGCATGGCCTGGATGTTTTAATTTGTGCTTTTAAATGTTTTAAACATCTGTTTGAAACAATCATGTTATATACAACTCGGTAAACTAGTCTGAGATTGTGTGATACAGTGGTGCAAGGAAATTAGGAATGATGGAGAGTGATTTCTTCAGTTAATATTACAGCAAGTGGGCCCCTACCATTTCACAGCGCACAGACTGCAGTCCTGGTATATCGTGGGACCGCAGTATATGAAAGGCAACCCCCCCCCCCGGGGTAAGATGCATAGACCTATCTGGGGCCTCCTGCACTTACCCCAGGTCTGGCGCTGCCCCAAACGGGCTTCCCAGGCCTGTCAGAGGCCCCGGAAGTGGTTTCCGGAGAACCGGAAATGCCTAGAATGAGCTTTCACCAATTACAGGCTGCGCTTGTCCATCTCTTTCCCGACTTCTTTCTGTTCCTTTGGCCAGGACGACGCCGGTGCCTTCAACTTTGATCGGGAGGCAGTGATCAACCCTGAGACGGGAGAACTGGTGAGCATCAGGGAGGCTTTAAAACTTCTGAGAGGTTCTGAAGCATTTCGTTCTCTGGTTCGCTGGGCCCCCTTGGGACTGCCAGCTTACTCCAACAGATTATTTTTCTGCCCTGATGCAGTGGTACCACTCAAGCGGAGAGACCCTGTTGCGATATTGACAAATAAGGCTTTTATGGTTTAATTGTTCCCCGTCTTTTATAGAATGTTTATTTATTTATTTTATTTATTTATTTTTGCATTTATATCCTGCTTATCTTCAAACGAACTCTAAGCGGCTATGTTGCAGCCTGGCCAGACATCTACTATACATCTTTCGCCTATAAGTTTCTTCATAGTTTCTCGCCACTTCTTCTGGCGTTTCTTTTGCTACCAAAATAAGACAAAATCCATTAAGAAGGATAAGTCGCAATAATTGCCTGGTTTTGGACGGTGGTGGTGGTGGTGGTGGTGGTGGTAGGGGGGATTGGTTGGTTGGTTAATGTTATTGCTAATGCTGGGAGTTCCAGTTAAAAGCATGTCACATATCATAGTTTGCTTTTCCGATTGAAAAACAAACAAACAAAGAGGCAATGCTTTTTGTGGATTGTATCTCTAGTGGATTGGTTTCAAAAGGTGCAACTTCAGAACAGAAACAGGGAGAACGTCTGTGTAAAAGAGAAGAAGACTCGGCTTCGCAGGATCCTTCTCATGAGTGACAGAGAGGAGGGAAAAAAGGGGAAACTATTTGTAACCATGGAACAGCTAAATTTATATCACAATAACTAGAAGGGTCAAATTCGTTTCACCACCTCCCACGTTAATTATAGACAAATATGCGTATCTGGGACCCTTGGTTAACAATAAACCGCAGTCTAGAAATAATGTAAAGAACTGAAATAGCTAGAACAGCCTTTCTGAAGAAAAGGTTGTGTAGAAAATACTTTAGTACTTCTTTGAGACTGAGGATGTGACGTTTGGGATCCTAAGGTGGAGAAGCTCGAAGGAATCAGTGCTTTTGAAATGTGGGATATATAGAAGCATCTTCTACAGACCGTGGAGTAACAGAATGAAGATGCTGCATTGGACAGAAGCACAACAAGAAATAAAGTTGATACTTAAGAAATGCACACGCTCGTATCTTGGACAAAAAAAAAAATCATATTGCCAAGCATAATATACTGCAGTGTATCATTGAAGGGAAGATAAAAGGTTGAACGTGGAATGTGGAAGAGGCAGAAGGGAGATTTATGGGATGAGTAACATCAGGGATTGGACCTTAATCAAGAACAGTGAACCCATTATGGGATGTTACTCACTAACTATTTTCTTGTTTCCTCAGATTCGTAGTTGGTACCGAGGGGGAGAGACCTGGGACAGCAAATTTTCAAGCGTAGCGTCAAGTTATGAGGAATGTCGGGCTGAGTGTGTGGGGCTTTACCTCTGCCTGAACAAGGAGGTTTTGAGGTAAGTTATCTTGAGGGCCCGAAGATATATTAATAGTTATTAATTATGCCATTAGAAGCAGAACTGCCTTAAGAGAGAACGACATCTGTTTATCCTCAGCTGCTTTTGTGCTTGCCTTTGTTTTTCGTTGAGGTCAAAATGCAGGCTTCAGTGGCCTGTCACGTTGCTCAGGTGAGTAACTTTATAGGAATTTGATATATTGGAGAGAAATTAGGGTATGTGGTGGGAATGTGAAAAGGTACAAAAGTTTTGGAGATCTGTTTTTAACTAGACAGTGTGTTACAGTGGAACCCATCAACCACAGAGAAGGATCCCTGCTAATCCTGATTGCAGTGAAACTTCTTAATCCCTCCACATCACAATACAATGTCTAACGCCTATTCTCCTACATAGGACAAGTTTCCCCTTTCCCACAACTTTAAAACGTCACAGTCTCACTCACTCTAAACCGCAGAGCACAGAGAGAAACTCCTTGTTCCCCGAGCTCCTTGCCCTCTGAAGATGCCAGACACAGAGTCTGGTGAAATGTCAGGAAGAAAAACTTCCAGAACACGGCCAAACATCCCAAACAACTCACAACTGCTAAAACAACTTTTAAAATCTCATTTACCTCAATAGCTCTATTAGGGTCATTATAAGTATCAATGTTTATGAAAAATTTAATCAAATTTTTGGCTGACGAGAGAAAAAACCCTACAAGTACTTCAGCCTACAACTAGTGGCATAGGTATTATAATAATGAAGTAAAGAGTCAAACCCTGCTGCCAGTTTATGACAAGTGGAATCTGCCACCTCACCACCTAATGGTAGGAATGGCTCCTGTCTCTTAATCTGTGGCTGTGGAAGAATCCGTTTGCCCCTCTTCCTTCGCTTAAGTCAACAAGCAAAATCTTGCTTACAGATACCATGGGTCCTTTAAAATATGTATATTTTAAATAAATAAAAATATAAATAATACTGAGTTGTCCTGTTTCTTTGGGAAAGAAGACATGCTTAAATGAAAAAAAAGAGGTCTATCTACCCTCTTTTTAAAAAGTATTCTTCAATCCAACTTGCTGAGTCAAGTTAATTCCCATTATTTAGGTTAAAAAAAAATCTGGCTGGAGGGGGGTCGGATCAGCTCCCTCAAAGAGCCTTTTCACAAGCCCCGTAAGATCCGCTGGCCACTTAAATTCGGACCAGAGATCTTAGGGATTTGTTGCTGTTCCTGCGTTCCCACCCCTCCGCACTCCTGGCTGCGTGAGGGGAGGGAGAAAAAAAAGGAAGAAAAGAATGCCGCTCACCTCCGTTCTGCCGTCCCGGCACTGCATTCAGATCTCTTAAAGGGGCGGGGGGCAAAAAAAGAACAAACAGAAGCAAGGAGAGCCCGGCAGTCACTAAGTTATATCCGCATCGGGAATTTTCACCCTCGGAGAGCAGGTACCTGAAAAGTGCGCTGGGACGCGCTTAGGTGGGCGTGGTTGCACTTAATTATCTGTAAACTCCGGAGCTGGTGGGGAAACAATTTTAAGCTCCGGAGCTGGGAGCCATTTGCGGCGGAGTTTAGGGGTCATGTACAAATACCCAAAGCTTCATAGTAAGTGGTGCAGCTTTGAACCCTCCAAATCTTTCCCCCTTTGTTTATGTGCAGTCAAGTCACATCTGACTAATAGCAGCAACTCCAGTTGGGGTTTCAGGGTGCGTGAGATCTTCCAAGGGTTGTCTTCCCATCACCACCTTTCCCCCAGTGAATTTCTATGGCCAAGCTGGGTTTTGAGCCCAGGTGTCCTGAATGCTAGTTTGTCCTCCAGTCCACAACACCTGCCTGCCTTTTCTCCTTTTCACTTTGGTCATCCAATCCCATCTTTCCCCTCTCCCCGCCAGCATCTTCGGATTGGATGGAGAAGACGCCGAGGAGGTGATTTACATCAACTGGCTGAACATGGTGCGGGCCGGCTTGCTGGCCCTGGAGTTCTACACGCCGGAGTCTGGGACGTGGCGCCAGGTAAGCCTGCAAATGATGGATTTGGGGCCACGATCCCTCCCATAAGAACATCAGAACAGCCCTGCTGGATCAGGCCAAAGGCCCATCTGGTCCAGCTTCCTGTATCTCACAGCGGCTCCACCAGATGCGTTTGGGAGCTCATGAGACTAGATCTCTGTCTCCTGATACCACTCCCCTGCATGTGGAGGACCGAGAGGTAATTTCTTGGAGGGAAAAAGGGCCTTAGTATTAAAATTCTGCATCTAGGTGTGCACCCCCAGCAGGACCGAGGGCCACCATTAAACCGGTCATCCCGTGTCAACCTGGCCTTCACACCTGGGTGTCCTCCAGGGTCCATGTTATGTTGTAGGTGTCACAAGCCAGGACACTTGAGTGCATAGTGCGTTGGAAACGGCTGGTGTGCTGACATGTCCCTCCTCTCTTCTGTTTCTCTCACTTGTGCCAACCTGTAATTGAGCCTTTGGTCCGGGAATGAAAACCTCAAGTGACTTCTGATGCCTAGTTTGGGCAAAGGGAGCGAGTGGTGTGGCTTGTGGGAAGAATGATGAACTGGGGCATTTTGTGGGGGGGAAGTATATGCCTGTCTTGTGTCCCAATCCTCTGAACAACGGCCAGAATTAATCCTGGAGTTTGGGTGATTTCACTGTTGTCGCTGGTTTTTTTTGCCCAGATGTCTATATGTTTTTATGCATTTTACTGGGTATTATTTTATTGTGTGTTATTTATTTCTATGTTTTGTTCTTATGCCTTTCTTGTTCACTGCCTTGAGTTGTTTTATATAAGCAGGAGGTATATACATTCTAAATAAAGTTAAAAAGTAAAGTTCACTCTGTGAGGGAGGAGTCGGCCCTCAATTTCCATTAGTCCAGGAATAGGCCACCAGGTGCTCTCCAAGTGCTTTGGGCTGCTGCCACTGAGAGAGAGAGAGTTGGGCCTAGTGGTTTAAGAGGACAAGATTGTGACTCCAAGAGAGCTACGATTTAGAGCCTTTTCACACGACCCCTAAAATCCGCTGGCCACTTAAATTCGGACCAGAGATCTTAGGGGTTTGTCGCTGTTCCTGCGTTCCCACCCCCTCCGCACTCCTGGCTGCTGGCTGCGTGAGGGGAGGGAGAAAAAAAAGGAAGAAAAGAATGCCGCTCACCTCCGTTCTGCCATCCCGGCACTGCATTCAGATCTCTTAAAGGGGCGGGAGGCAAAAAAAGAACAAACAGAAGCAAGGAGAGCCCGGCAGTCACTACGTTATATCCGCATCAGGAATTTTCACCTCTGGAGAGCAGGTACCTGAAAAGTGCGCTGGGACGCGCTTAGGTGGGCGTGGTCGCACTTAATTATCTGTAAACTCCGGAGCTGGTGGGGAAACAATTTTAAGCTCCGGAGCTGGGAGCCATTTGCGGCGGAGTTTAGGAGTCGTGTACAAATACCCTTAGTCCCTGTGGTGTTATTAAAACTCAACTGGGTGATTAGGGGCCGATCCTTTTATTTTGTTTGACCTACCTCACTGGGTTGCTGTTGTGAGGGTAAAAGTTGGGAGTGGCCTTCTGAAGGAAAAGCAGTACCAAAATAGAACAAATAGATAAATCCCTATAATTGTGAACCTCCTCTCGCTGTCTACAAAATGGGTGGGAAGACTGTGGACTTTCCGATGTTTTAGAACTACGAGAATCTTGAACTTTGGGCCATACAAGGAACATGTTGTTTCTTATGCATCAGGAGGTCCTCATTTGTTTGAGGGCGAGTTTTATTTATTTATTTATTATTTACACTTATATACCGCCCCATTCCCACAATGGGGACTCTGGGCGGTTTTCCTTCCAGGACTTGGCCTTGAACCCCTTCCTGTCCCTGTTCTCAGCTTCTTCTTGGTGTTCCTTTCTTCCATGCCAGGCCCACATGCAGGCCCGCTTTGTCATCCTGAGGGTTCTTCTGGAGGCCGGCCAAGGGCTGGTCTCCCTGCGTCGTACGACGGGGCCCGACGGCAAGCCCGATGCAGTTATCACGTTGGACCGCAGCAAGATTTGCACAGTCGGGAAACCCGCCCTGGAGCGCTTCCTCCGCAAACTGCAGGTGAGGAGCGGAGCAGTCGGGGAAGAGAAATATTGGGTCTCCGTCGTCTTTCCCTCTGGAGAGAAGCTACAGCCCCCAAAGTGAGGGAAAGATGAACTTTTTTTTTAATTCAGTGGAGAAGAAAAGCCACTGTGCGGTGGGTGGTGGTGGATTACAGTAGGATCCCCATATCCACTGATTCATTAACCACTGATTCAGTTATCCAAGGTTGGCAGAGGGGGGAAATATTAAATAAATAATTCAGCAGCTGTAAAGCAAGCTGTCACAAAACATCAGTTTTGGGATTATTATTATTTTTTGGCGTTCTCCCTTATCCGCAGCTCTTGTTATCCACAGGAAGGCCTGGAACCAATCGCCAGCAGATACAGGGGTCCTACTGTACATGATTACAGCGTAAAGAAAAGAGATAGGACAGGGTGTTCTTGTAACAAGAAGAGGGAGGAATAAAGCAAAATAAAAATAAGAGCAAAAATTTATATATTTAGAGACCACAACAAGAGTAATTTGGTGGACCCAGTTCTTCAAGGGATTTGCTTCTCTCCAAGTCTCTTTTTCATATATTTTAGATGTGTAAACCAGAAGGGCTTTCCCTTTATTTATTTAAATTTGTTTAATTTTTTTAACCCTGCCTGTCTCCTTATAAGGGGACTCAAGAGCGGCTTACATCATTAAAAGAAGACATTGAAAGCTAAAAACTGTAAATACTAGAAAGGCTCAAACCAATGCCACACTATAAAATGATAAGAAAAAGCATAACCTTAAATGGATTCAATAAACACTCGGAGCTTTTTCCTGCCACCGAACAGTGGGGAGAGCAGAATGGGCAAGAGGTGGCCCTCCAGATGTTGTTGGCCCAGGAGACAATAAACAGGATGATTTATATGTGGTTGCTTCTCCATCTGTTTTTTTTAATAATTCTTTTACCTAATACTATTAATATGTTATTAATTTCTTTTTAAGATTGGAATAGTTTGTGATTTTTGGCTTTTGGTGTTACGCTTTTAATGATGTGAGCCCCTTGCGTTCTTTTTTTTTTTTAAAGGGAAAAAATGGGGTAAAAGTATTATAAACAAAGAAAACAAACCTGATCTGCTAGCCTTGCCAGTCATGAGAAAGGCTGGGAGGTTCAACATCTGGAAGACTCCACTTGACCGGTGTGTGCTGTACGTGTATCCCCAGATATTCAGGGCCTACATCTCCCAGAAATCGTGGCCAGCACAGTTAGCGGTGAAGGCTTCTGGGAGTTGCGGTCCAAGGACATCTGGGTCACCCAAAGTTTGGGAGCACTTGGTGTAAAACCGACAAAGAAAGGGTTCCGGGTGGGAGCTAGATCTCAGGAGGGCCTGACTGACTGATTGATTGATCCATTTGATTGATCGATTGATAAACTGCACCGATTTTCCCAAGGGAAAATATATCCACATTTTCTTGTATCCTTATATCCATCTCGAAGGTACTGAAGTCCACGGCCGACGTGGCCGGTGGGCGCGCCCTCTACGAGGCCTACTCCGCGGTGACGGATGAGGAACCCGAGCGCTTCTTAACCCTGCGGCACACGGTCCTGCTGCGGAAAGAAGCCCGGAAGCTCTTCGTTCAAGCCAACACCCGCCTGGAAGGTAAGGATTGCAGGGGCTTCCCTTCCCAGCGGCCGTTTCATGGTCTGGTTTGCCTGACTTGGAAGCACTCGGAAGGCACGCCCGTTAGCCAGGGCGGACTAAACACAGATGTTAAAATATTTGATATGGCCTGTTGGGCTAATCAATAAATTTGTAGTAGTAGTAGTAGTAGTAGTAGTAGTAGTAGTAGTAGTAGTAGTAGTAGTAGTAGTAGTAGTAGTAGTAGTAGTAGTAGTAGTAGTAGTAAATAAACTTAGTAATCCACCCGGAAAGGTCAAGGACAAAATAAATTAACATGTATTGTAGCATGACTTGTGACTGTCACCTGGAAAACACTTGGCTGGGGAACTCTGCCTAGAGGTATCCAAAATCCAGAATGCATAGGGTACTACAGAGCAGTGGTTCTCAACCTGTGGGTCCCCAGATGTTCCTAGACTGCAACTCCCAGAAAGCCTGGCCAGTTCAGCTAGTGATGAAGACTTCTGGGAGTTGCAGTCCAGGAACATCTGGGGACCCCATAGGTGGAGAACCACTCTGCACTACAGGCTGTATCTGCCCCTGTTGCTGAAACTGGAGGCAGCCCAAAGTCAATTTCCCTTTTAGAGAACCTCTTGACCCAAAACAAGTTACACGAGGATTCCTTCAGCGTAATGGAGAATCATGCTTTTTGTAACCCACCGAGTCCGTTCCTCTGCTTAATGCAGGAATCAGAATTAAAGGATATCTGACAAGAGATCTTGAATGCCTTTAGTTCTAGCAGTGAAGAATTTCAATTACTTATTTGGAAACCAACACCTAGCTTGTGTCTTTAATTGCCAGGTTCATGAATACTGTATCTTGGTTCTGACTTCTGAATAGTTATTTATTATTTATTTTATTATTTATTTATTTTATTTTTATACCGCCCGTCTTCCAGAGGAACTCCGGGCGGTTTACAACAGAATTAAAAATCAACAATACAGTACAATACAGAGTAAGATCAAATAGAAACCAAAACAATAAGAGGGAAAACCCTCCGAAAGAGGCATCAAAAGGGCAGTGTGGGGAAACTATTTTTATAGTTATATACTGCCAGATTTTCCAAGACGGAAAGTCAGGGCAGTTAACAAGGCGTACAACAAAATACAGAAAAAATAATAATCAGTTCCATAGTATGACGTGAAGAACAAAAACAAACCCAACAACAATCAGTAGAATTTTAAAAAAATTTAAAAGTTAAAAAGACCAAACATCACTAAGGCAAGATGGTGAAAAATGGGCAGACAAACTTACAACACCTACTTATAAAATAAAATAAAATAAAATAAAATCGACCTCCTTGATCGCTGAATGCGGCTAAGTTTCAAATAGCTTCTTAAATGCCGGGAGGGAATCACGCGGAAAGCGGTTCCACAGTGTGGGACCCACCACAGAGAAAGTGCGATGCTGTGACGAGCCCCCCCCCCCCCGGGGTGTGTGTGGTGGCAACCCGGAGCGCAAGGGACTGAGATGTTCTTCGTGCCAGGTGCCGGGTGGTGGGGGGGCAAGGTTTGGGGGAGGGATTTTAGGAGCCCTCGGGAGAAAGCTGAAGAGGGTCGGATTTGGGGTTACGAGGGGGACTGTTGCCACAGGGCCGTCGGTTGACCGTTTCTGGGGCAGACGGTGGAACTGTGGAGAAGAGCCTCGGAAAGTGCCTCCGAAGCCCCCCCCCGCGCTCACTTCCACCTTCTCTCCGCCTCCAGGCAAAGATGTGGTGCTCGTCCAGTATGACGGCAGCGCCTCAGGCCTGATTAGATCTTTCCGGGACCGCTTCCCGGAAGACGGCAAACTCCTGGAGCAGCAGCTGATGAAGCTGGCACATGCCGATGCCCACTTCTGGAAGAGCTGAGACGGTGGTTCGTGTCGGCCTGGGCCCTTCCCAAGTGCAACACCCCCCTCCGCGCCCTTCCTGCACACGACCGACTGACGGGACAGAACAAATGAAGAGGCTCGCCCGCCCGCCCGCCTTATCAGCCACCCCCCCTCCCTGGGAGAGCATTGGGGCTCTGCCCTCTGGTTACACTAGGGACTCAATAAACCTAGTTTTTATAAAGTGCCCCGGCTTCTGTGTCTTCTTGTGCCTTACGGTCCTACCAGGCATGCCCAAACTTTGGCCCTCCTGATGTTTTGGACTACAACTCCCAGAATTCCAAGCCTGTGTTTCTAAAGGCAAAGAACTGTGGGGGTTGTGGTCCAAAACATCTGGACGGCTGAAGTCTGGACAGGCCTAACCTTGGTCTAGGGAGGTGGGAGCGTGCAGTATGCACTGCCAAGTGAAACCACGGGCCCGTTCCGGGTAGATCACGTGGGCCGATCCGCATCATCACATCGGCTCTGTCGTATTCAATACACCCCTGCACCTTTTTTGACAGCCGGGTAGCAACTGGAGGGTTAATTCCAGAAGGATCCAGGCAGTGTTGAGGCAGGGCTGCAGCAGCCCTGGGAGCCGAAATGTCTGTTGTCTTGAAAGTATTAAATGAATAGCTAGGGCTTCTGTTGTAGAGGAAGCATCAGGGAGCTTTTTAAGGAGCAGCTCAGTACCTCCTACTGCTCTCAGCTGGAGCCAAATACACAAGTGGTTTGTTTAACAGAAAATCCGCTTAAAGGAAAAAAAATCCGGAGATAGGGGGAACTCGCTTAACAGGATCGCCTATGGGGCGAATCCGTGCAACCAGAAATACGGTTGCGATTAGGGAAGACTCCGTTTTCAATGCATCCCTATGGGGAATTTGTACAAAGGAAAATTCGCTGAACAGAATTTCATTTGGAATGAGTTAATTCTTTTATACAAGGTACCACTGTAATAGAATCATAGAGTTGGACCGCAGACACCGCCCATACTGCGGCCATCAACCGCCTTCTTCCATATGAGCCTGCCCATACTCTAAGATCAGGCCAGGAGGCCCTGCTGAAGGTGCCGTCCCTCAAAGAGGTAAGCGGGGTGCTGGCATGTCGAAGCAGGGCCTTCTTGGCAGTTGCCCCCCAACTCTGGAATGCCCTCCCTATGGAGATCCGCCTGGCGCCGACACTTTTGGCTTTTCGGCGCCAGGCAAGCATTTCGGCCAGCAGTTTAATTAAGATTCTTTTGGCTGGACACGTGAGCAGCAGTTTTTGTAATTTGTGTTGTATGTTGTTTTAACTGTATTGTATTTTATAGTTTTAATACTTTTATTGTTTTATAGTTTTTAATACCAAGACCTCTTGGTAGTGGGGTGGCTATTTTTTTGTAAATACTGGAAATAAATAAATAAATAAATAAATAGGAATCCATAGCTGCTGATCAAGCAGATTCCTCTGGGTGCCCTATAATTCATGCTCCAGATCCCTCCTGGGGGATCTTGGTACCGAACCCAAGTTGTTCTTCCAAAGCCCTGCCTTTTCAAACAGCTGTTACCTAGGGAGACCTTCCCCATTCTTGTGTTAATTCCTGAAACAAACAGGCCAAAAACTAAATAAAGTTGCATAGTCTGGCTGGCTGCTTTCCTTTTTGCAAAGGAGCTTTTGAAACCATACCTGCAAAGTGTGCTTTCCCCCTCCTTTCCCCTCTCTTTCCTGAGAACAACATGTCCAAACTTCAGCCCGCCTGATGTTTTGGACCACAACTCCCAGAATCCCAAGCCTGTATTTCCAATGGCAAAGGACTGTGGGAGTTGTGGTCCAAAACATCTGGAGGACCGAAGTTTGGACATGCGTGTATGGCTCAAGTAGTTTTTTGCTGCCTTATTAGGCGCCCTGCTCTCCTATGTCACGGTGCGCCATACCCCAAAAAGCCGGTGAAAAGATCTTGGCACCGGAAGCAGGAAATCTTTGGGCAATAAGACATAAAACAAAAGCACGAAGAAGAACCAGAAAAAGTGGATCATCGGACGTGATGGGCCATCAAGTCGCCTCGGATTTGCGGCGGGACGTTGCTCAGCCTTCCTTTTCGAATAACGATAACGCGTTCCTTTGCCATCGTGGCTGTCTCGCCCGTTATCTCCAGTCTCCCGATGCCCTCCCGACCCTGCCAGAAAAAGCAGAGTGGAGGTGGTGGGGGGGAAGAGAGAAACGGCCTCGTTACTTTTTTATTTGAGTAGTTCGTTCCTAACTACCGAGCCGCGCCCGTTCCTCTCCCCTTTCCTGCCGATCGAGGTGGGAGGGGGAGAGGGCGTGGCCTCGCCATCGGAAGGCCACGCCCCTCCCTCCCTCCCCCCCCCCAAGCGGAGCGGGCGGAGAGAGCGCCACGTCGGATGTGAGCGCATCCCGACACGGGGCGGGGCGGAGCGGGTCAGCATTCGGAGGAGCCTTGGCGCTCGGAGCGGTCGTGGGGACGCGCCGACCCGCGTGTTGTTGGGAGGAGGAGGAGGAGGAGGAGGAGCGGGTCGATCTGACACGGATCTCCGCGCCCGGGGAGGAGGAGGAGGAGGAGGAGGAGGAGGAGGAGGAGGAGGGTGGGTTTCCAATCCGGTTGGGAAGGGGGGAGCCATGCTCCTCCTGCTCCTGGGAGCTTGCATGGGGCGGCGGGCGTCCCTCCTGGCGGGGGTGGTGACCCTCTTGGCGAGCGGCAGCCACGGGCTCTCCTTCCAGCTGGCCCCGCAGACGCGCCGGTGCCTGAAAGAGGAGCTGCACCGGGACGTGATGGTCACCGGCGAGTACGAGGTCTCCGAAGCCGCCGCGCCGGGGATCAGGACCGACCTGCGGGTGAGCGGGGCCGAGATCACCTCCCAGGACCTTGAACCCCCCCCCCCGCCTTCCCAACCGCGTCCCCCAACTTTCCCGTGTCAGGAGGCCCAGGGGATTCCGGTTTTGCAAAAGCGCCTTTCTCCTCCCTACCTAAGCCATGCATGGCGCATGGCCTTTTAAGGGGCGGGTCGGGGTTTGCGCTTTCGGCATGCCCAGAGGCACCGCTGTTTCCCCTGAGCGGCGGCGGCTGCTACTGTTCTCACCGCTGGCCTTTTCTTCCCCGCAGGTCACCGACTCCTCCGGACATATCCTGTATTCCAAGGATGATGCCAAGAAAGGGAAATTTGCCTTCACCACGGATGATTATGAAATCTATGAGATTTGCTTTGAGAGCCATGGACAGGCCGGTAAGAGAGGGAGGTGGCGCTGGGTTCCCTTTCTGCCCTGTTTCAATTAGGTATGCAAATAACCATGCTGTTCTTCCACCTTACCTATGAAGAAAGTACTTTTTTCACCCAAAGGGTCACTGGTCTGTGGAACTTCCTGCCAGAAGAAGCGGTGACAGCTGTCAGCCTTGACAGCTTTAAGAAACGATTGGACAGGTCCATGGAGAACAAGAGTATCCATGGTTATCATGAGGGATGCCTAAGGACAACTTCCGGGTTGGAGAGAGAGGCAGGATATCTCTCAATGCCATTTGCAGGGAATCGTAAGCAGGTGAAGACATCTGCTGGGGAATACCCTGAAGCCAATGGTTGAGCCCCTGTGTGAGACAGAATGCTGGACTGGATGGGCTGTGGCCTGTTTCAGCAAGGCTGTTCTTAGGTTCTTATGAGCCTTCTTCCAGTTCCCCAAAAAGAGTGCAAGAATAATGTGCAAAGGGCTGAGGTCCACCTTGGCATCTGGTCCTTGGATATCCTGTGTATACATTTTGCATGTTTACCCAAAGGAAAGAAGAGAACACTTTGCATATGCTCTGGGCACTCATTCTCCTGATCTTAGGCCGAAGAACAGCAGGATGGTAATCAAGCATCCTCCCAGTCGAAGGCTTCTCTCTCACCCCACTGAAAAAAACAAACAAAAACAAATACAGTGGACCCTTGTATAACAAACTGTTTGTATAACATAAAATCTGTACAACATTAAAAATTCCAGAGATAGGGGAAATTTGCTTAACAGAATTGTCTATGGGGCGAATCCGTACAACATAAAAATGGTCGCGATTAGGGATTGCTCCGTTTTCGATGCATTCCTATGGGAAATTGGTATAAAGGAAAATTTGCTTAAGAGAATTTCATTTGGAAAGGATTAGTAATTCCTTTATATGAGGTACCACTGTACATATTTAAACTGATATTTTGACAGGATGCAATATTCATTGCAGATATCAGTATGGGCTTTCTTTGTGTCTTTGTTGCCTGACTTTCCAGCGGAAATCTACAGAGCCCTGTTGTGTTTCTGTTGTTCCGTTACGAAGAAAGGGATTTTTTTTCAGAGACATCGCTTTCCACATTGACTTTAAAACCAGCCCACATGAGTTGGGGCAGGTGCTAATTGATGCTGAACATCACATCCTGCATTTCTTTGGACTAACGTGAAATAAGTGAGTGGGACAAGCAGGGATTTGATCATAGGTGGCCAAACATCTGGAGGTCTCGCATAGGCTCAGTCACTTCGCAATCATTGCATTTGGAAATGTAGTAGAATCATTGCGATGGATCGCCTGTGTGGTATAGTGACAAATGGGTTGAAATCCCTCCTTGGCCATGGAAGCTCACTGTAATGTGTGTGCAAAACGGGTAAAGCTACTCTTTAAATATCTCACATTTTATAATGGCCTAAGAAACCTTGACTTCTATTGAGATGGATCTTAAACGTGTCTTTATCTCTCTCTCGCACATGCACTCACTTGCTCTCTGGATCCTTGCCGTAAAATTTTTCATCTCCAGAATGAAAAAGCCCAGATCTTGTACAGAGTCTCCGGGGAAATTAAACATATTTGAAATAGGTTTCTCTGCATTGGTGTTCATCCTCTTGAATATCTCACTCAACCTTGAAAGTCCTGTTAGGTTTTCCATGTCATTTCCCACTTGATGACACGTAAGAAAGCAGTCGTTATAAAGTTCAGAGGTGTAGTAGACAACATGTTGGACTAGAATTCAAGAGGTCTGAGTTTGACTCTCCCCTGAGCCACGGAAACTCATTGGGTTATAGATCTGATGAAACTGCTCCTTTAAAAGAGCTCACTTAATGTTGAGATCCATATTAAGGTCTCTCTGAATTGGTTCCAACTTGACACCACATAACTGGGCATAAAGTTCAGGAGCAAGGGGCCTTTTCCTTAAGCCAGGCATGTCCAAACTTCAGCCCTCCTGATGTTTTGGACCACAACTCCCAGAATTCCAAGACTGTATTTCCAATGGCAAAGGACTGTGGGAGTTGTGGTCAAAAACATCTGGAGGGCCGAAGTTTGGACATGCCTGCCTTAAGCAAACCACTTTCTCACCGCTCATGGATGCTGGGCCAGAATTGCTGAAGGTCAGTCGATCACAGCAGTCTCTAAAAAATACACCCAGAGCGAGAGGAACCTTCCATGAGAGAGGCCAGTAAATCAGGTGGGTCGGTGAAGCTTGGGACACCACCTCTTTGTAAATCATGATCTGCTACACTGTCTGCTTTTACCAAACAAGACATGTTCCCTTTTACCCTAAACTCAGCCACTTTGAGAAGAAGGCAAGAGACTGTTGTGTGTCATGTAGTTTAAATCAGTGGTTCTCAACCTGTGGGTCTTCAGATGTTCCTGGAATGCAACTCCCAGAAATCCCTTCCAGCACAGCGAGTGGTGGAGGCTTCTGGGAGTTGTAGTCCAGGAACGTCTGGGGATCCACAGGTGGAGAACCACTGGTTTAAATGCTTGCACTGTTGTGTCGATGATCTCCAGCGGTGCAGTGCCATAACCTTGCTTCCAGACCAGGAGAAGCACTCGGTACATGCTCAGAAGAATTCTGTGGTTGTTGTTTTTTAACGTCACTGCTCCATGAGTTCCAACGCTTGCACAAGAATTTGAATTATTTAGTATCTCTGTTTATCTCTCTTGCTCCCATCTTCGACGGCCATTGTTAATGGCGCCTTCCAGGGCACTTCCGGGTTCCTGAGCAGCTGGTCACCCTAAATATCAAGCACGGGGTAGAAGCACGGAATTATGAAGATGTAAGTAGCACTAAACATATCCAGTGCCACAGTCAGTGAGCAATGGAAACAGGGCCGGCCACCCCAGGCGTAGACTTTTCCTGGGCTCCATCCCAGGAAAGTGAATAGGTCGGAGGGAGCAACCCTGGGGACGGGGCATCTAGGGTCCAGACCTCTTTGGGACGTGACATTTCTTACCTCCCCGCGTCCTTGCCTTTCCCCCCGCAGATTGCAAAGGCAGAGAAACTCAAGCCATTGGAAGTGGACCTCCGCCGGCTCGAGGACCTCTCCGAATCCATCGTTAAAGATTTCGCCTTCATGAAGCAACGCGAGGAGGAAATGAGAGATACCAATGGTGAGGCGGGGGTGGTGGTGGTGGTGGTTTGCGCAGTTTGGCTTGAGGCCTCGAAACGTTGGTGCGGGCTCCTCAGTCCTCTCCCGCGATCGCCATTTAAGAGATGGCAAGGCGTCGGCAGGCAGAGACCTTCCTCGTTTCCTTATGGAATATTGAGCATAAGGGTAGGAGCTGCAAGAGAGACAAATGAGGAATCCATCACACACACCACACACCCTGTGGTTTTTTTTCCTGCCATCACCTCATCTGCTAGTCATGGCTCATTTATTTAGTGTCACAGGCGAGTGTGGTCCTTTCCAGAGACTGGGCTTTTGCCTCAAGGTGCTTGCAGCTTAAAATTCATCACAGGCAAATATTTATTTATTTATTTATTTATTTATTTATTTATTTATTTAATGGCTTGTATACCGCCCGTCTTCCCGAAGGAACTCCGGGCGGTTCGCAACAGAGCAGAGGAAAACAACGAACAAATACAGGCATGTAAACAACAACAACAATTCAAAACAATTTAAACAACAATTTAAAACAATTTAAACAATATGTCATAATATAAAGGAGAAAAGGCAGGTGGCGGGGGGGGAGAAAAAAAAAGAATTAAAGGTCAGCACTTTGAAAGAGAGAGACTGATCCAAGGTGACTCTCTGGGTTTCGTGACCTAAGTGGGCATCCCAAGTACTGTACCTGTTTTTCTTTTCTTTTAAAAGGTGCTCTGCCCTGGGAGACCTCTGCTCCTAACGGACAGGGCCCTTGAGAGAAAGGAGGGGAAAACTGCTCTTTGGGGTGGCATAATTTTAGGTTCAGTGTTCGTTACATCAATATTCTCCCTACTGGGCTCTTTTGGTGCTAAGGCTCCAGCTTCAGAGCAAATCAGATAACATCGGAAGGGAGCAGATTCTGCAGAGGATGCCTAACCTCAGCAGCCACCCATAACCTGGGAGGGGGAGAACATGGCTCCAGTCCAGGATTCTTATGATTTTAGCAAAATAGATTCTGCAGCGTATAAATTTAAGTTTAAACCCACACGACAGTCTTTCGTTATTAAATCATTTGATTACTCCATGTTGGGGGGGAGGGATGTTGTTGTTAACCGCCCGAAGTGCCTTTGGAAAGACGGGGGTAAATAAATAAATAAATAAATACAGAGCAAGCACCTAGATCTGTACACTCTTTGGCTTTGGGTGGGATTAGGGAGGTATGGATAGAATTGCTGCCTTCCCAACACCAAAGAGTCCCGTTAAACTGGGTAGCAATTTTTAAAATGCTATTTTCAATGCAAGCAGTTCTGAAAACTGGAGCTAAAAAGCTGCACCTCCTTTGCTTGGCATGCAAAAGGAAAAAGCTTCATCTAAGACAATGGGTGAGGCATAGGCTTTAAAATACTATTGGACTATTGAATTAAAAATTCAACTAAGACTGAAATGGCATGGAAGTCCAGGTTTGGATCATAGTGGGGTGGCCTTGATACTGGGTCACTCTGTTCCTCTAGCCTAGCATTGTTTGTCTTGGATATGACCAGACCTTCTCTATTGCCAGCCATTGAATCTCTCAGAATGGAGAGGCTTGGGATGAAGTCTTAGACCCTCTACACCAGGCATGTCCAAACTTCAGCCCTCCTGATGTTTTGGACCACAACTCCCAGAATTCTAAGCTTAGATTGCCAATGGCAAAGGGTTCTGCCTCTGAGGCAGGCATCGCCTTGAACCTAGCAAAAGCAGTAAGAGGTCAGAAAGCGTTAATCTACAGATCTCTCACTGTGTGCCTTTTATTCCTTTTTCAGAATCCACCAGCGCGCGCGTCTTCTACTTCAGTATCTTCTCCATGCTTTGCCTGGTGGGTCTGGCCACTTGGCAGGTCTTCTACCTCAGACGTTTCTTCAAGGCTAAGAAGCTTATTGAGTGATGGGTCGTCCGCTTGGGTTGGAGTGAGGGGACCCAAGCCTCCAAAGACTCCCATCTTGGCTTCTCCTGGGGATACATGGAATGAGCCAAATGCTTCTGGCCCGCCTCATGCTGACACCAAGATGTCTGGGTTCTTTTTGTTTAACATGGTTTCCCTTCGCCAGGAGCTTCAGAGGAGCGTTGCGACTGGACAAGCCCGTTTTTGTCAACCAAAATGGTGAAACAAGTCATCACAGAGCCCCCTGATTCTGGAGGGTGGGTGTGAAAACCACTCGTCTGTACCTGTGGTTTATTTTCCTGGCAACAGGCTGTCCCTTGGTGAGGGTGGGTGTTTAATTTGATTGTAGTCAATCTAATCCCCAATGGCTGATCACACTGGAGAAGGGTCCGGAGTAATAAAAATTGGTTCTTAGGTGTTGCTGTTTGTTTGGGAATTGAGGGGATGTCATGAAGGGGTCTTCTCCTAGTCACACATGCCACCTGTGAACAGGAAAAATGGTACGTATTGCTGTACGTCTGTGAAAGAGGAATCTGATTTACTTGCCACATTTTAGAAGGTTTTTCCAAAGGGCAGTCAAATGTTCCAGCCACCCGATGCTGCTTGGAGAAACATTGAGATGGGTACCCACTGGTGCTTTTGTCAGAAGAAGACTACGAGGTCCCTTACTAAAACGAGGAGGCTAACAGAACCTGGAAGCACCTGTCCTGAGTCACAGCTAGTGCTGAGCTGATTGTTTTTGTCTACTCTAAGGGAAGCTAGGGCACATATGTTCTACTTTCTGCCCACATCTGTTGATGGATTGGCTGCCCGATGCTTCATTCTTCAAGGTAGCACCTGAGTACATTCGGTGAAATAAAGGTATTGGGGAAGTGGATGAGATTCAGCATCTGCAGAAGGGGAAGGGGAAAGGGGAAAAGTGTGAGGATATAAAACCATGGGAACTCTGCAGAGCCATGGGTGGCATTATCTAGTCAAAAGCTCCCATGTTCTCCCCCACTTTATTTTCTTTTGAGCAGCACATACTTGAACATGTGAGGGACTCAGCTACCACATGAATAAGGAATGAGAGATTTTTCATATTCAAATGACTCTGCGCAAAGTAAAATTGCCAGTGAATGCCTGTGTACATTTATATTTAACATTACTTGGCATAAGGGCAATTTTACACAAAAAACTTGAATGGTGTCAACGCACTTGTTTCTTGTTTGGAGTGGAACAAGTCCAGCTGATAAGTTAAATTCAAACTGAATATGGACTTGGAGCTACACAGGCCCAAATGAAGTTTTGGTTACCCTTAATAATTAATACACTCTGATTAACAGAGAAACTTGGCATATGAGACTCCATGGATTTTGTTCCTTGCAAGGAAGCTTTGGACCACAATAATTGCCAGCATGAGGTGGAGTGAGTCGACCGCTTTGGGAGGCAGATTGCGGAGTGTGCTAGCATGGCCTCAAAAATTTCTTCCTAGGCCTCTCGGGCCACTTTAGGAATACTGCCTTGAAATGTTGAACATGTTTCTACCTGGTTGGCTTGCGGTGATTTAAGGGTGTGATTGGACATGGAAATAATATACACTTGGGACCACTGGTGGTACAATCACATTTATGGGAGCTCTTTCCTAGTGAGCACATGCCATGTGGGGGTGATTGTGAACCAGGCTGTCCCTGGTGTGTGTGCAAGCTGAATCTTTTTGGTCCAGTTGAGAGCTACTCTTGTGTGTGTGTTTTGGGGGGAGGGAGGTTAAAATGATTCCATGGCAGCTGGAAGGGTCACTTTAAGGGAGATCACTGCTGGCAAAGGGTCTCTTGATAGTATGATCGGATGTGATATTTTCTCTCCATCTGTTCACACCTAAGATTCGTTTATTGGACATTTGGAGTTATATCCCATGTGTCTGATGACGCAGGCAAAGACCTTTGAAAGCAAATACATATTATGCTTGAAGCCTGCAGGTTGGTTTAGTTGGAATATTCAAAGTACTCCTTTCAGTATTTGAATACTATATGTCGTCCATAAGTTCTTTAGCATTAAATTATTGAAAGGAGTACTATTGACCATTTATTCTAGTCGCTAGATCATTTTAAAAAAGGAGGTGGGAGGAACACAGATAGCTACCCTTCTTCCAATCATGATGACACTTCTAATAGCTCTGCTTGAGTGTATACTTAACACCCACATCCAGCGGACCAATTTTAAATTTAAATTATTTTTTTCTAAAAATTGAATTGCATATTTATAGTTGATGGCCCAGAGTGACTATCGGTCTGATCTCAGCCACCACCCCAAAGAGCACACTGATGCATTCCAAGGAGACTGTCTTAAGCTTGGGCTCAAAGCATGCATCCCACAACCTGGTCATCTGAACTGTGCAACGGAGCCAGTGTTTCCTTTTGAGAAAGACTCGGCCAAGAGCACTGGAGCCATGCCAGCTGGTGCTAAAATCTGTGTAACTTGGCCAAAGCTTAGGAAAAGTTACTTTTCCTGCACTACCTATGCCAAAATCCAACCCTCCCTCTCTGCCACCGCTCATGTAAGTGAAAGCTCAGGCCTTCCGGGTTCCTGATACTACATCTTGTTGGATCTGGCATGACGGAGAGTCAGGAGGGATTAAAAGAGGCATGTACATCTGGTTTAGTAGGCGTAGCGCCAAAGCAGCAATATTTCACCTTGAATTTTCGTGTTTGAGTCTCTATGGGTCGGGGCTGGGGGAAAGAGAAAGTAAATTACATGTAAATTAGAAGTCCAAGTCAGTCCGGAAGTTAGGCTGGACGTGCCACTCTAACTGGTGTA
The DNA here is from genome assembly GCA_023846285.1 of Phrynocephalus versicolor. Lineage (NCBI taxonomy): Eukaryota > Metazoa > Chordata > Lepidosauria > Squamata > Agamidae > Phrynocephalus > Phrynocephalus versicolor. The sequence continues at coordinate 1,059,185 of JAHTLZ010000196.1, read as the reverse complement.
AATCTATGAATGCCTGTTCTCGCAAGGGGGACTGCTTTTCTCGTTGCACCCATTGGCGGCCGTGACGTTTCCATGGTAACGGATTCCCTGGCTTATCCGTGGCTCGAGGAGGGGGATGGCGGCCGTGGCGTCCTCTGGAAGTACCGGCGAAGGGTAACGAGAGTGACAGTAGCGGGGCCATGAGAGAGAGAAGGCCCTTTTTTAGTGGATGGCAAATAGGGGAATCCCACGGAGGAGGAGAGGGGAACGATCCTGTTCTTAGGCTTTGCTTTGTGGTAGGCAGATATCCAACTGGTGCTGCACCTCTCATTCAGTGCATTTCTGCACCGGGGTTGGGGGTGGAGGGGAAGCTGCCCTTTCTATTTGCATTTCCGCCTAAGCTGCAGAAGGATCGCGGTTTTATTATGGCCGACGCGATGGGGATATTGGGGGGTGCAGAGGCTTCTGCAAAAAAAATTGCTGGAGGAATTTGGCCTGTTGATTTTAACTTTTGAACTTTTTATTTACAGTATTTTGCTTTCGCTGCAAAACTGCCCAGAGCCCCTTGAGAGAAAATCGGAGCGGTCTAGAAATGATAGATAGATAGATAGATAGATAGATAGATAGATAGATAGATAGAT
>JAHTLZ010000196.1:1044180-1058555 GCA_023846285.1 Phrynocephalus versicolor | reverse complement strand
AGGAAGGAAGGAAGGAAGGAAGGAAGGAAGAGATCCGTAGGGGGGAGAGGCCTCGTGTCAGCAACCCAGCCGAAGCAGCAGGTAGCACTACTCACAGGCATGTCCAAACTTCGTCCCTCCAGATGTTTTGGACCACAACTCCCACAGTCCTTTGCCATTGGCAATCTAAGCTTAGAATCCTGGGAGTTGTGGTCCAAAACATCAGTTTTGTTCTACATAGAAGTTTGTTCTACTGACTAGAACAGTGGTTCTCATCCTGTGGGTCTCCCAGATGTTCCTGGACTGCAACTCCCAGAAATCCTGGCCAGCTCAGCTAGTGGTGATGACTTCTGGGAGTTGCAGTCCAGGAACAGGTGGGGATCCACCGGTTCGAGAACCACTGGACTAGAACAAGGGTGGGAAACCTTTGGGTCTCCAGATGCTTTGGCCTGCAGCTCTCAGAATCCCGAGCCTTTTATTGCCAGTGACAAAAGAGTGTAGGAGTTGCGGTCCAAAAACATCTTGAGCACCAAAGGTTCCCCCACCCCTTGCTGTACGGCCAGAAAAGCGGGTTTGGACTTGATGTCTTCGGCGAGGATTCCAGCTCTGTGGAAAGAGGCCACTCCCTTGCCTTCTGTCGCCCAGCCCATCCATTGTGCAATTGTCCGAACAGTTTCTGATCTCCTTCACGGAGGTATCCGGTCACACTTTCTTGTGGACACTGGGGAAGCATCCAGCTTGAGGACATAAGAACATAAGAAGAGCCATGCTGGATCAGGCCAAAGGCCCATCTAGTCCAGCTTCCTATATCTCACAGTGGCCCCACCAGATGCCTATGGAAGCACACGAGACTAGATCTCTGTCTCCTGATACCACTTCCCTACATCTGGCCCTTGAAGTACCCTGGTTTTAAGCCTGGAGATTACACATCTCCATCATGGTTTGTAACCTGTGATGGACTTTTCCTCCAGGAATCTGTCCAATCCCCTTTTGAAGGCATCCAGGCCAGATGACATCACCACATCCTGTGGCAGGGAGTTCCATAGACTAACAACGTGCTGGGTAAAAAAATATTTTCTTTTGTCTGTTCTTACTCTCCCAGCCCTCAATTTGAGTGTATGTCCCCTAGTTCTGGTATTTTGTGAGAGGGAGGAGAGCTTCCCTCTATCCACTTTACACATGCCCTGCATTATTTTGTACGTCTCAATCATCTCGAATGGGACTCGGCCTTATTTGATGACTCTGGGATGTTAATTACGGCTCCAGGGGATGTGCTTAGGTGATCTTGAAAAGGGGAAGTAGAAATATTTATTTATTTATTTATTTATTTATTTACATTTATAGACTGCCCAACTTTCCAAAAGGAACTCTGGGCAGTGTACAACATAGAATAAACAAAAAAGGAGCAATAAAATATAAATTCATATAAGTAAACAATGTAAAAATGCAACCCCACAAAGATGCAAGATGGCAACAACAAACCAAATGGACATAATCAACAGATGTTCAATTTGCATAATTGCCAAAGGCAGCCTTTAAAAAGCCAAGTTTTTAACAGCTTCTTAAAGGCCAAAAGGGGCTCTACGGTCCTAATTTCACTGGGGAGGTGATGCCACAGTGTTGGGCCTGCCACAGAAAAAGCATGGTTCCGAGTTGAGGCCTTACAGTGCTTCTGACAACTTGCATCCACGCTTAATATTTGCCAAATTTTCTAAAGTATGTATCTGTGTGTATTCTTCCAACGTCATCTGAAATCATTTCTGCTCGTAGTAGTACACAAGCCAATTCAAAATGGCTGGACGCCCACTACGATCCAGTGGCCAACCTGTTCACCTTCTCCTCTTGCATCAGTAAGTGTCAGTAAGTAAGAAGGCGAATCTTGTTCTGTGTTTGACGGGGCAGAGGTAGAATCAAATGGGGGGGGGAGTCACACCCCATTACTTACAGCGGCCTAGGGAGTAGATTTTGAAATGTGATATTTACGCGAAGACGCAACAAGATTGGCTTAATTAACTGATGGATTCCATGTATATACTGTTCATCCAGCTAGAAGGCGGCTCTGGGCAGTTTACAATAACAAGCAACAGAGTTACCATGAATAATAATACTAATGACAAACAACTGATTTTAGCAAAATAAAATAAAATTCAATTTGCAATTTACTAATCCCGTTAAAGTCAACCAAAAAGTAGCACAAACAACAGCAGCACCACCACCACCACCACCAACAACAACAACAAATTTCTTAAGACATTTCACTCTCTGAAGTGGAGCAGCAAATGACTGATCCTGTACCACTTTCCCTGAAAGATGGACTACCTACTGTATCTTTATATGAATCAACCATACATGGATACATAGACTTTGTGTGTACTGTATAATATAACCACTTATAACTTTGTGTTTATATCTCTCCTTATGTGATTGCATTGACACTATGTTTTCAATTGTTAGTTTTGATGTTGCCTTCTAATGCTGTAAGATACCCCTCAATTCCCTGTTTCACAAACTGAATACCAGTGGGTTTGTATAACATAAAATCTGTACAACGTAAAAAATTCCAGAGATAGGGGAAATTTGCTTAACAGAATCGCCTATGGGGCGAATCCATACAACATAAAAATGGTTGCAATTAGGGATAACTCTGTTTTCAATGCATTCCTATTGTTCCAAATAAAATTCTGTCAAGCAAATTTTCCTTTGTACAAATTTCCTGTAGGAATGCATTGAAAATGGATTAATCCCTAATAGTGACTGTCTATTTTTCTATTATACGGATTAACCCCATAGTGATTCTGTTAAGCGATTTCCCCGTATCTCTGGAATTTTTTTTCCTTCCTTTAAGTGGATTTTCTGTTAAACAAACCACTTATTATACAAGGTTCCGCTGTATTGTATTCTGTGGGATAGGGCTTGGTCTGGTCATTGTGGAGTGTCATGATTCTGGTAAAGGTTGTTTAAAAGGCCATAGTTTTAAAAAGGCACTTGAGAATCCCAGTGAGGAGGTCAGGCAGAGATTTCTGGGGATAACTGATTTTCCCATCCTCTCTTGGGGTCGGGACCCTCAGGCACCCCCACCTGGGAAGAACACTGGATACAGCCAGTTTTTTTGTGGGAGACGCCTGCCAGATAGGAAGGTCCTGAACCGTTTAAGGTTTTGTATGTTATCATTAAAGACTTGAAGCAAAGTTAGCAAGAAATGAGACCTCCCAAGTTATAGCTTATGTGTCCTTGATGCATTTCTGTAGGAAAACCATATATCCGGTCTATCCCGTCATGACATTTTGGGCTTCCTCCCTCTGATTCCCCTTCAGTTTTACAATAGCTGTGACCATTTGGGGCCTTTTGTGTTGCATCTTGTGATGGGTCCGTGTCTTTGATGACCCGGCCCGCACTTAAACTTTGTGAACACACCTTCTTCTTTATGTTGCTGCTGCCATTCACGATCTTATATTCCTATTCATAGGAAGTGGGACCGACACCGATGTTAACGTTTCCAAAACACACTTGAAGTTTATTGAAGTAACTGAAATACATAAGTAAATGACTTCTCTCACGTTGTGTCTCTAAACGTACTCTTAACACTTCTATAAAAGCTGTCCCTAGCTCCCTTAACCAAGTCCTTGGCCAGACCCCTCTCTCTCTGACGGACACTTGGCCCTGAGGCCAGCTACTCTCTAGATCAGTGGTGGTGAACCTGTGGCACTACAGATGTTTTGGACCACAACTCCCAAAATTCCAAGCCTGGACTGCCAATGACAAAGGGCTGCAGGAGTTGTGGTCCAAAACATCCGGAGTGTCGAAGGTTCGCCACCACTGCTCTAGATGTGACTTGCTCTTTGGCTTGAGGCTGTGGTTCTCCACCTGTGGGTCCCCAAATGTTCCTGGACTGCAATTCCCCGAAACCCTTTCGAGCACAGTGAGTGGTGGAGGCTTCTGGGAATTGTAGTCCAGGAGCACCTGGGGACCCAAAGGTTGAGAACCACTGGGCCCTGAGGTCTCTCTCTCTCTCTCTCCCATTTAACTGTCACTCCTTTTATAGGACCCAACCCTGCCCCCCCCTTCTGGGATTGGCCTTCCATTAGCATATTCATGGGTCTCACTCCAGGGGTTCCGTCACACACGTCTCCCGTCTCTCCAACGCCACATTGTGCTTTCACAAATTCTGCTTTCTCTCCTAGCTTTGGCTGACCTGCGTGGAGATGGAGACTGCAAGGTAAGCAGATTACGGCTCTCACCCCCACCCTCTCTTTTCTGGATTGATAGCAGTCTTTTAGGTTTCTAGCATGTCCCAAACCAGCGACCAGTCCGGTCCTTTACATATTCTGTCCTCGTCTTCCTTTGATTTAATCAGCTATTTGTAGTATGCATGTGTAGGGTTTTTTTTTGTTTTTTTTTTTTTTGTTTTTTTTTGGAATTCAAGCCCCTCTGAGTGCATGTTTTAAGACAACTCCATTTTGGCTCGTCGGGTTACGACAGAGGTGGGCCACATGCCTCCCTTGTGGCCCCTGTGGGAGCACCAGCCATACCGCTGAGGTAGCTGCTAAAATTGTAAACCGCCCAGAGACTACTTAAAGTGGTATGGGGCGGTATATAAGCAGAAGCAGAACACTTTTTTTACCAGTTTCCTCCTTTGTGTCACCTTTTTAAAAAATGGCAAGAGAGACAAATGGCTCTGCCTTAGAACACCTCGGAAATGGATCAGGCCATCATCTCTGCCAGCAATGCAGCCATGTCCAAACGTCAGCCCTCCAGGTGTTTTGGACCGCAACTCCCACAGTCCTTTGCTATTGGTAGCCTATGCTTAGAATTCTGGGAGTTGTGGTCCAAAACATCAGGAGGGCTGAAGTTTGGACATGCCTGCAGTAATGTGACCGTTGTTGTGGATTTTAGCAGCAGGGGGTGGAAATGTGACTGTGAAGAGTTAGGAGGGAAATTAACTTGCCCGTGTAGGTTTTCAGCTGGGTACCTCAGTGTGTGAAGAGCATTCAGGCTCACCTCACCTGCATGCCTTTAAGAACATGCCTAGCTCTACGTTCCCTTCTTTCCCAGCTGGTGGTGGGCGACCTTGGCCCGACGAGGCGTGAGATGAAGCTGAAGGTGTACCAGGGCATGAGCCTCCTGAGCGAGAACGCCCTGCCGGACCTGCCGACCAGCGTTGCGGCCTTCCTGATGGACCAGCATGAGCCCCGCATGCCTGCCGTGGCCGTGGCCTCTGGGCCCTTTGTCTATGTCTACAAGAACCTGCGTCCCTACTTCAAGTTTACGTTGCCCCCCATGGAACTCAACCCCACGGAGAAGAGTGTGTGGGACCAGGCAAAGGAGGTGAGGAGGGAGAGGTTCCGCTCTGAGAAAGAGGCAGGCGCCCCTTGGCATTTGCTCTTCCTTCCTTCCTTCCTTCCTTCCTTCTATCCACCATCAGCTTCTTCCTTCCCTCCTTCATTCCTTCTATCCATCATCAGTTCCTTCCTTCCTTCTTTCTATCCACCATCAGCTCCTTCCTTCCTTCCTTCCTTCCTTCCTTCTGTCCCAGTGTCCCAAAACGATTTCTTTGGCATCCGTGGGAAATGTTGGCCCCTTGATGTCACTCTCATCATCCTTAACCAGTACCTCTAAGGGAGATGGAGGTGGCAAGTCATAGTCCATTCACCTCTGGAGAACCTCTGTGAGGTTCTCATTGACATCCCACCTGTTTCGGTTCCAGAGTGCTGTGCCACTACTGCGGAGAGCAGAACGGCAGTGGAACCCATGGCCTCAAGAGGTGGCGAGTGCTCCGAAATTGGAGGCATTCATGAGGAATCTGGACCACCACCTGGCAGATCTCCTTTGATTTGTATTCCTCTATGGAGTAAGGGAGGGGGGGTTGGACTGGATGGCCTTGGAGGCCCCTTCCAACTTCACTCTTCTATGATTCAGGGGTACCAGGATTCCTTCTTGGGAGTATGTGGAGAGGAGAGCCTCTGCCCTGGATAGAGATTGCCCTGCATGCCAGCAGTGGGCTGTTTTGGCCAGACTTCCATCTCTAGGAGACAGTGCAAGTGTTGGTGGGGAAACAGTTCCTAAAGACTCTGCTGAGTTCTTGTGTGTCCGGTGGATGGCAAGGCAGCAGCTAATTCTCCTCTTTCCTTCCCATAGGACAAGGTTGACTTTCTGTCCATGAGAGAGATGCTGGAGGGGATACGGTGAGGAGCCCGGTGGGACCAGGGCCGTGCCTTCTAAGTCTGCCTTGAACTGTTTCTGAAGGTAGACAATGAATCGATGGTGGGAATCCTGATATAAAACAGGTGGAAGCATTAAGGATGAACAGCCAGAAAGTTGTTGTGAGTTTTTCAGGCTGTTTGGCCGTGTTCTAGAAGTTTTTCTTCCTGACATTTCACCAGGCTCTGTGGCTGGCATCTTCAGAGGGCAAGGGGGTGAGGAAACTAGGGGTTCTCTCTGTGTTCCAGGTGCTCTCCTAGTTCCCTGAACCCCTTGCCCTCTGAAGATGCCAGCCACAGAGTCTGCCGAAATGTCAGGAAGAAAAACTTCAAGAACATGGCCAAGCAACCCGAAAAACTCACAACAACTATCAGATCCCGGCCATGAAAGCGTTTGAGAATACAAAAGCCAGAAAGCTCTCCTGTCTTGAGACAGCAGCATGATAGAGGAGGCTATGTATATGTGTGTGTGTGTGTGTGTGTGTGTGTGAGAGAGAGAGAGAGAGAGAGAGAGAGAGAGAGAGAGAGAGAAAGAGAATAATACCCTGGGAGCCTCTTGTGGTTGTTGTGGCCTCCCCGCATCCCTAGAAGGCATAGCCAGTAGAGTGATGAGTGCTGGGAGTTGAAGTTCAGAAACATCTGGAGAGCCACAGCTGCCTGCCTCTGATTCCAGCTGCAGGACCAACTATGTGAGAACCCACCACCCGAATTAATCTCGAGAGACTTCCACGCTCGGTCTCAGCCTTTCCCACCTTGCTGCCATCACGATGCCTGAGGAAAATGAGAAACAGCCATGTGAAATGTAACTTTCTCTCACTTGAAAAAGACCTGGGTGGCATCGTTTGCCACCCCTCTCTCCAGAGACAAAAGTTGGTTGGGTGGTTTGCTCGGACACCTTCCTGGTTACAAGTGGATTGCATCCATCGTGGCACCTTTCGGAGGAATTGTCACGAAAGTTCCTGTTTCAGCTACAGCTCCCATTGACCTGGCTAGCTGGGGGATTCTGTGACTTATAGTTAAAACAGCAACAACAACGCCAATCCAAACATTCCTAAGCTCTGTACACACTCTGTGCCAGTTTTATGCAAGGGTAACTCCATTGTTTCCTGTTTATTTTATTTATTTATTTATTTATTTTAGAGTATTTTTACCCCACCTTACTCCTCGGAAAAGGACCCAAGGTGGCTTACAGTAATGAGGGATAATATACAGTCCAGTACAATTAAGACATGTTCAAGCATTTGAGAACAGGGAATTGAGGGACATATTATAGCATTAATAGACAAACATTCCATTAAAGTCATAAGTAGTCATAAACACAAAGTCTATGTGAACCCAAAGGTTCATATAAATGCACATGGTAGCCCATCATTCAGGGAAAGCTTCCCTGAAGAGAAAGGTCTTTATCTATTCCTTATTAAACTTCTATACCACAAAATCTCTCCCTCATCACCATTGATGAGATACAAGATCAGGTATATGTTGATGACCAGGCTGCAGGAGATAAGCTCATTGTACTAGGGGATTCTATCATTAGAAATACAGAGGGATGGATTTGTGAGGAGCATGATAACCGTATGGTCACTTGCCTGCCGGGTGCAAAGGTTGCAGACATCACCAGAAATATAGATAGCTTGTTAGAGAGAACTGGGAAGGAGCCAGTGGTCATGGTACACGTCGGTACCAATGATGTTGGGAAGGCCAAGCGGTCAGTCTTGGAAGCCAAATTCAGGTTGCTAGGTAGAAGATTGAAGTCCCGGGCTTCCAAGGTAGCATTTTCAGAAGTGCTACCTGTTCCTCGTGCAGGACCCGCCAGGCAGGCAGAACTCAGAAGCCTCAATGCGTGGATTAGGCGATGGTGTCAAGAGGAGGGCTTTAGATTTGTCAGGAACTGGAGAACATTTTGGGACAAGCCAAACCTGTTCAGGAGGGATGGGTTGCACTTGAATCATGATGGGACCAGATTGCTGGCACTCAACCTCAAAAAGGCAGCAGAGCAGCTTTTAAACTGATAACTGGGGGAAAGCCGACAGGAGCTGAGTGGCATCCGGTTCGGAACACCTCATCCTCGGGGAATGAGGTTGGAGAGGGTAGAGAATCACATAGAGAAGACATAGCAGGTATTAACACCGGGAGAATAACGGAATGTGACAGTTCATCTACTGAAAATAAAAGCTGTGGGGCGAATAGAACAAGGCAGCAGCTGTTGTTGCGGGACCCACTGTACAGGTGCTTCTACGCCAATGCTCGAAGCCTCCGAGCAAAGATGGGAGAACTTGAACATTTGGCAGCTAGGGATAACATTGATATAATAGCCATAACAGAAACCTGGTGGAATGCGGAGAACCAGTGGGATACAGCAATCCCAGGCTATAAACTCTATAGAAGAGATAGAGAGGGGCGGGTTGGAGGAGGAGTGGCCATCTATGTCAAAGAAGGGGTAAAATCCAGCAGAATGGAGATTGACAGAGGGTCTGACTCCACCATAGAATCACTGTGGGTTAAAGTACCAGGTCCAAGGAGTGATGTGATCATTGGAGTATTCTATCGTCCACCAGATCAAAACCTTGAGGGGGACCTTGAAATGAGGAGAGAAATCATGGAGGTGGCTAAGAGGGATAGGATAGTAATCATGGGGGACTTCAATTATCCCCACATTGACTGGGCCAATGCGAGCTCCGGGCAAGAAAGAGAAACTGGGTTTCTCGACTTGCTGAATGACTGTGCCTTAGAGCAACTTGTCACGGAGCCCACCCGAGAACAGGCAACTCTGGATCTAATATTGTGTGATACTCAGGACCTGGTCAGGGGTGTGAATGTCACTGAGCCTCTGGGGAACAGTGACCATGCTGCAATTACCTTTGCCATGCATGTCGGAGGAAGAGTGTCAACCAAATCAGACATAAAAACCCTTGATTTTCGAAGGGCAAACTTCCCTCAGATGAGGAAACTAGTTAGAGAGAAACTGAAGGGGAAGGTTAGAAGAATCCAATCTCTTCAGAGTGCATGGAGCCTGTTTAAAACAACAATAATAGAGGCCCAGCACAAGTGCATACCACAAAGAAAGAAGAGCTCATTTAAGTCCAAGAGGACACCGGCATGGTTAACAAGTGGAGTTAGAGAGGCTCTAAAGCACAAGGAGAGGTCCTTCAGTAAATGGAAATCCTCCCCAAATGAGGAAAATAAAAAGGAACACAAACTCTGGCAAAAGAAATGTAAGAAGATGATAAGGGAGGCAAAGAAAGGCTTTGAGGAACGAATGGCTAGCAATATAAAGGGTAATAATAAAAGCTTCTTTAAATATGTTAGAAGTAGAAAACCTGCCAGAGAACCAGTTGGCCCTCTGGATGGTGAGGGAGGAAAAGGGGAGGTTAAGGAAGACTTGGACATTGCAGAGAAATTGAATGAGTTCTTTGCGTCTGTCTTCACGACAGAGGACCTTGAGCGGATTCCGCTGCCTCAGCCGCCCCTCTTGACTAAAGAATTAAATCAAATACAGGTTAAAAGAGAGGAGGTTTTAGGACTAATTGATAAATTGAGGATTGACAAGTCACCGGGCCCAGATGGCATCCACCCAAGGGTTATTAGGGAACTGAGAAATGAAATTGCAGATCTCTTAACGGTTATATGCAACTTGTCTCTTAAAACTGCCACAGTGCCGGAGGACTGGAGGATAGCAGATGTCACACCAATTTTTAAAAAAGGAAGGAGGGGGGACCCGGGAAACTACAGGCCGGTTAGCCTTACATCTGTCCCAGGGAAGATGGTGGAAAGCCTCATCCAAGAGAAAATCTTAAAACACATAAAAGAACAAACCTTGCTGAGAGAAAATCAGCATGGCTTCTGTAAGGGTAAATCTTGTCTGACAAACCTCTTAGAATTTTTTGAAAAGGTCAACAGGCATGTGGATTTGGGTGAACCGGTTGATATAGTCTATCTGGATTTTCAAAAGGCTTTTGACACAGTCCCTCACCAAAGGCTGCTGAGAAAATTGCACAGTCAGGGGATAAGAGGGCAGGTCCTCTTATGGACTGAGAACTGGTTGAGATCCCGGAAACAAAGAGTAGGTGTCAATGGGAAATTTTCACAATGGAGAGAAGTGAAAAGCGGTGTGCCCCAGGGCTCTGTCCTGGGACCGGTGCTTTTCAATCTGTTCATAAATGACCTGGAGACAGGGATAAACAGTGAGGTGGCCAAGTTTGCAGATGACACAAAACTTTTCCGTGTGGTAAAAACCAGAGAAGATTGTGAAGAGCTCCAGAAGGATCTCTCTAAACTGGGGGAGTGGGCTGAGAAATGGCAAATGCGTTTTAATGTAACCAAATGTAAAGTAATGCATATTGGGGCAAAAAATCCAAACTTCATCTATCAACTCATGGGCTCTGAGTTATCTGTGACGGATCAGGAAAGAGATCTTGGTGTGTTGGTGGACAGCTCCATGAAGGTGTCTCCCCAATGTGCGGCAGCGGTGAAGAAGGCCAATTCCATGCTAGGGATTATCAAAAAGGGGATTGAAAATAAAACAGCCAACATTATAATGCCATTATACAAAACAATAGTAAGGCCCCACCTGGAGTATTGTGTACAATTCTGGTCACCGCATCTCAAGAAAGACATAGTGGAACTGGAAAAGGTGCAGAAGAGGGCGACTAAAATGATTACTGGGCTGGGGCACCTCCCTTATGAAGAAAGGCTAAAACATTTGGGCCTCTTTAGTCTTGAAAAAAGGCGCCTGAGGGGGGATATGATTGAGACATACAAAATAATGCAGGGTATGAGTAAAGTGGATAGAGGGAAGCTCTTCTCGCTCTCCCAAAATACCAGAACTAGGGGACATACACTCAAATTGAGGGCTGGGAGAGTAAAAACTGACAAAAGAAAATATTTTTTCACCCAGCGCGTTGTAAGTCTATGGAATTCCCTGCCACACAATGTGGTGATGGCAACTGACCTGGATGCCTTCAAAAGGGGACTGGACAGATTCCTGGAGGAAAAGTCCATCACAGGTTACAGACCATGATGGAGATGTGTAGTCTCCAGGCTTTAAACCAGGGTACTTCAAGGGCCAGATGCAGGAGAGTGGTATCAGGAGACAGATATCTAGTCTCATGAGCTCTCAGATGCATCTGGTGGGGCCGCTGTGAGATACAGGAAGCTGGACTAGATGGGCCTTTGGCCTGATCCAGCATGGCTCTTCTTATGTTCTTATGTTCTTATGTTAAAATTGCTACTCGGGGCAGTGACTTCTACCCCAAAGAGTCTTAGTAGATGTCATTTAATGAGGGGGCTGGGAAAATTCCTGCCTGGAATTCCGGAGACCTGCTACTGTTTCAGGTAGGCTCTCTTCCCCCCCCCCCCACCGGGGTTCCTGTAACTTGACTGACCTGATTTATCTTTGCCTCTGACAGGGAAACCTCTGAAATACCCTTATCGGTGCAGTCTTTGAGGTGAGTTCGAGGGCAGAGATCCCCACGGACCCAATTCCGACAGCCTAGCTTGTGACGGGGTGGTGGTGGTGGTGTGGTGCCTGTGTTTTATGTTTCCTTCTTAGAGCGGGGCAGGGAGACGAGGATGTGGTAGGTTCGCCAGGAATTTGGGACTCCTGGTCGTTTCAGAAGAGTCCTTAATGACACAAAGGGAAACGTTTCTCTCCCAGCTTGATCCGTGAAAGGAGGGCATGCCATGGTTCCTTCTAACGGACGTTTGTTCCACTTTGTTTGGCGGTTTTAGAAAGTTGTCTCCGAAGCCTCGATTTACACGGAGCTTTGACTAGTCACCGGGGCAAAATTCTGGGATTGAGGCAGATCCTGGACTCCCTCGGCCCAGCAATTATATTTTGCCTCGTTCTGGTCGTTTGGTAGACTTCAGTTTTCTGCATTGTTTAAAGAAGCATCCTTCAAGGGTGCCAAACCCTGGCTTAGAGCATTGCCTGATGGGCCCCATCGCCTTCTCTCGGGAGATTCAGGCGCCCGCGCTGTTCTCACCCTTTCCTTTTCTAACGGATAGGTTCCTAACTCTGGACGGAAGAGAGACGGAGATGGAAGACTTTATAAACCAGCATAAGCTGCAACCCATCAAGCGCCAGGTGACTCCCTGTGTGGCCACCAGTGGGTGGGGAGCAGGTGGGGTTTTGGGCGCTTTGTCGGGTGCTCATCCGTGCTGCCACCCCACCTGCATCTTTCAGACCGTGATCACCTGCATGGCCACCCTGAAAAAGAACATGGTGGACGAGGATGCCGTCAGCTGCCTTGTGATCGGTACAGAGAACGCCGAAATCCTGATCTTAGACCCCGAGGCTTTCACCATCCTGGCAAAGGTGAGGTCCTGCCATTCCGACATTTCCCCGTTCCCGTATATTCTAGAACTTCAGATCTCTGTACATATTGGTATTAGAGCACAAGAGACCCTCCCTCCCAAAGCCAGGGTTGGTTAAAAAAAATGGATTGTGGAATATGTTTCTTTAAAATGATAAATACAGTGCACCCTCGTATAACAAACAGTTTGTATAACATAAAATCTGTACACAACATAAAAAAATTCCGGAGATAGGGGAAATTTGCTTAACATATTGCCTATGGGGCGAATCCGTACCACATAAAAATGGTCGCGATCAGGGATTGCTCCGTTTTCGATCCATTCCTATGGGAAATCTGTACAAAGGAAAAATTTGCTTAACAGAATTTCATTTGGAATGAATGAATCCCTTTATACAAGGTTACCACTGGAATAACATAAGGGCCTTTAAATGAAAGACTTCCATGGCTTCAAAATGTCCGGGAATTTGACATCTCTAGCAGAGTCAGAGGTTGGGGAGTTTAATCCGTCAGGCTCCTTCCAGCTCTGCAGTTCGATGAGGATGATGATGATGATGATGATGATGGTAAAGCCTTCTGCCTAAGAGCCTGATCTCAGCCCATTCTTCTTTCCCGCCTCAGATGACGGTGCCCAGCGTGCCAGCTTTCCTGGACGTGACGGGCCAGTTTGACGTGGAATACCGACTCACGGCGGCCTGCCGCAACGGGTGCATCTACATCCTGCGCAGGTGAGGGAGCCCAGGGGTGGGTGGGGCTCTGCCTGGGGAACAGAGAGCTCATGGGCTGGGGCTGCAGCAGAAGAGGGGCTCAGGTCAGCTTGAGGGACCAGGCCTTAGCAGGGCTTGGGCAGTGGAAAAGCCGACCGAGGATCCTGCTCAGCCTTGGTTATGGGATGGATAACCAACATTCGATTCCCAACCTCACCGCGATGAGCCAGCGCAGGGAGGAGACGAGCCGTCATTGCTGCTGACTGGAGGCTGCTGCTGGCGTCCCTTGGATGCCAGGGGAGAAAGCGGTTCCGGCTCTCCTGCTTGGTGCCTTCGGTCTGAGCCGCCCGCAACGGAAGTGGCGTCCTCGCCTCGCTTCCGGCTACTTGGGTCTGACACTGGGTGCCGCTTTTGGTGCCTTCAGGAGGCGGGGAGGCAGGAATCAGGGGTCCGTGGAGTCCCTGAGCAGCCAGGGGCGTCAGGTTGAGGGGGTGAGCAAGACTGGGGGTCAGAAATGCCTGGCCAAGAGACACGGGCCTTCCAGGTGTTGGACTTCACCTCCCATCAGCCCCCAGCTCTTGCCAGAGGACGGTGGGAGTTGTAGTTCAAACCTGCGCAGAGAACGGCCAGTGGCCATCTCTTAACCAACAGCCCCAAACCAGCGGCCTCCCTGGTCCCAATCCTGACTCACCGTTCCCCCCCCTTTTTTTCCCCTGCGCAGGGAATCCAAGCGGCCGAAATATAGCATTGAGCTGACGGCTCCAGCGGTGGGTTTGGTTCGGGTGCAAAAGAACATTGTGGCGGCCTGTTCGGATGATACCTTGCAAAGCTACACTCAGAAGGCAAGGGCAAAGGAGGCGGGGGGGGCTGTTCCAGGCTGGAGGTTGACTTCCTGGGCCCAAGGCTAGGGGGCTCAGGAGTTTGCTTGCATGTCAGCTGCTTGGCGCTTGCAAAGGAAATATCCCCCCCCCCCGGGTTTCACCTGGGACTCAAGATTTAGGCTCTGTTGTATAAATCGGAACTATATCATTGTTAACTGAGCAGAGCTGAAATACTGTATCCTGAAATATATTGTACACATTGCTGCTTTAACTGCCAGCAGATGGCACTGCTACCATGCCTAATTTAGCCTCTATCTATCTATCTATCTATCTATCTATCTATCTATCTATCTATCT
>JAHTLZ010000196.1:1016730-1037703 GCA_023846285.1 Phrynocephalus versicolor | reverse complement strand
TATTATTATTATTATTATTATTATTATTATTATTATTATTATTATTAAACCACACAGCTAACTACGCTGGATTTTGTAATACACATCACTAGCCGAACGCTTCCCAAGCATTTAGGACTCAGTGATGTAATTTGTTGTTGTTGTTGTTGTTGTTGTTGTTGTTGTTGTTGTTGTTGTTGTTGCAGTGCTCTACACTATCCCACCCACTCGCCCACCCAGCCGACTGTCCACTCCCCCGACTGAAGGGTGCACCGCCCAAGAGCAGGAATGGGGGGGGGGTCTGCACCTGGCAGATGCCCTCCCCCCCTTTGCAAGGCCCTCCTTCCCGCTTTGCAAGGACTATTTGGGAGTAGGACGTGTATAACAAGATCTGCAGCTGCCACTTTTTTTTTAACAGAAGCAGCCACAGAAACAATCTGAAACAAGCACCCGAAGTAGGGGCTGCACTTACACACAACCCTGCAGTGCATCCCCAATAAAACCTATTCGCCTCTCCGGTGTCACAAAAAGACTCATCCTTACTTCTGTAGGTGTGTTTCTGTGCTCCGGAATGCGCTCTGTACGCTACCTCTTGAGTTGATGCTACCACCCAACCCGTTTCCTGCCAAGCAGCCTTGGTGCCCATTCAAGTCTGCCATTCCGCGCCTTCCGGATTTAAAAAAGGCCCTCCGTGCGTGCAGTGTCTCTCGCCTGCTGTCCAAGGGCAGCCTGCTAGAACCTGCAATGTTACATTTTCTCTTCTCCTGTTGTTGTTTTTTCCAGCTTAGCTTGGTCTGCAAGACTTGCTTGGCTTTATCAGTGTGAGATGCCAGCTCTTGCTGCCTGCATCTTATCCAGCCCCAGCACATGTGCCTTCCCTCCTCACTTACATCTTCAGATATGAGCAAGTTCTATCATTTGTGCTAGGGGAAAAAAAATATCCCTTTCAGGACCAGAGGAGGAGGGCGGGCTGTTTTCCCAAACACACTCGTGCAGTTATTCCAAATGCCCAGGAAAAGCATCGAAAAAGACTGCTTTCTGACTGAGGCTGCGGTGAAAATTCTCCATTGCAGGTCATCAGCCTGGTTTCCTTCCATCACACATAAAATAGTAGCTCCCAGCCTCTCTGGGAAGCAAGTGACATGAGAAGCGACAGGCAAGGAAGCTTTGCTTTTTTTTAAAAAAAATTCTTTAATAACCAAATTGCTTCTGCCCCTATGAAGGAGAGGAATTTCCCAAAGCGTGGTTTAGAACTGCAGGAACAAAACGCAGAGCAAGCGTGCCATCTAAGGTTGGTGGTTTCTCGGAAACTTCTTGAGCTGTGTCCCATCCACCTCTGTCAGCAGCAGGATGTTTCGGTGGGTGTTTCGAAGCTGTCACTTCGGTGTCACTGCAGAGTGGCATTCCGGATGGCCAGAGTCCAGCGATCTCGATCGCCATGCCCTGAATGGCAGCGTGAAGGAGCCAGATTGCACAGAATCGATGCTGGCTCCCGATCAGCAGGGGTAATTATGTAACCTGTCACTACTAGTCTTCGTGCTTCCATGTGCCCTGCCTGTAAGTGGCGATCTTCATCGTTGCTGGGGAGGGAGGGGGGAATGGGTTTTCTCAGCAACCGTGTCTTGCTGTAAATGCTCCCTCGCCCCTTGTAATCCAAAATCTCTTGGAGTAAATGAGCTTTGAAAGAGCATTTGAAAGAGAGTGACTAAAATGATTACTGGGCTGGGGGGACCTCACTTATGAGGAAAGGCTAAAACATTTGGGGCTCTTTAGTCTGGAAAAAAAGCGCCTGAGGGGGGGATGTGATTGAGACGTACAAAATAATGCAGGGCATGAGTAAAGTGGACAGAGGGATGCTCTTCTCCCTCTCACAAAATACCAGAACTTGGGGACATACACTCAAATTGAGGTTGGGAGAGTGAGGACAGTCAAAATAATTTTTTTTTTTTTACCCAGCGTGTTGTTAGTCTGTGGAACTCCCTGACACAGGAGGTGGTGATGGCATCTGGCCTGGATGCCTTCAAAAGGGGATTAGACAGATTCCTAGAGGAAAAGTTCATCACAGGTTACAAACCATGATGGGGATGTATCATCTCCAGGCTTAAAACCAGGTTACGTCAAGGACCAGAGGCAGGGGAGTGGAATCAGGAGACAGAGATCTAGTCTCGTGCGCTCCCAGGGGCATCTGGTGGGGCCACTGTGAGATACAGGAAGCTGGACTCGATGGGCCTTTGGCCTGATCCAGCAGGGCTCTTCTGATGTTCTTATGTTAAGCACTAGAGAAACCAACGGTGGGCTTTCTGTCTTCACTTGACCTACCTCGCAAGGTTGTTGTAAAGATCGAGAGAGAGAAAGAGGTGCTTCGTCTGGCGGGAGGCACCCTTTGCAGAAGAGGTGGATGGTAAAGCTAGGAGAGGATATGAAGCAGCCTGAAACTGGGTCAGAGCGGAGGTCTAACTACTCCTGAAGGGGCCTACAAGTAGAACATGGGAGCAAAAGCTGTGGCATCTTGCCAGGCACTCGTTTTGATGTCCACATGGGCTGAGTTCTTTGACAATTGCCAAGCGGGGCTGGGTGAAAGGCTAGACTGCAGCGGTTCCCAACCTGTGGGGGGTCCCCAGATGTTCCTGGACTGCAACTCCCAGAAGCCTCCACCACTCGCTGTACTGGAAGGGATTTCTGGGAGTTGCAGTCTGGGAACATTGGGGGGGGGAATCCACAGGTTGAGAACCACTGACCTAGAGGGCTGCCTGCCCTGTACAGCTTGAAGGGGGGTGGGGGTAGCATTTGGCGATGCAGATTCTGGGCACTGTAGTACAACGGACCATACACGAAGGACCACGGCTTCCTTGAACGCAGAGATGCGATCAGATCCCAGGGCAAGGTCGAGGTGCCGCCTTCTTCGAATCCTTCATGATCGCTGTTACCGGATACATGGCGATACCGCAACAGTTGGTGCCACGGTGAAGCCGGAAATATCCCTAATTGGGAAAGACAGAAGGTTATTTCGGACTGACCAAAGGCTTCTCTTGTAGTCCTTTCCTCAGCATTCTGTTTAATTGTGAACTTTTAATACATTCCCCGGGGCAACTCAGCGTTGCTTCACCCAGTCCAGGATTCCGCAAACAATTCGGGGTGGCCCATATCTTGTTTTGGGGCTCATTAAAGCTGGTTCTTCAGAGGAGGCTGTTGTCGGGGGTCATCGGTAGGTGCCGTTTGGAAATACAGCCATGGTGATAAGAAATTTAAAAAATAGCTGCGAAGGAGAGTGTTTCCTGGTCGTGGAAAGATGTAATATTTGGAATGTTGGGTTTTTTTCCCTCCTCTCTTACGGCTTTGGGGTTAAGAGATTTTGAGGTTTCAGACTGTTAGTCCAGGTTTCAGTGTTTTACACACACAAGAAACTGGGGACAAGGCATCCCACCCCCACCCACCCCCAGTCTGGAGTTAATGTAAGCAGCTCATTCAGAGAGAAGTTATTCTTTATTCTCTCAGTAATACCATATTCTGGTATTAACTGAAAGTATCACGGGTGGAATGTGGAATCTCCTTAGTTCACCTCTGAAAGTTGTAGCCCCAAAACATCTGAAGGGCACCATTGGACACCAGCTTACCTCTTCTCCCCAGTGTTCACCCCATGAGTTCTGGATGATCCAGTATGGTCCAGTCCAGGATCCACGGCGCGATTTCACTGCAGAGAAAGCCAAGGGAAAATGCAATATTTTGTCAGTCCAAGGAAATAGTCCAGCATCCTGGATTTCTCTCTCTCTCCCCCCCCCTTCCCTCCCGCCCTCTGTCTTTATCAACCCTGGCTAGACAGATGCTTCTGGAATTCACCATCTGGGCTGCCTGGATCTTTGGCCCCAGCACCTGATACGTGAAACTGGGTGTTTGGGCAGGAGGTGTGAGGAAATGATGGCCCTGCCAATGAAGTTGTTGGGTCTCAGCTCCCATATAGGATGGGAGACACCTGGTTGGAAAAGAATACATGTGAAAGGGATCTGGGAGTCTGGGTGGACCACAAATTGAACATGAGTCAGCAGTGTGATGCGGCGGCCAAGAAAGCCAATGCGATTCTTGGTTGCATCAACAGAAGCATCGTGTCTAGATCAAGGGAAGTGATACTACCACTCTATTCTGCTCTGGTCAGACCCCACTTGGAGTCCTGTGTCCAGTTCTGTGTGCCTCAATTTAAAAAGGATGTTGACAACCTTGAGTGGGTGCAGAGGAGGGCAACCAGGATGGTTGAGGGTCTGGAGGAAATGTCTTATGAGGAGTGGTTTAGGGAGCTAGGAATGTTTAGCCTTACAGAAAGAAGGTTGAGGGGGGATATGATAGCCATGTTTACATAAATATTTGAGAAGATGTCATATCAAAGAGGGGGCTGGCTTGTTTTCCATGGCTTCAAAGGCTAGGAGTTGGGACAATGGTTTCAAACTACAGGAAAAGAGATTCCATTTAAACATTAGGAAGAACTTCATGACGGTTAGAGCTGTTCGGCAGTGGAATATGCTGCCACAAAGGAGGGTGGTGGAGTCTCCTTCTTTGGAGGTTTTTAAGCAGAGGCTAGATGGCCATCTGTCGGAAATATTGTGATGGGGTTCCTGCATGGCAGGGGGTTGAACTGGATGGCCCTCGAGGTTTCTTCCAACTCTAGGATTCTAGGATTCTATTAGCCACATATATATGGAATAGCCATCGGTCAGGGGAACTCCAGTCCACACCTGTTCTCAAGACTGAGATTTACCTTCTCTGAATTCGTCCAAACCTTTCAAAAAATATTCTCCTATTATGGCCTTGTCTGCTCACCTTCATCGAAGCCGACAATGACGACAGCATGATCAAGATAATCTTGACTGCAGGCTTCAGAAGATCTCTGGATAATGCCTTTCTCGTAACCCTGCCCCCCACAAGGAAAGGAACAGAGCAAGGAACAGGTCAACAAAGATGGGCAAGGCTCCTTAACTTGAAAGTCCCCTCTTCTTTTGGAGGAGACGTGATCGAGAACGGTGGTGGTGGGAGATAAAATACAACCCCCTCTGCCACCACTCACCCCATCACAAACCCACCTGAAGCGCTTTCAGGTTGAGCAGAGCTGTGACCGGACCCTGAGAAGCCACAACGCTGGCTATGTCTGGAGAACAAGAGGGGAAACACAAAGGGGGGGGGTGAGTGGATAGGAAGCTCCAACTTGTATGTCCTTAATGTATCTTAAGAACTCCCTGCCCCTGGATGCCTTCAAATGGGGATTGAAGAGATTCCTGGAGGAAAAGTCCACCACAGGTTACAAACCATGATGGAGATGTGTGTCATCTCCAGGCTTAAAACCAGGGTACTTCAAGGGCCAGATGCAGGGGAGTGGGATCAGGAGACAGAGATCTAGTCTCGTGCGCTCCAGGACACATTTGGTGGCTCCACTGTGAGATCCAGGAAGCTGGACTCGATGGGCCTTTGGCCTGATCCAGCGTGGCTCTTCTTATGTTCTTATCTCTTCTCCCCCCCCCCGCTGCCCCCCAGCCACACCCTTACATTTCTCATCCCTGGGCAGTATTTCGTAGCCGTCAATGGTGGTCAGTTGTCTACCTCGGTGTCTCTGGCATTTCTGATTCCAGCCCACGTAGGGGTACAGCCTGCTGCTAGATAATCCACCTGGGAAGAGAGGCCAAGGGGTCAGCAAAGCACCTGTGTGCCTTTTTGTGTTCAAAACTGCACAGGCATGTAAGATGCAGAGAAACCCGTGTGTGCACCTGAGAGACACAGCGAGCAAGGGTGTACCTGTGTGACCACGGGAGTGGTAGTGGGCTTCCATGGTCGTGCAAGGTACACCCACACCCATATGTACAATTCTGGTCACCACATCTCAAAAAAGATATAGTGGAACTGGAAAAAGTGCAGAGGAAAATGACTAAAACGATTACTGGGCTGGGGGACCTCCATTATGAGGAACGGCTAAAACATTTGGGGCTCTTTGGTCTGGAAAAAAGGTGCCTCAGGGGGGATATGATTGAGACGTCCAAAATAATGCAGGGCATGTGTAAAGTGGATAGAGGGACGCTCTTCTCCCTCTCACAAAATACCAGAACTAGGGAACATACACTCAAACTGAAGGCCGAGAGAGTGAGAACAGACAAAAGAAAATATTTTTTCACCCAGCTAGTCTGTGGAACTCCCTGCCACAGGATGTGGTGATGGCATCTGGCCTGGATGCCTTCAAAAGGGGATTGGACAGATTCCTGGAGGAAAAGTCCATCACAGGTTACACACCATAATGGAGATGTGTCATCCCCATGCTTAAAACCGGGGTACTTCAAGGGCCAGATTCAGGGGAGTGGTATCAGGAGACAGAGATCTAGTCTCGTGCGCTCCCAGACGCATCTGGTGGGGCCACTGTGAGATACAGGAAGCTGGACTAGATGGGCCTTTGGACTAGATGGGCCTGGTCCAGATGGGCCTGGTCCAGCTGGGCTCTTCTTATGTCTCTATGTTCTTATGTGCACGACAGAGGTCATACATGCACGTATATCTGAGCATATGTGACACCAAGGGTGGGGGCTTGTGTGTGTGTGAAAGGGTGCACTGAGTGAGCATATGTGCCTTATGAATGAATGATCTCCAAAAGGTTCTGGCTTGTAAACTCGATGCCATGGCTTCCTTTAGGAAGTCAGTCCATCTTGTGTGCAGTCCCCCTCTTTCACTGCTGCCATCTGCCTTCTCCAGCATTAGGGGTTTTTTCCACAGGATCCTGCCTCCTCCTAAGGTGCAACTTCGACATTTGTTACTTCCCGAGATAGTTCTGACTTGATTCAATCTCGAAACCACTTGTTTGGCTTTCTGGCAGGCCAGAGGATGACCAAAGCTCTCGCCTGGCACCACTATTCAAACAAATCAGTTCTTATCCCCCCCCCCCCGCCAGCTTTTATTTCAATAATTTTTTTCTTATGTGCTCGTAAACTCATTATTGTCATTTAGGAACAGTGCTGAAAAGTAACTTTGGTGGATTACTCAATGTGTTGCTGGATGACTTTTTCTGTTCTTTTACTATTCCACAAACACACGACACGAAACTTGGGGAGGAAAAACACCAGCATGAGAAAAACTTACATGCAGCACCAAGAGAGAGACTTTCTGACTTGTTAGAAGTAGCTTTTGAAAGATACTTTTACATTATTCCCTAATGAATCAGAAAAAGAAACTACAGTGGTACCTCAACATACGCATTTAATCTGTTCCAAATGCATGCTCTTAAGTCGAACTACTCTTAAATCGGGGTACCTATCTTAAAAAATTGAAAACATAAGTTAAAAATTAAAAAAAAAAGAAAAAAATATTTGTAAGTTGAGCAGACCATATCTAAAATTTGTAAGGCGACAGTTAAAACGCCAACAGTTTTCTGCTCTTAAGTGGAATCGCTCTTAATCTTAATCTTAATCTTAACCATCTTAATCTTAATCTTAATCTTAATCTTAATCTTAATCTTAATCTTAATCTTAATCTTAATCTTAATCTTAATCTTGCAGATTGTTGTGTTACCTATGACCCGTTTCTAAGCTCTGGGCTCAGCAGGTGGCCTCGGGAGCCTCACGGGTCCCTTAGTAGTATCCTACCTCGCAGGCCTGTTGTGAGGATAAGGCCAGTGAGGAGGCTGCTTCATGGTCTTAGCAGGGAAGAGGAGAGACAAATGCAATGAATCGATTTAAAAAAGGAAATGATTACGACCCGGGATCGAGGACTTACTGCTGTTGAAGACATGGAGCAGCCCCTGCCAGACGTAGCCTCCCTTGCAACCTTCCATCTTGTAGGTGCAGTCGATGATTTCTGGAAGGAGAAGAACCAAGAGACTCGCCCTGGGGAAGGGGAAATGCTGCTCTTGGCGGGCTGTGGATAAAGGCGAGGGCGGCTGGGGCGAATGGGACTCGGAGTCCTAGGCACGCAGTGTGGATGACGGTCATAGATTCCCTGCCCTGCCGTTGGATACAAAGGAATCCAATCTAACCCAGGGAGCAGGGGCAGGGCGGGGCGGGAGGGGGGAGCCTCCCTTTGTGGATGACAGCTCCCAGCATTCTGTGGCAGGGTGCGTGGCACCTGGGGCCTGTAATCCATGTCTCCCACCCCCATGAGCACAGAGAGCTGATCATTGATGCGAAAGGGGATGATGTCCATAGCTGGCTGGTAGCTGCCCCTCTTTCGTCCAACCCAGCGTACCTTGCACAGACACGTTTCGTGGTATGTGCCGGTGGATGTTCCACAAGGCTTCAATGTTGGAGGCGGCCGCAAACGCCCAGCAGGACCGGCACTCCGTTCCCTAGCAAAAGAAAAAGGAAAGAGGTCTCATAGGTCAAGGCGGGCGATGAGAGAACCCACGCCCACCTTGGCTTGTCAGTGCCCGGCTCGGCCGCCACCCTGAGCACCAACCCATTGCATGATCTGAGGCTGAGCCATGAATGAGCCACTGAGACTCAAAGACTCTATAATAAGAGCTCTGTTAACAGGGATCAACGCCCCTGCCCTGGGAGGGGTTGGACTAGATGGCCTCTGAGATTCCCTTCTGGCTCTCCCATTCTACGATTCCAGCTCTGGCATTCTTAGGATGTTTTTTTGTGTGTGTGGGGGCGTTGTTGCTACAAGGCCTGTCGTGTCCGCCCCCCCTTATTTTAATTGTCTTGTTAATACAGTGGTACCTTGTATAAAGGAATTAATTCATTCCAAATGAAATTGTGTTAAGCAAATTTTCCTTTATACAAATTCCCATAGGAATGCATTGAAAATGGAGTAATCCCATTTTTATGTTGTACGGATTTTCCCCATAGGCAATTATGTTAAGCAAATTTCCCCTATCTCCAGAATTTTTAGGTTGTACAGATTTTATGTTATACAAGCTGTTTGTTATACAAGGGTCCACTGTAATGTTGTAAATCACCCAGAGTGGCCTTGTTGCCAGATGAGTAGTGAAAAAGTGCAATCAATTATCAATCAATCGGTCAATCCATGATTAATGCATGTCCTTCAACATTCACCCTCACACGCCCATGCCACATCCCCAGATTTGCAATCTGTGGGCCTTCTTTTGAGCTGCCTCGCAACAGACTGATGGGCATTGTAGGCTGAACCAAGCCACAGACCAAGGGTTCTCCATTCATGCCCACCAATCAAGTTTTCTCCAAGGGATACGCAGGGGTGAGTGAGTTCCAGCTCTATCTGGATCGGATGCCATGGCTCCCCCCCACCAAATCACCCCTCCCATCCTTACCTGGTCCTTCACCGCTGTGACAGCACCAGCTTTCCGCCAGTCACAGGACTGGACCGTGAGCTCATGCCTTCGGGAGAGCCCCGGTCTTGACCATCTCCCTGCCAGGACCAGGCCAGGACCTGAAGGAGGGGTCAGGGCGAACTTCTCGGCAAACTCGTTTTCTAGGTGGAGAAGGAAAGAACGAAGGAACTGGAAGAGTAAAATTAGCGGGCCAGCAGGTCTGCCTTCCAGACCTGATGGGAAAATGTGGCTTCATCGTGGAAATCCAGATGTTATGTCTGTGAAGATTCTCAGTCACCCAGTCATGGCAACTGGACTTTCTTTTCTGGAGAGAACGAAATGTTTCGCTGCTCATCCAAGTAGTGGATGAGTAGTGAAACATTTTGAACTCACAAGAAAAGAAGCCCAGTTGCCATGACTCAACTTCCAGGAAATCCAGCACCCACCTACCCACCTACCTACCTACCCAATTACCTGCCTGGCTGCCTGCCTATCTAGTCGAGTCAAGAGACCGCCCAGAGTAGCTTTTTGCTAGATGGTTGCGGTATATAAATCAAATAAATAAATAAATTTTAAAAACAAACAAGTTGATAGTGCAGTTCAAAAGGAAAACCGGAAACAAACAGCTAATAGTTGTGGTATAAGCAACTAATGGTGAAAACAGAAGAGAGAGGAGAGGAGAACCCAGGGCCACGAGCTGTTAAAATTCTAGAGGCAAAAAGTTGCCACCTCCTCCAGAAAGAAGGTGACACTTAAATTCGGACCAGAGATCTTAGGGGTTTGTCGCTGTTCCTGCGTTCCCACCCCCTCCGCACTCCTGGCTGCTGGCTGCGTGAGGGGAGGGAGAAAAAAAGGAAGAAAAGAATGCCGCTCACCTCCGTTCTGTCGTCCCGGCACTGCATTCAGATTTCTTAAAGGGGTGGGGGGCAAAAAAAGAACAAACAGAAGCAAAGAGAGCCCGGCAGTCACTATGTTATATCCGCATCAGGAATTTTCACCTCCGGAGAGCAGGTACCTGAAAAGTGCGCTGGGACGCGCTTAGGTGGGCATGGTCGCACTTAATTATCTGTAAACTCCGGAGCTGGTGGGGAAACAATTTTAAGCTCCGGAGCTGGGAGCCATTTGCGGCGGAGTTTAGGGGTTGTGTACAAATACCCATGTGTAGAAAGAAGAAACTTAAGCCTATTTGAGTCCTCCCACCCCTGCATCCTGCCAAGGACTGAGGACAGATGTTTCTTACAGAGTGTATCATGAAGTGGACAGTAGAAAAAAATATTGTATGTTGGAGTGTTTCTACACAGTTGGTTTGACATGGACAGAACCTCTGAGAATAGGGGATTCCACCAAACCTGCCCGCCAACAAAGCAGCTGGAAAAGAGTTGCATCTAATAAGTGAGTAAGCGCTACGACTCTCTGAGCATCTCAGATGGGTGGGGGGGAAAGGCTAGCTTCCCAGCCCTGCCTGCCTGCCTGCCTGCCTGCCTGCCTGCCTGCCTGCCTATCTATCTATCTATCTATCTATCTATCTATCTATCTATCTATCTATCTATCTATCTATCTATCTATCTATCTATCTATCTATCTATCTATCTATCTATCTATCTATCTATCTATCTATCATCTAATCCTTTCCTCCTTCCTTATCTATCTATCTATCTATCTATCTATCTATCTATCTATCTATCTATCTATCTATCTATCTATCTATCTATCTATCTATTTTGTAAGGTCAGCAAGTCCGACTCCCTGCCAGGTGGGCTGTCCAAATTCGAGAGTACATTGTCCAAATTTCTTTTGAACGCCTCCAGTGTTGGAGCACCCAGCCCCTCCTGAGGTAATTGTCTACCTGGGGAAGGACAGCAAAGACCGGGGCCAAGCTGTCTTCCAGTGGTAGGGAGTTCCACAGTCTGGAAGTACCAGAGGCAGAGAAGGCCATCTCCTGTGCCCCCTACAAATTCACATAAGCCTTGGAAACAAGCCCTGGTCAACAACAGAGCAGGGTGGGTGGGTGGGAGCAGTGGGTCATAATAGCAAAGGGCCTGAATTCATTATCAGAGGAAATGGTTAAGGCCACTGTTTGCCACCCGGATGACCTCTGAATGTGCCAGACAACAAATCCAATCCACTCTGAGGGATATGGGAGCTGGTGTCCACCCCATCTGGAGTCTAGCTTAGGGTATAAATCATAAATTCTGATAGGCTTTCTGATCAAACCAAAAATATTTAAGAAGAAGGTGGGGGAACATTATCTGACTTTCCTCTTCTCTGCTTGAAATAACTATTTGTCTCCCCTGAAACCAGCAAAAGTGGGGGGAATTCAGGGCCGGCAAAGAGCATCACTACCCACAAAACACCCCCTGAAGATTGCAGGGGATAGAACGATCCTGGGTATTGAAACCTCTTTCAGTGGCTCTGCTTTTAAAAGTAACTCTGCAAACCAAAATGACTGATCTTCATGTGGAGAAAAAGCTTTGTCTATAAATATCCGCATGGGGGGGGGGGGGAACACAGGCAAAGGAAAGAGTTCGCAGACAGAAATGTACACACACACACACACACACACACAAAGGCACAGAAATCTAACAGGGGGGAGAAATTTGCAGGCAAAGACACAGAAGCAAACAACAGGCATGGAATGGGAATGACTACCTCTTATTTGAATAAATAAAACAGGGAGGGAGAGAATTCTGTTGTGTCACCTTACGCTCCGGGAAAGAGTGGCAGGATAAAAATGTAGCGTAATAAAATTAACCCCAGGCAGCTGAGTTTGGTCAGCACAGTCGGATCTGCTGTTCGTGGATCTAGGACTCTAATGACAGGCTGGAATCCAACAGGCGCTGTTTTCAAACACACACATCTCTCGCATAATTAACCTGTGGAATTCACTGCCACAAGAGGCAATGACAAGTTAGATAAATGCTGCCTAGCAGTGTAAGTAGGACCAGTTTTCTTGGAACCTTTTCGTCAACAGGGACTCAATCAGAAACACTCTCCCTTTCACACCCCCATCTCCTGTTCCTTCTGAACTCAGTGTGAATCCTGCACTGGAACTATCACGGTTGATATGCCGAGCACCTGGGATTGGCTTAATCTTGAATTGGCAAATAAGTCCCGTTAGCTTTACAAAAGACCCGTTCCTGGGGGAGACTGAGCTGGCTTGTTAAAACGGACGAACTCTCTGTAGGGGTTGTACCTGGGAGACTGGATTGAGGAATGTCCCTGTGCTCCAGAATTTACCACTCTGCCACCTGCTGTTTTACCAAAACACAAAATCTGCCCTTGGCCTGTAGCTCCAAGGGTGTCCTTTTTTACCTGTCAAGTCACTGAAGCGGGTGACCCCATACTGCGCGGTGCCCAATTCGGTGGCCTGGAGGGCGCGGCTCCTGTCCAGGTTCTGCACAAACACCTTGAAGCGCCACTGCGTCTCTGGGGTGAGAAATCAAGAGACCTCCGTTTGCACGTGTTTGGGTGTGGAAGGTCGCAATCAGCAGAAACAGCCATTTTAGGCTCTGGACTTGAGGGTGTCTCAGAGATGGACGCGTTGGCGCCTTCCGAAACAACAGAACTTGTGCCACGTGAAAGGTCAAGAAGTCTTAGGCTTAGCAGGTCACGGGCAGAGAGTGAGCCTCCACCTACAAAGCTGTGACCGCCAGTCTTCTTGAATGCCAGAAGACCCTACATATTTGGTGCAACGGACTAAGGGATGCCAACAGATGGGGAATGAACCGTCCTGACCTTGAACTATAGGCAAGCCAGAACCTTTTTGGTCTGCCCTTGGTTTTCCGGGCTGTGACAGAGATCTCTCCCGGGAAAATGATCCTATCTGGTGCAACTGGACCCAATCCTTTCTTCCCAGCCGACTGTCGCCTAACTCAACAACAAGGCATTGCCCCAAAGCAGGCAGCTGAGAGGAGCAACGCCTGGCGAACCAGAGATGGACTCTAGGGCAGAAGAGGCACAAACTCAACGAATCCTGAGGCTTCGGCAGTTTGCTCCAGCAGCCCAAAGCTGTGGTGGCTTCCAGGACTCGAGGGGAAAAAACCAAAGCAGATCAGATTTGCCTGACATCTATCCCTCCCCCCTCCCCCCCACTGTCGGTATTAAAGCTATCCACTTGTTCATCTCTGTGCCTGTGAATCCAATCCAAAATATGCTACCCTATGCCAGCCTGGTGCATCCCAGATATGATCTGGCAGGGGGAAATGGGTGTTGTGAATCCAACACATCCGGTGAGGGTCCAGATTGTCAACGTTTGGTGTACAAACGGCGCCTGCCATTGTTGAGCCTGGCGGGAACGGATACCTGAACAGGTCAACTCTAAAAACGAGAGGATCTGTCCCGGTCTCTCCCCAAAACACTTTTGTAACACATACCTTCTTGGGTTTGGTAAGTCCTGTTGAACCGCACCCTAAAATCCTCAAACATCTGCATCATTTGAGCCTGGGAGAGAAAAGTAGGCAGAACATTAGTTCACCATAAGACGGACCTGCACCCTCCCCACAACAAGAAGGCAAGCTTCGCCTGTTGAATTCACACCTGCAAGGCACAGCCAAGCACCAGAGTAGGGGCTGGGAGGCGAGAGAGATATTTTGGTTCAAGGGTTGATGAAGCAGCCTTGCTCTCCCCCCCACCCCCTTTCCTTCAGGGTCACCTCACCATGCTCAGGTCTGGAGGCAGGGCGGCATGGGCTGGGGCCCCCAGGATCCAGCAACCCCATAACACTAGGCAGGCAGGCAAGGCCTTTGCCCACATGATGGAGGCGGCCGATGAGGCGAGGAGAGAAAGTAGTTACAGGGACCAAGATGGAGAGGAGAAGGCGCTGAGGGTGACACGGCATCCGGCAAAGAGGCGACCACAGAGGCAGGAAGACAAAGGTGTGTGTGTGTGTGCACGCGCGCACGCGCCGCTTATTTGGAGGGGTGTCAGAAAAACTCATCCACAGACCATTGCGTGTGCGCTGTGGAGGTGGGAGGGCCTGTGTAGGCGTACCAGTGGCCTCTGAGCATGCACAGAAAGCTTTGGACTGGTCACACTCACCCCACCGCTGTTTCTCTGCTTCAAGAACTTTCCCTCTTTTTTTTTTTTTTTGGTTTTCGGGGGGGGGGGGAGGGATAAGTGATGTACAATATAGATGCTAAACAGAGGGTGGGAAAACACCGGTGAATAAAAGGGAGCTGTAGGCTCATTGCAAAATACAAACCCAAGTGTGGGCGATGCCTTTATCGAGCAAGTAAAAAAAGAAAATCACCCTACAGTCTGCGAGCTGTCGTGAATTGGGAGCATTCGCTAGGACAGGAAGACGCCAATGTGGAGAGCTTTTACAGTCCAAAGGTTCACAGCAGGACGGTTTTTCTTTTTTTTTTTTTGTCAGGGGGTAAAAATGACCCTTAGTTGCAGAGTCCAAAAGGTCTTAGTCAGGATCAGTTTCACCAGGCCGGTTGTTTTAAAGTTACGGCCAAGGCAGCTGTGGGCTGAGTGATAGAGGGAAACCAAACCCTCCATCTGGGAAGTAACACGGCTGGGAAAATGACTTTTGGGACCGCAGTTCCCCAAATTTGCATGCTAGCTAAAGGACTCAAAGAGTTCTGGTCCAACCCCATCCCAGCCCCTCGGCAATATCTTCAGGAATTTCTCTGTAATATTTATTTAATAACCTTAGAACTGTACAGCTGGAAGACACCCTTAATGGACTGTGCAATCCGGCCCCTATCAAGGAAGGGAGGCACCGCCAACCACCAACCTATGGGTTCATCATCATCATCATCACCATCATCATCATCATCATCATCATCATCATCATCATCATCATCATTTTGACAAGCCATGAGCCTCTTTGGGCCCTGGCCACACACAGACATCTCTTGGGTGCCGGGGACGGACTCTGCCCGGTCTTGGGAGGTGCCCCTCCCCTCACGCCTGGCCTGCATTCCTTGTCCCTGAGGGATCCTCCTTCACTCCTCTGGGGGTTGACCTTGACTGGCCAGGCAGAGAGAGGCACCTCGGCTGGCACAGATCCAAAGACCTGTCTCGGGAAGATTATAGGTGATGGCTCCTCCAGGATCCTCCCTTGTCCCAATTCTTAGCTTCCCCCGTTGCTGGGTTTGAATTAATTGGGCTTGTCTAATGCAAACCTTGCATGGAAGGCGACCAGGGTGGTTAAAGGTCTGGAACATCTATCTTACAAGGGAGGTGGGAATGTTCAGCCTTACAAAAAAGAAAAAAGGCTGCGAGGGGATATGATAGCTATGTTTAAATATCTGAAAGGATGTTGTATTGAAGAGGAGACATTTTCCAACGTTAGGAAGAACTTCCTGATGGTGAGAGCTGTTCAGATGTGGAATAAGTGGCTACGGAGGGTGGTGGAGTCTCCTTCTTTGGAGGTTTTTAAGCAGAGGCTAGATGGCCATCTGTTGAGAGTCCTGTGATGGGGGTTCTTGTATGGCAGGGGGTTGGACTGGATGGCCCTTGAGGTCTCTTCCAACTCTAGGATTCTATGTGTGCCATAAGATCAAGGTGGAACTGAGTTATAGAGCCCCTCCTACAGCTTTCAAGGCAAATTCATTATCTAACTATTGGTTTTGCCAGTTCCACTCCCCCAGCGAATTTCCATGGCAGAGCAAGGATTTGAACCCATGCTTCCAGAGCCCTAAGAAGAGGTCATTCTATCCATAACACGGGGGTTGTGGCTAGTCCCAAACCCACTGGGATCCATAGGGTTTACATAAGTGCTTATTTACCTTTCAGCCCCTGTTTCAACGGGGTCTCTCGTCTCTCATCTCATTAGGAAACCCAGTTGAATCAGGGCAGGACTCGTCAACCATCTAGCTCATCTCCGACTCTCCCTCCAGAATCAGCCTTCGACCCTTGGCCCTTTCATCCTCTCAGTACCTCTACCAAGCCTGTCTGGACATGTGATGGGAGAGAGAGAGAGAGAGAGAGAGAGAGAGAGAGAAGGCCTACTTCCATTCCAAAGCCAAATCATCCTCCTAGCCTGCACCACACAGGCCTGTAATGCTCCGGGGTGGTCCAACAGATTTTGCCACCTGAGGCAAAGGACAGAGAGATCACTCTCTCTTCATGCCCCCCCACAGGCCCATAGGAAAGGATTGCCCCTTCTTTCCCAAAGCAAGCCACCTCACTCAGGGCAGTGTTTTCCTCTGAAGCTTCCCATCCGAGTCAAGCATGGCGCCATGCCTGATGGGAGGGCCGGCCCCGAAGAAGCTCTCAGACATTCTGCCTTCCGCTTCCTTCCCCTCCATGTCCTTTCCCTCTTTCTTTATGACATTTAACACCAACGGAAAGCCTTCTGGATGGTGAGGAGGCTGGTTCGGTGCTTCATACGGTACCCTGTACGGTAAATTGCCAGGAAAAAAACACAACAAAGCCAAGCCAAGCCAAGATTCGGTGCCACTCACCAAGGCTTAAGGGCAAGAGATGAAGCTGCATTTAAAAGCTCCATGGACTGTTGACCAAGGAGCAGTGTAAGGCTACTCAGGCCCTAAAGATTTGGGGTCGGTGACCCACGGATCCGCATAAAGTTGAAGAAATGAACAAGGTCGGCTGACTTTGAAAACCAGAATTGTACGCTTTTAAACTAGCCTCAAGAAGCTTAACAAGGAGCTGTAACCAGAAGTTTTGATCCCTGGGGCAAGGGAGACTGCCCCTCACGCAGTGTCCAAGTCTTCCCTTGTCCCCTTGGGGGTTGGTGGGAAGAGTACAGAATCTTTCCTGAGCAACAAATTTGATAGGAAAACCAGTAGGACCAGGAAATTGTATTGATGGTTTCATTGACATTCGCCAGTACAGTACATTCGCTTCTAGATTTTAGTTCGCTCTAAATTGTTGTGCCTTAAGGCAAAACCCCAGCTGTCCACCCAGATTTCAGCCTGGACAGAGCCTGCTTGTCTTCCCTGGGGAGGGAATTCCACCGTTGGAAACCTGGCATAAAGAAAATCTGGCCTCGAGGTGGTGG
Source organism: Phrynocephalus versicolor (assembly GCA_023846285.1). Classification (NCBI taxonomy): domain Eukaryota; kingdom Metazoa; phylum Chordata; class Lepidosauria; order Squamata; family Agamidae; genus Phrynocephalus; species Phrynocephalus versicolor. Next base: position 1,020,505 of record JAHTLZ010000196.1, on the reverse strand, counting down.
GAATTACAAGGGAGACCCTCTTGGATGTCCAAAGACCGATTCTAAGAAGGCTGGTTCTTGTCAGGCCCAGGCTTTTAGGGTTTTATAGGTTGAAAAACAACAACAGACCCTTGCATTGAGCTCGGAAACAAATCCAAAGCAGAGCGGATGGTTCCAGAGGACTGGTGGCATAGACGTCTCATAGGTGTCTCTGCTCCACAGAGTCATTGCCATGGCTCTATCTCAAGGAAACCTGGGGCTTCTAGTTTGATAAAGTACCTAAAGAGTTTTCTCTGACATATTTCTTTGGGATGTTCTGAACATTCCCACCTCCTTACCAAACTACATATCCCATAACTCCTTGGGTTAGGGTCCCGACAGGTACAGTGGTACCAAACTGTGATGATAACTGTACGGTGTAGATGCAACTCTCTTCTCAGTTGTAATGAATTGAAAAGTGTGACCTTTTAATTAGTGGGAAATATGGCTTCATTTGGACGTGGGCGCACTTCCTTTGTTCCCTCTGAACTTAGCTTCAGAGCAGATGGGAGTGAAATGGATTCCCCTACCTCCAGATGTTGTGAAGTGTGCTACCTCTGAGGTAAGGTGAAATATTTTGACTTGGCTTTGGGATTGATGGGCAGTCAAGAGCCCTTGGTTCTATACAAGACCTGTTCCAGGTAAGATGAAAACCCCTTGGGCAGATTTATTGATAATCACAGCCTTTCTGAGTCTCTTTGTGAGCCTGAGTATAGAAACCATCAGAGACCACAACGCCCCTTCAAACTCTGTCACAACAACAGCAACAAACCCAAAGTATGGTGGTGCCTCAGAGGCTAGCAGGTTTATTACTGGCAGATTTAAGGGGGGGGGGGAAGGGACAAAATACTGTAGCACTTTAATAAACGTGTTTCAGTAGGAGCTTTTGTGGATCAAAACCCACTTCTTCAGGCAGACTGAAACAACTAGGGCGTCAGGGGGCGCAGAACTAGGTTGGATCTGCAGAAATAGGATGCCTGGAGGGATGGAAGCAGCCTCACTATTTACCTCTGCTTGCCAAATCTGGCCTAGCATTGGGTACGCAAAGGGAGGGTCGGAGAAGCCGGAAGGTCCTCAGAGGTGGGCGAGAAACAGCAAAAATATCTGGCCGCCAAAAGCGACGAGGAGCGCTTGAAGGAGTTGGGCACATTTCACTCAAGAAAGAGGATGCAACAGCCGCCTTCAATGATTTGACAGGCTCTGAGGTGGAAGATGGAGCCTGAGAGGATGATGATAAGAAAAGATGGTTTCCTTGAACATTAGGAAGCCTTTTTTTGGCAGTGGTAGCCAACAAACTGCCTCAAAAGGTGCCAAAACATCTTTTCCTGGAGGAATTTGAACAGAACAGAGATGGATACCGCTCAGGGATGCTTGAGCAGCGGGTGTCCTGTTCCGTGAGGGGGTTGGGCTTGATGACCTCTAGGATCCCTTTCAGTCCCCCCCCCCAGTGCTTTGCTTCTGCTCCACCGCCACCGTTTTGCTTTGAGGAGAATTTGTTCATTCTTCGTTCCGGCTTGTAACCCATGCCCAGGCAGACGAACCTCTTCACCCCATCCTTGGCTGGGTAAATATATTTCAAAGAAATAATCTAATCGGCTCATCGCTTCACCCCCTCGGCTGCCCTCCCATGCCAGGCACTTTGCATCCCAAAATAAAAAGAAAGGGGGCTAGGGAGTTGCCGTGGAGAAAAATACGAAGGCAGTGAAAGCGAACTGATTATTGGATTGATCTCCAAGGAGGGCCGGCATCTCCCCCCTACCATCCCAAGGATAGTTCCTTGATGACCTGGCTTTGGGGTCCCCCTTGCGCCCCCTGACGCCCTTTTGATGTGGTGGAGGCCTTGGGAGCAGGTGTGGAGGCCTGTGTTTAAAGACAGCTAATCTCTACTGAGGAGATTCCAGTCTTGCCGCCGCTGCGCCCCCCTTTCCTTGCTTGCTGGGCGCCCCCCAACCTGCCGGGCTATTTATAACTTTTGAGACAACGGGACTCTTGTTCTTGAGGGCTGTCTCGCCTCAGGAGGGAAATCAGGAAAAAAGGGAAGATGGTCTGCCTCACCCATCAAAGCTTGTGAATTAAAAGGAAACAGTGTTTCTTTCTCTTGTTGGTCTTTATTTTTTACGTCTGAAAACATTTTGGGCTAATAAACAGGGCCAAAGGTCTCCCTCGAACCCGTCTTTTATAAAATTACCATCCAGCTCTGTAGTATCATGAACTTCTTGCCTGATAAGATACATTTGAAGAACATTTTTCAAAACACTAACAGAATTAAGTGTGACATTGCTCATCCGTTGGTCCTTTGGTAGTGTCGCCATGCTGCTTTTCTTCCTTTTCCATTTCAAGTCTCAAGGAGGTTTACAGTAACAGTAAACAAATACAAAACCAAATGAAATCACTGGTGTTTTTTTTTAAAAAAAAACACAAATTAAGGCAATGTAACTTTTATTTTGAAAAATAATAACATCCTTTGTGGATGCTTTGTTCCAAAATCTGATGATTTACATTTAGAAAAATGCCTGGGTCTACAGATAGATAGGGAGAGTGAGAACAGACAATTTTTTTTTACCCAATGTGTTGTTAGTCTGTGGAACTCCCTGCCACAGGAGGTGGTGATGGCATCTGGCCTGGATGCCTTCAAAAGGGGCATTGCACAGATTCCTGGAGGAAAAGTCCATCACAGGTTACAAACCATGATGGAGATGTATCATCTCCAGGCTTAAAACCGGGGTACTTCAAGGGCCAGATGCAGGGGAGTGGTATCAGGAGACAGAGATCTAGTTTTGTGTGCTCCCGGATTCATTTGGTGGGGCCACGGTGAGATATAGGAAGCTGGACTAGATGGGCCTTTGGCCTGATCCAGCAGGGCTCTTCTTATGTTCTTATGATCTGTAGTCATGATGGATCAGACAACCTGTGCCGCTCCAGAGGTTCTCAGGTGGGTCAGCATAACCAAGGATGGTATGACTTGACCAGGGTTGCACCTGGAGGGAACCATGTTGCTCCCCCCTGCCCTCCACCCATTTCATTCTGGGTTTAGGCCATGGCACAGAGACACAATTAGTCCCCCGAGGGAGGCCAAGGGGGGGGGAGGTGTCCCTGTTCATCCTCCTCACTCTCTCAGCAGCCTTTGATCACCACCGCAATATTTTCCTCCAGGCAAAAATCAAAGAAAAACAAAACAAAATACCACAAAACATTGGCAACTTAAAGACTAACTTTCCTATTTTAATGTGACATTTCGTGGACGCGTCTACTTCTTCAGACAGACCTGGGGAAGGCTGTGAGGCCCTGGCATCAGCGGCCTGACTTTGTCCTGGCTCCAGTCTTTCTTGCAGGACTAGCCCTAGAAAATTCAACTTGGCGAGTTGGACCTTCGGGGGGGGGGAGCCCTACAGGGGTTGACCATCTCCCCGATGTTATTTAAAATCTGTGTGAGGCCTTTGGGGCAGGTCATCAGGAGATTTGGAGCCTTGTGTCATCAACATGTGGGTGAGACCCAGCTCTACCCTTCCTTTCAACCTTTTGCAGTGCTGTGCTGGTTGAGGGACAAAGCAAAAGCAAACGTGTTCTGCTTATACAAATAGCACCCCATGCCCCTTCAAGTAGTCTATGGGTGGCTTACAGTTTTAATTACAGTAATGCAGGCTACACATTGCCCCCCCCCCGGCAGCAAGCTGGGTATTGATTGATTGATTGATTGATTGATTGATTGATTGATTGATTGATTGATTGATTGATTGATTGATTGATTGATTGATTG
>JAHTLZ010000196.1:984502-1001679 GCA_023846285.1 Phrynocephalus versicolor | reverse complement strand
ACACACACACACACCTCTCCCCAAAGGCATGTGTCTGCACGATCTGTTCCATCACGTTTTTATTTACTATTTTAAGTTGTTTAATCTGTTTTTATATTTTGTATATTTTTGTAAACCGCCCAGAGTAGCTTTTTTTTGCTAGATGGTTGCAGTATATAAATCAAATAAATAAATAAATAAATAAATAAATAAATAAATCAGGTTGAAACTGGCCGTCCAGTCTCCCCGACAACCCGGTTCACAAGCCTGCAGGAAAAGGGGTCAAGCGGCCGTCTGAATAATCTGACTACAACTCCCATCTTGGTTGTGGGAACTAACAGGAAACGGGAGCCCAACCGTGTCTGGGGCACCCTAGATTCCCCGCGACGGCTATACACTAACACCCCCACCAGCACCATGGTGTTCCCAAGTATTGCACCATGCCAGTCGTGTTCCCCCCCCATCGCTCCCCATCCTGGGTGGGGCTGATGGGAGTCGGAGTCTAACAAGATGTGGAGAGCCGCAGGCCCCCACCCACCCACTCCTGATCTAGACCCCTCCCAAGGAAGCTTTTCCCTGCTTTCCTTCTTTTAAACAATGAGATGATTATTACAAACAGAAATTCACCCAAAAGCTAGACTGAAGTTCACCTCTCTCCTTGGGTCTCACAACTGCCTGATCTCCAGAAACCAGCAGGGAACACTTAAAAAAAAAAAACATTGCAAGCTATCACAAGCATCTGGTACCGTCTGCAGGTCAAACAGCTAAAAGCAGAGGAGCGCGGACAGTTTGCTGTCCGTGGAGACCGATTCAAGGCAGCTTAACATGTATGAAACCGATCTCTATATCCAGTGTAAACATAGTCAGAAAGTGGTTTTGTATTATTGTTATTTTTTTATCGCTACAAAGTAATGTATCCTGACGCTGCAATAAAGCAAAGCAAAACGCAAAGGGTTCTGCTCATATACCGTCCCATAAAACCACATCCCAGTCTGGTACTACTATGGAACTTGCTACCAACATGTCGCTATCTTAGGAGACAAAGAAGAGCACTCTGCCTATGGTCAAATGCCCTCTTTATATATATATATATATATAGTGAGAGCTTTAAGGAATGTCTCGGTCCGGCAGCAGATAATTCTATGCACCTCACCGTAATGCAAATCTCACTGTTCCTTGGGACAAAAAATTAAAACAACACCCAACAACTAAGCACTTCAACTCCATGCCTTTGGCAAACTGAGGCGTGTTTCAGATGATTATCCCGGGGAGGGGGAGGGGGAGGGGGAGGGGGAAAGGCACACGTTTCTGACAATTTTAGGCTTGTTTGCTACAAGGGAATCCATCAGCTTTAGCTGAGCTGTGGGATGCTTGAAGGGAGAGAGTGCTTCTGAGTTTATGCAGAGTGCATTTTTCATCTCAATCAGCGATCCGCAAGCCAGGGGCTCTAGGCCACATGTTGTTACATCTGGGAACTTTGAACAACCCTTTCTCTTTCATATTACATAAACATAAGAGGAGCCCTGCTGGATCAGGCCAAAGGCCCATCTGGTCCAGCTTCCTGTATCTCACAGCGGCCCCACCAGATGCGTTTGGGAGTGCATGAGACTAGATATCTGTCTCCTGATAACCATTCCCCTGCATCTGGCCCTTGAAGTACTCCGGTTTTAAGCCTGGAGGTGATACATCTCCATCACGGTTTGTAACCTTGATGGACTTTTCCTCCAGGAATCTGTCCAGTCCCTTTCTGAAGGCATCCAGGTCAGATGCCATCACTACCTCCTGTGGCAGGGAGTTCCACAGACTAACAGTCTAATATTTCACAGTTAAGGATAAGCAGGGCAAACCCACGGCTTTTTGCAGCTAGACGTCAGATCAACTCTGGCCAAAAAGCCAAGCAGTCTATACTGGTCAATCCAGTTCAAGAATATTTCGAAATCCCTGCCTGTCACAAGGCCCCAACAATGCATAAATTAACTGGCAATCTGCTGCCCTCCATGGCACTTGAAATTCTGCCACCTGAAGCACCTGCTTCCCTTTCACTCTCAGCTGTACTGTCAGATTCCAAATTTTCTGTGCAAAACAAAGTAAGACCATCCTGGTTGCCAAGGCTCCTCTTTTTTTAATTAGCCTTACTACAGCTATGCCCTTATTGCTAGCTGGAACGAGCAAAAGGGGTATCCTATGATATGACAGGTGTAATCTATGATGGGCAAAATTCCCCGTTTAATCTCTGGGTATGAAAAGACCGTTACTGTATTATAAAGCAGAGAACCTAAGACAGTAAAAGCAACAAACCAAGTCATGGCGGCAAAGGGTTGCAATTGGTGGCATAGCTGCTCTTAAAGCAAAGTGACGTTACCAGCTCAGGTGGCTTTTGTACATATGGGATGTTAGTAAGATGGCCACGTAAAAATATATCTGAGTTCTTATACCTTTACGCATGGCATGCCAGGGGAACTGGCAGAACCCGTGCCACTAAAACAGTGCATCTGTTGGTGTGTTGCTGGTATTGCCGTGTCATGCCACCCCCTCCATATTACGGTGATCCTGTGAATTGGCCGCCTCAAAACGACCTCTCCCCAACAGCTCTTGTTGACTCAAAAGCTGGGGATTCCTGCATTAAGCCAAATCCATCTTTGAATTTGGTCTTCCTCGTTTCCTTTGGCTTTTCTCAGCACCATTTCTTTTTCCCCGTGAGTCTTCTTCCCTCGTGATGAAGAAGGCCAACTCCATGCTGTTGTGGTTGTTGTTCAGTCGTTCATTCGTGTCCGACTCTTCGTGACCCCATGGACCAGAGCTCGCCAGGCCTTCCTATCTTCCACTGCCTCCCGGAGTTTAGTCAAATCCATATTGGTTGCATCAATGACACCGTCCAACCACCTCATTCTCTGCCGTCCTCTTTTCCTTTTGCCTTCCATCTTTCCCAACATCAGGGACATTTCCAAGGAGCCCTCTCTACCCCATGAGGTGGCCAAAGTACTGGAGCCTCAGCTTCAAAATCGGTCCTTCCAGTGAACATTCGGGGTTGATTTCTTTCAGGAAACTCCATGCTTATCAAAAAGGGGTCTGAAAATAAAACAGCCAACATTATAATGCCACTGTACAAAACCGTAGTAAGCCCCCACCTGGTGTATTGTGTACAATTCTGGTCACCGCATCTCAAAAAAAGACATTGTGGAACTGGAAAAGGTGCAGAAGAGAGTGACTAAAATGATTACTGGGCTGGGGCACCTCCCTTATGAGGAGAGGCTAAAACATTTGGGGCTCTTTAGTCTGGAAAAAAGGCACCTGAGGGGGGATATGATTGAGATGTACAAAATAATGCAGGGCATGAGTAAAGTGGATAGAGGGACGCTCCTCTCCCTCTCACAAAATACCAGAACTAGGGGACATACACTCAAATTGAGGGCTGGGAGACTAAGAACAGACAAAAGAAAATATTTTTTCACCCAGCGCGTTCTTAGTCTGTGGAACTCCCTGCCACAAGAGGTGGTGATGTCATCTGGCCTGGATGCCTTCAAAAGGGGATTGGACAGATTCCTGGAGGAAAAGTCCATCCCAGGTTACAAACCATGATGGAGATGTGTAATCTCCAGGCTTAAAACCAGAGTACGTCAAGGGCCAGATGCAGGGGAGTGGTATCAGGAGGCAGATATCTAGTCTTGTGCGCTCCCAGAGGCATTTGGTGGGGCCACTGTGAGATCCAGGAAGCTGGACTAGATGGGCCTTTGGCCTGATCCAGCAGGGCTCTTCTTATGTTCTTATGCCCAAAGTAGGACAATGTGCATTCTGTCACATTTGCTTATAAGAGAGTTCATCTGATCTAGGACCATGTATTTATTTCTCTGGAGGGTCACCCATAAAGTTATCACACAACATCACATTCCAAATGAATCCATTTCTTTCCAGTCAGTTTTCATATCTGTATATACTAACTGGGGAGAGGATAACATAGATGGCCTTTATTCATATGCATCCTTACACTTTTGTGATCTTTTTAAGGACCTCCATAGCTACAGTGGACCCTCGTATAACAAACAGTTTGTATAACATAAAATCTGTACAACATAAAACATTCCAGAGATAAGGGAAATTTGCTTAACAGAATCGCCTATGGGGCGAATCCGTACAACATAAAAATGGTCGCGATTAGGGATTACTCTGTTTTCAATGCATTCCTATGGGAAATCTGTAGAAAGGAAAATTTGCTTAACAGAATTTCATTTGGAATGAATTTATTCCTTTATCCAACGTACCACTCGTATTTCCCTTCCTCCGTTTCTTGGCTTCATTCACCATTTGGAATGTTGACTGAACCGAGACATACAAAACTTTTTTTAAAACAATTTCAACGTCTTCATTATCACCTTCAATCTTTTTTAGTGCTTCTGGAGCCATTTCTCTGTTCATATTCCATGATAATCCAGCTTCTGTTCTTTTTCTTTCTTTCTTTCACTATCAGGAGTCATTTCAAGTTGTCGCTGCTTTCTGCCAATCAGATGGCTTCATCTCCATATCTCACATTACTGCTATTTCTCACACTGATTTTTAATTCTACCTTTATCTGAATCTAGTATTTTATCTGAATCTAGATAAGATCTGCCTACGGATTGAACACACGGGGAATGAAAAGGGACCCATTCGAGCCATTCTGTGTGTCCACCAGCTGTCCTAACAGTAGTTTCTGATCTCCGATGCAGATGACGTATTGGGACAACCAAACACTGAAAAACCATAACTTCTTTCAGAACAATCTGAAATCTTTTCAGGAGCCGCACAACCAAATGTGTTTCCACAATCTATAAACAGAGTGATCTTCTTTGGAAAATCTTTGGTATGTTCCAGTAGCCGCAAAGTATATATTAAAAATAAATAAAATCTAAGATCTGGGCAGAGACATGCACCCACCAGATGAACACCCATGTTATAGGAGCCTGGTTCCCTATGTTAGGTGGCCAGCCTTTTTAAAAAGTGTGGGTGGGGTGGGGGTGGGGGTTGGGGTGGGACACATGATCTTCCATCTGAGACATCAAAATATCTTGGGCTTCCATGGTGCCCCTGGGCACACATGAGGTCTCTGTATGCTCAAAATGAAAGCTGCACAATGACCTTCAAGCTCACATAAGCCTTCAGAAACTAGCCTTTCCTCCTACAAACACAAGCCATGATAAATATTGGTTGAAATACCTGCAGTAAAACAACCACTGGCCCTCCAAATGCTTCGGACTACAACTCCCATAATTCTGGCCACAGCCAGCTGGGGAAAATGGGAGCTGAACTCCCAGCGCTGTGGCATCCCAAAGGTTTCCGACTCCCGGCGTACAATCTTAGGTAGACAAACTCCACATGTCCTAAAAGAAGAGGGCTCTCCAGATGTTCGGGTCCACAGCTGTCACAGTTCCTGATCAGATGCACGAGACAGAGGGGAATTTGTTGACTTAAAGATCCGGAGGGCCCAGAATCCCCCAGCCCTGGCCTAAATCCTGCACAATACCACCCTTCAGGCCCAAACTGGGGTAGGTTTGAGGAAAGCTCATTCCCACCCATCTCTCCAAAACAGAAGCAAAAGGGAGAGGCAGAAATGTGTTACACTGAAAACCTTTTTCTGTTTGCAACTGAGGTTTATGTAATCATCAGATTCTGTATCGACTCCCTACCCAGCCACATCCAGCAGGGTGAGCAGAATGATCCATACCTCAAGGTCTCTGGGTGAAGAAGGACAAGAATCCAGGAAGGATTGGGTCCAACCATAACATGGATCCCGAATCGTTCAGGCATGAGCTCGGGGGGTTGCGACAAAACGCGGCAGGCAGAAGACCTGCCAGAGGGCCAGCGCCACCAGGCAAAGCGTGGAGAAGAGACTGAGGTGGAAGAGGTGAACTCGGAGGGATTCTGCAAAGGGAAAGCAGAGGGGGTCAACAGGATCTGCTCCACGAGATCCCTGCGTTGTGTGTGTGTGTGTTGCGTCGTTACAGTTGTGACCGACTCTTCGTGACCCCATGTCCATGGAGTTTTCTTGGCAGGAATACTGGAGTGGTTTGCCAGTTCCTACTCCAGGTGCCTACAGCACCTGGTATTCCCTGGTGGTCTGCCATCCAAGTACTAACCACGGCCGACCCTGCTTAGCTTCTGAAATCAGGCGAGATCAGTCTGCAGGTAAAGGGATCAGGCACTGAGTGAATGACGTGACCTCAGCTGGTGTGTAAGCGGATAGAGTTGTTGGGATTTTAGAGACCAGGCCTTGTCCGCCAAGGGTTTGCAGTTTTCTGGCTGGACAAATGTCCTCCGCTCACCATCCATGCCACCTCCAAGCCACCGGGCGCGCACGGCACTCACCACTCGTGCCCTGTGCTGCCTCCTCCTCCCGCTGCTTCGCGGAGGCAAAATCTTTCGCGATGGATGCGGAGAGGTCTTCCACCCGCCGCAGGTCCACCTCCAAGGAGGTCAGCTTCTCCACCTTTGCGACCTGTGGGGAAAGGCAAGGGTGGAGTGCATCCATGGGCACCGCAAAGCCCCGCACCACAGAGTGCCTTCTGCAGGAGAGGCAGCATCCGCCCCATGCTAGGCTCTGATCTAGGGCTGTTCATGCATGCAAAAAGGAAGGGACATGGTTGCATCCCGATCACGGGTAGGAGTGGCGCCAATTGATCTGGGAGGCTGCCTGCCAAGAGACACTCCAAAGCTCTCCCGGTGCGATGGTTGCACTCACCTCCTCATAATTCCGCGCCTCTGAACCATGCTTGATACTGAGGGTGACCAGCTGGTCGGGAACCTGGGAATTCCCTGGACGATGCAGTGAATTCACAGTTGTAGCGCAAGGAACAACAAGCAAAAGATAAATCTACAGAGCCTTCACAGAGTGTCTTTGCCTAGCTAAGCACCAACACGGGTTAAGCTCCAGGGAGAGGGGGATTTTTTAAAAAACCAAAGCAGACTATTAAAAATGAATTTCAGCAGCAAGGCTCCAGGACCAGTTTCTGAACCAAATCTGACATGCACAAAAACTGATCAAGCTCTGAAGCCTGTCATCAGATCATCATGGATGCTGGCCTCCAATAAAGGGGAAAGAAAGCGTAATAATAACTGTTGTGAGTTTTTCCAGCTGTTTGGACGTGTTCTGAAAATTACTTTAATAATAATAATAATAATAATAATAATAATAATAATAATAATAATAATAATAATAATAATAATAATAATAATGGGATCTGCTCGCATAATTCGCCGATACATCACTGAGTCCTAAACACTTGGGAAGTGTTTGACTAGTGATTGGTAATATAAAATCCAGTGTTGAAAGCTGTGTGGTTAATAATAATAATAATAATAATAATAATAATAATAATAATCCACCACAACCAGTGAAGGCCACAGAATTAGGGGAGAAGGGAAGATTTGCTCAATCAATCAATCAATCATTTCATTATATAGCCAAATGCCCGATAAGGAGATTAGCCAGCCAACTCCTCATTGGAATCCACTGGATGTATTTATTTGCAATCTGTTATGCAAAGCAACAGGATTTCTTTGCTCTGGTTTCATCCATTTAACTCCTGCAGCACTGTTAGGGTCAAGAGCAAAAATCCTAAAAGCTTTCCACAGAAAGCTGTTTCATGGGCAAAAAGGTTTTTTAAAATTGCATCCTCCTCTATGCATGGACACTGAGGTGTGTATATTATTTTTCTAATATAGTACAGTACATATTTCAGGATCTTAACATTGACACAATTCAGTGCAGGGGAAAGGCAACCTTTTGAGGCTGGGAGCGGAGGACAATTTTTCCAGAGGCTCAAGGAATTGCACAAAAGAAGATTGCTTAAATTAAAGGGATGAAACTGGGAGCGAGTGACTCCCCACCCCCACCCTCCTTTGCTGACTTTTCTAAATACAGTACTGCATATACTGTATATATTTGTAAAAAGCGCGAAAGCTATAGGCACCCTTTTACGATCCAGGGCCTGTCGTTGCCTCCTATTTGTACACGACCCCTAAACTCCGCCGCAAATGGCTGCCAGCTCCGGAGCTTACAATTGTTTCCCCACCAGCTCCGGAGTTTGCAGGAAATTAAGTGCGACCACGCCCACCTAAGCACGTCCCAGCGCACTTTTCATGTACCTGCTCTCGGAGGGTGAAAATCCCCAAATCCGGATGTAATCTGGTGAGTGCCGGGCTCTCCTCACTTCTGTTTGTTTGTTTTTTTTTTTTTTTTGCCTCCCGCCCCTTTAAGAGAAGGAATCAGGACAAGGACGGGGCTGGGGCTCTGGGAGGCTTCTAGAGGTGAGCCTGCATTTTTTCCTCTCTTTTTTTCTCCTTCCCCTCAGGCAGACAGGTGAAAGGAAGTGCAGAGGGGTGGGGACGCAGGAAGAGCAATGAACCCCCAAGATCTCTGGTCCGAATTTAAGTGGCCAGCGGATCTTAGGGGTCGTGTGAAAATGGGAGGCGGATGGGGCTGCTGAAGTCTTCAGGCGGCCTCCCCACCTGGTCGCCTCCTCCTCCTCCTCCTCTTCCTCCGGCCATACCTGGCTGGCTGCAGCTCTGAAAGCAAATCTGATAGGTGTCATCATCTTCCGTGATGAAGGTCAGCTTCCCTTTCTTGGCGTCATCCTCGAAGTACCGGAGGCTCCCGGAGGAGTCGGTGACCTGGAAAAGAGGGGGAGGGAAGGACCAGGAGTCACGCCCGCTGACAAGAAGACCTCTTCTGCGGGAGCCAGAGGGCCTCCGGGCCATGTGCAAAGTGCAAAGCCGTCCAAGCCCTTGGCAGCCTGGAGGGACACCTTCTGCGGTCTGGTCTAGGGATGCTGGAGATGGAGGTGGTGGTGGTAGGGCTTCCGCTGCAGCAGCAGGGGAAAGGAAGGGCTTGGAGGTCTGGGCATGAATTGCCAGGGAGAGCGCGGGGGGGGACGGGGGGACGGGACGACGGCCGCTCACCCACAGGTCGGTCCTGATCCCCGGCGCGGCGGCTTCGGAGACCTCGTACTCGCCGGTGACCATCACGTCCCGGTGCAGCTCCTCTTTCAGGCACCGGCGCGTCTGCGGGGCCAGCTGGAAGGAGAGCCCGTGGCTGCCGCTCGCCAAGAGGGCCACCACCACCACCAGGAGGGCCACCACCCCCGCCAGGAGGGACGCCCGCCGCCCCATGCAAGCTCCCAGGAGCAGGAGGAGCATGGCTCCCCCCTTCCCAACCAGATTGGAAACCCACCCTCCTCCTCCTCCCCCGGGCGCGGAGATCCGTGTCAGATCGACAACACGCGGGTCAGCGTGTCCCCACGACCGCTCCGCCAAGGCTCCGAGGAGGGACACCCGCCGCCCCATGCAAGCTCCCAGGAGGAGGAGGAGGAGGAGGAGGGCTCCCCCTTCCCAACCGGATTGGACCCCCACCACCACCACCGGCGCGATCCCGGGGGAGATCCGTGTCAGATCGACCCCCTTCTCCTCCTCAACACGCTGGTCGGCGCATCCCCACGACCGCCTCTCCCGCTCCTCCTCCGCTCCCTATGAAATCCCGCCAGGCGCCCCCCTTTCACGCATCCGCCTGCGATTCTGCCGCCTCTACAATACATCCTTACCAGGGACGTAGAGGGGGGGTTGGGGCGGTGCTACGGAGGGAAAGCCACGCCCACTCCTTCGGGAGGCGGGCATTGGTACTTTTGGGGCAAGAGTGACTCCCCTCGGGATGAGCGGGGCGTCGCCGTGGCTGCGTGGGTGAGAGGCAGTGTGGTCTAGGGGTTACAGTGCGTGCCAAGGGCAAGGAAAACTCCCTGACCCTGGTTAGTGAGAAGGCGGAAAGCGGGACGATAACAATGAACAATAAAACAGCAATACTTTATTGGGAACAATATTTTATTGGTAACAGCAAAATAACGATAAAATATTTTATTGGGAACAATAAAATGACGCCAAAGTACTTGCAGGACGTGATTTGGGCAGGAGTCCCGGACACACGTTGATCAGGGAGTAAGCCCATAGACTCGGTGGGACTTGCTTCTGAGTAAGAGCTACTCCAAACTGGAGGATCACAGTTCTCTTGCCAACAATCCAATAATAAGCCGATCTTTCATAAACAGGTGTTTGGCACTACAAACCCCCGTCTAAACCACCAGCATGGCCCAGGGTGAGAGCTGATGGGACTTGTTGTCCCTGAAACCCCTGAACTTGGCAGTCTGACCCCTTCTCAGCCTCACCTGAGAATTGCATATTTACTTGGTGGGGGGAACTTCCATCCTACTTATTGAGCAGGGTGTCTATATAGGCTGTATGTAGCCTTACAGTGCTGACAGTTTGGACTACAACATCCATAATCCCTGCCCCTCAGCTGTACTCTTTAGAGCCTTGCAGGAGTTAAAAGTACAGGAGGAAGAGCTTTGCGGGAGCAAGTGCAGACTTACCTAGGGAACACCCTTTACCTGGGAGTAAATAACATTAACTTTCGTGGTATTTACTGCGGAGGAGGCAGGCAACAACAACGCAGGATTAACCAATCACACCCCTGAAAGGGTTGTCTGCCTGAAAAAATCCAATCTGGGTATGCTTAGCTGGTAGTACACAAACACCACTGGATCTAATACTGTTGACTCTGCAGTAATTATATCAGGGATCATAAATAGGTTACTGTGGCCTGGCTGCAACCAGCAGCATCCACCGTTGCTTTACTCTTGAGCAAACACACTCCAGTTTTTCTCCCCAAGATGGTTCAAGAAGCCCTCTGCAAGGATTTTGAAGAGGGGCCCGGGGGAGTTTGGGTTTGAGATACAATTCACCTGTGGCTGGGTTTTGTAATCCAAAAGCCACACACGTCTGAGGATCTTACATGAGCCGGTGTTGATGGGAGTGAGAAGGGAAGGGGACATTTTGCCTGCCCCATCATTTGGACTTCAAATCCCATCTTCCTCACTATGGAAGCTCGGGCCTTCTGGAAAGGACATCCCCCCCCCCCCAGTTCACTTCTGATCCATTCAGGATTTATCTTTGTGGTATAGTCAGGGCAAAGAAAGGTGACACTGAGCCATGTACAGAGTGCTTTCCCTAGCACCAATCAATCAAGCAATCAGGTTTATTGATTAGCCATTATCGACTATATCAAAATACAAAACCAAATAAAAGCACAATAACACAGATAAAATACGGTACAAATGCTAAAAAAATTTAGTCAATATAAATGTCTTTTAGCTAAATGACTCACCCCTGCTGGAAACTCCTATTTGTTCAATATGCTGTAGTGGGATCTTATGCCTGACACCTTCGATATAAATTTAGCTACATTTAGGACAGCTTGTGTATTAGGACTTTGGAGCAGATATGAAAGTCTATGATCCACATTCCAGGGGGCTGTTTTACCCAACAGGGCTGGTAGATAATTTTGCCTGGCAACAGAATATATCACACAATCAAATAAAATATGTGTAATAGAGTGCTTTCTCCTAGCACCAGAGATGAAGGGGATGGGCAAGACACTTGGATTGAACTTGAATCCACCCAACCCCAAACACATTTATTCTGTCAAGGAGGGGCTTAGGGTTGGACTGGATTGAGGACATGAGTAAAGTGGATAGAGGGAAGCTCTTCTCCCTCTGACAAAATACCAGAACTAGGGGACATACACTCAAACTGAGGGCTGGGAGAGTAAGAACAGACAAAAGAATATATTTTTTCACCCAGCGCGTTGTAAGTCTATGGAACTCCCTGCCACAGGATGTGGTGATGACATCTGGCTTGGATGCCTTCAAAAGGGGATTGGACAGATTCCTGGAGGAAAAGTCCATCACAGGTTACAAACCAGGATGGAGATGTGTAATCTCCAGGCTTAAAACCGGGGTACTTCAAGGGCCAGATGCAGGGGAGTAGTATCAGGAGACAGATATCTAGTCTCATGCGCTCCCAGACGCATCTGGTGGGGCCACTGTGAGATACAGGAAGCTGGACTCGATGGGCCTTTGGCCTGATCCAGCACGGCTCTTCTGATGTTCTTATGTTCTTATGAAAGGATGCCACAGAGAACCGAAAGAGAGAGGGGCGTGGAAATGGGCCACCGTGACTCACCTGCTCCCCCCCCATTTTTGCCAGCCCCTAAGTGGGTGATCTCTGGGGTTGGGGGTGGGGAGCAGAGGAAGGAGGGGAGGAATTGGCGGGATAACATCCTGACACCAAAACTGGGGTGATTCATGGCTCCAGAATGGAGCTGGCTCCCGGGTGCCAAATGAGTGATGAGGCACAACTGGAAGGTGAGTCATAAGCAGCCGGCCGCCTGGCAGCCTCAGGGACGCAGGGGAATGGGGGGGGGATTTTTGGAAGAGCAGAAGGGAGACCTTCCTTTGCTCCTCTGGCTCCCCGGTGACCTCCAAGTGGAGTGTATGGCTTTTGCTCCTCCCCGGTTGAATTGCACAACAGCCTTGTAAAGTAGGCCACCTGGGAAAGGAGCGCCACGGACCCAAAGTGACCAGGGCCTCCGGTATCTCATTCTAGCCTTCGAACTACTACACGTTTCCCCTGCCTTTGTGTCTCCCCCTCCCCCACACCTATGAGGCCATAAAAGAACCTGCAGGCTTGTACAACGAGCCAGCGAGGTAGACTCTTTGAAGAAGTGAAAGGAAGAAGGAGAGCAAAGGATTTCAGACACCCTCCGGTAAGCTTGGTTTGGCTGCTGAAATAGGGAATTGGCCCTTTCTTTACTTCCAAAACTTTTTAAAATATCACTTGTACCACCTTTTTAATTAGAAAGCCCCCGAAACGGGTTGCCTGAAGTGAGAATTGATTTTGACATTGATTTTAATTAATTATGCCTCTTTTTCTAGTGTATTTGCAGACGGGCAGCTGACACAACAGCATGGCCCTAAACAACCTTTGTGCTTGAAAAAATATATATATGCAAGCCTTTTCCCTTTCTGAATTAGAACTGATTTGATGTGGCTGGTCACAGTTTGAATAAACAGAAAAAAACCTACCCATCCTAATTGGTGCTGTACTCTAGACAAGACTACTATTAAGTAACATAAGAATACTTTTTGAAATGTTATGGATGTGCTGTATATAGATATTTGTTTATATAAGGTTGTTCCCTGTAAGTTTAAATTTTGTATTTGTAATTCTATTTATGTTATACGGCTTTTGAAGAAGGCTGATAGGCCAACACGCATTGGACATTTTATAGTGGAATAAAGAGAACATTTTAAAAACATCCTGGGACTACAGCTCCCCGCTTTTATAAACCTAATAATTAATTAATCAACCAGGTGGTACGAAAGGTTGGTTTTAAATAAGGCAAGTAGAGAAACACCATCAAAATCACCACCACCCATAGAAACTAAAAGGTGCCAATACTTTTTTTTAAAAAAAATGATATTTTCAAAATCTGTGATCAGTCATGCATGAATTTTGCATTAAACCAGCTTTCACCAAAAGGCAATTCTAGCTAGTTGGGAAGACCCTAGCACCAAATTTCTCCAAACCCTATACTATACTGTATTAATCCAAACAGGGCCTTAGCTCCCAAACGTGTTTACAATGATGTGCCTCTGAGTGTGTGCAGAGTTCCATGGAATGCAAATTTTAGTTCTGTGGGTAAGTGCCTTCAGATTGTGACCCAAACGGCAGTACAGGAGCCCACCGTTTTAAGGCGACAAAAGGCGGAGACGATGCCCATTAGGAGGGACTGGCCATGCTAGTGGATTAGATCCCCCATGTTCAGTGGTGGTCTACCTGAAAACGCAAGATGACTGTCTGCCAGGCTAAGCTAAAGGGATGTTTGGCCCAACCCAACAGGGCTGTTTGGAGAACAGGGATGTTGAGGCCTGGCAGCGGCTCAGAGGCGCAAACAAAGATCACAGGATGGCTCTCATCCTAGCTGACCATTGCTCAGGTCCAGAGCCATGTCAAAATATGCAGAAGGAAATGTAGAGATAGGGGCTTCCATTGAGGGCATCTAGTCCACCACCACCCCAGCCTGCTTGGTGCAGAAAATCTGGAGATAGATAAAGGCCTTGTGGTCTGCTTCAGCAAGGCTGAGTCCCTCCACCCTCCACTGCCCTAGCTGGTGGCACTGTTCAAGTCCCGTTCTTTTCAAGCGGTTTACTCCCAACGGTCTCCGTTGCCCATTAGTTTCACCCGGGGCTTCCTTTGTGTTGCGCCTTCTGGAGCCTCTCCTTCTTTCGTGAGTCCCGGAATGCTGGCAGTTGTCGCCCAAATGCAAAATTTGGCACGCCACGAACTTCCTCAACCGTACCTCAGTGGCCGGCCCGGCAGCTGTCTTGGGCCTCACTGGGATGCCACGTTCAAAGACGGCTGCGCATCCAGGGTTTGCAATGCTGCTTTTGGTTTATTAGCATTGTGGGCTTTATTTTGTTGAGTGTGCTGCAAAAATGTTGTGAACGTTGTTTTTTCATTTATCATGGCCTGTTCCAAAATGTACAGATTCAGAAGGGAGAGAGAGATTAGGAGATATTAGAACCCTCGCGGCACAGTGGTTAAATGCCTGTACGGCAGGTAAACTGTGCTCACCACTTGAGGTTCAATCCCAGGTAGCAGGCTCAAGGCTGACTCAGCCTCCATCCTTCCGAGGTTGGTAAAATGAGTACCCAGCTTGCTGGGGGGCGGGGGCAATGTGTAGCCTGCATACTGTAATTAATTAAACTGTAAGAGACTACTTGAAGCAGTATGGGGCGGTATATAAGCAGAACACTTTGCTTTGCTTTTGCTTTTATTGTAAACAATAAGACATGGGAAGTTCTCCTACTCCTCCCTTGAAAAATGTGTGCCTTCTAGCATCCTACTTTGACTTTAGCTTTACTTTGCTTTTTTAAAAATATAAGCTAGAGAGGGCACCAAAACAGCTGTGGCACCCTACACAACTTGCAAGAGAGGATATATACATTTAGGCTCAGTGGACTAAGGCTTCAGAAAACTGTCGGCTGCAAAGTCAGCAGGTCAGCAGCTTGAATCCTGGGTGTCACGAAGCAGAGTGAGCTGCCGCTGATAACCCCAGCTCCTGCCAACCTAGCAGTTCGAAAGATAAGTGGATAAATAGGTACCACTTTAAAAAGCAGGAAGGTAAAACAGTGTTTCCTTGCAGCCATGCCGGCCACGTGGCCATGGACTTGCACAACACTGGCTCTTTGGCTTGAATACGGAGATGAGCACTGCCCCTAGAGTCAGACACAACTAGCACACATGTGCAGAGGGAACCTTTACCTTTTTTAAAAAAAATGAATAGATAAAGGAAGACTTTGCCCTCTTTTTCTGCATGGTAAAAGGTAAAGGTTCCCCCCCCCCCCGTTCCGCTTCCCATGCATGCTAGTCATGTCCGACTCTAGGGGCTGGGCGGTGCTCTCCTCCGTTTTTAACTGAAAGAGCCAGTGTTGTGCAAATCCACTGCCATGTGGCCAGCATGGCTGAACGCATTTCTGTGCACAGAACACTGTTTTACCTTCCCACTTTTTAAGGCAGTACCTATTATGTATCTACTTGCATTTTACATGCTTTTGAACTGCTCGGTTGGCAGGAGCTGGGGTGAACAGCGGGAGCTCGCTCCGCTGCGTGGCACCCGGGATTCGAACCACCGAGCTGCCGCAGCCGACGGTTTCAGTGGTTGTGTAGGATTTCAAAGTTGCTCCCTTTCTATTCCCCCACCCCCACCCCTCGGCAGCATTTCTCCAGCTCCTGGCCCCCAAATTCCTTTCCTCTTGCTTCCCCCTCCCCCTCGGGTGTACAAGCATGCCAAAAGAGTGGCCTGGGCCACGATCCAACCGACATCCTCCAAACGTGAGTGAGTAAGTCGACTCCGGGAGGAAGAGGAAGTGGGTGATTCACCTGGAAAGCATAAGAGAAACTTCAGAGAGTGTGCCAGCTCTTTTGCTGGGCGGCCTCCCCCCTGTTGCTGTCATTCTTGGGCCTTGGCCATAACACTGTGCCGCCGCCTGGGGTCCACGTGTGAGGTTCACCGCCTTGTTTTCTGGCCACCACATGGCATGGGAAGGGCTGGCCGGCCAGTCAGAATATGAAGAGCCAGCCCAGCCAAAGGTGGAAGAAGACTCGGGGACACAGCTGGGCTTTTCACTTTTCTAGGCTGTCTTTCTTGCTCTGATGTCTCCGCAACACACAGACACACACACACACACACACACACACACACACACACACACACATTTTGGGGGTCTCAGCCCCCCAAACATCAGTGGAGCATGGGCAGAAGGGTCGTCTACGAAAGATTGTTTAGCGCCGTGGTGTCCAAGCTTTGGCCTTCCGGATGCTTTGGACCACAAATCCCACAGTCCTTTGACATTGGCAAACTAGGCTTGGAATTCTGGGAATTGTGGTCCAAAACATCAGGAGGGCCAAAGTTTGGACACCCCTGGTTTAGCGTGACGGAGGGAGGCAAGGGTCTTCTCCCGGTAAAACTACAATGGGAGATGGTTGAGCAGATAAAAAGAAGAGCTTTTAAAGGTTCATAGTTAAACAGTGGAACTCACTGCCACCAGATTTACTGCATCAGTGCCTGCCAACTAAAAAGGGATGCCATAAATATGTAGAGTTAGAGTTGAAACTACTAGTCATGGCAACTACTGTGAGTAGTAGTAGTAGTGGTAGTAGTAGTTGCCAGAGAGAGAGAGAGAGAGAGAGAGAGAGAGAGAGTTACTCTGCTACTTAGCAGCCAGTTATCAGAGGCAGTAAATTTCCTCTTCCCTGGGGGAGGGGGGCACCAGTTGGTCACTACAAGAACATAATCCTCAACGGGATACAACTTTGGTCTGATCCAGTAGGGCATCTTTTCTGCTCTCAAACCAAACTGCAACAAAAAGTTACAGCACACTGCACTCTACTAAGCCAGTTCGTCTCCCCTTTTAATGGGGGGGGGGGTCAATGTTCAGATATAGGAAGTCTCACTTTGGGCCTGTACCTCCTCAAATGCCCCAGGCCAGGTAGCATATGCTGGGGGCTGTCGTCCCCAAAAAGTCACTATTTTTTTCTTCTTCTTGCAAGGTTAATCAGAATACATCTGTTATGTTCTGTGTTAGGTTTTTTTTTTTCCTTTTCTTAATTTTTTCTTCTACTGTAAAAACCGCTCCGAGTAATGCTTGCCACTGAACTGGCTGGTATACAAGCAGATAAAGCAAAACAAAAATAAAGGTTCAAGAGTGGCCATGGACGGTATAAAAGCCTAATAAATAAATAAATAAATAAATAAATAAATAAATAAATAAATAAAT
>JAHTLZ010000196.1:966698-984492 GCA_023846285.1 Phrynocephalus versicolor | reverse complement strand
AATAAATAAATAAATAAATAAATAAATAAATAAATAAATAAATAAATAAATAAATAAGCAAGCCAGCAAGCCTCTCTGTTTCTAGAAGATGAATATAAATATTTGCTGTGGACTGTTCTCTGACCATCTGGCTCTTCTCTCTCCCAAGGCATTTCCTTTCTGCCTGTGTTCCTGGGTCTTCTGTTCCACCACACCTGCCTGGCTGTGCCCAAACCACGCCAGATAACCCCTGAACCCACAACCTACCTTTTCTGCCCTGGGTTCGTGGGCGTTTGGGGACAAGCCCAAAAAGGGTGGGAATGTTGCCTCCCGTTCCCCACCCCACCCCCCCTTGCCTTTTCCTCCAAGGTGAGTCAGCAAAGTTCTCTCGGGGTGTCTCACATCCTGTCCGGATCTCCAAAGAACAGGGTGGTGGTGGTTTGGTGTGTGTGTGTGTGTGTGTGTGTGTGTGCGCGCGCGTGTGCGTGTGTGCATGTGTGTGTGTTGTTGTTGCTGTTGTTGTTGCTGCTGCTTCTGTTAACCCCTTGGAGAGTCAAAAAAAATGAGGGAAGGAATCCCCTCTGTTTTGGCTTTAGGGCACCCACTGCTGGGAGGTCACTCACTTCTGTGCAAATGAAGGCTCCGTCTTATGACTGCTAGTGGCGTGGATGCCGAGTGTGGTGTTATGGATACAGTGATGAACGGGGACTTGGGGAGGGGGAATGGGTTCAAGTACCTGCTCTGCCACGGAAGCTCACTGGTGATTTGGAGGCGTGGAAGGTGAGAAAGGCGCTCTTGAGGGAAAAAATCTTACTTACCTGGGAGACCCAGTTAGGATTGCTGTTAAATCCGCTCTGATTTAACAGCACATGGACAGCAACCGGGGTGGAGTGGGGAGGAAGAGGGTTGAGAAGACCGCCTAGAGGTGATCTCTTTCTGTCATTCTTTGGCTCAGCCTCAGCTTTCCTCGTTGGTGCAATGGGAATTAAGTGTAGCCTGTGGAACTGCCTGTCACAAGATGTGGTGATGGTATCCAGCCTGAGTGCTTTCAAAAGGGGATTGGACAGATTCCTGGAGGCGAAGTCCATCACAGGTTACAAACCATGATGATATGTAATCTCCAGGCTTAAAACCTGGGTTCTTCAAGGGACAGATGCAGGGGAGTGGTATCAGGGGACAGAGATCTAGTCTCATGTGCTCCCAGAGGCATCTGGTGGGGCCGCTGTGAGATACAGGAAGCTGGACTAGATGGGCCTTTGGCCTGATCCAGCATGGCTCTTCTTATGTTCTTATGTTGCCTGCCTCATGCTCCAGAGAGTAAATTTCAAAGCATCCCACGAAAAGTGATTTGTGGAATCAATGGGGATTTGAAACCGGGCCTCTCGACTCTTCGTCCATCATCACTCTATGCTCTGCGGACACACCGGATATCCTCTAGGTCAGTGATGGCGAACCTTTTAGAGACCGAGTGCCCACACTGCTATTCAAAACCCACTTTTTTTTTTTTGCAAGGTGCCAATACAGCAATTTAACCTCTATGCAGGTAGCTATGAAGGGGCGATGTCGGGTGCCCACAGAAAGGGCTCTGAGTGCCACCTTTGGCACCCATGCTATAGGTTTGCCATCACTTCTCTAGGTACTTCTCTAGACTATCATTCCCATCATTCACCATTTTGGGCAGGGGACAATGGGAGGTAGAGGCCAACAATATATCCAGCTGGTTCCCCGCTCACCCCCCCAAAATAAATAAACCCCACTTCTGTTTTGCTGGAGGCTGGAGGGGGGGGGGCTTTCTGCTTTTCTGTGTTCACCCACCATGCTCTGAGGTTTCCCTTCATTTTCGTTTTTAATTATTTTTTTTCGTTCCTGAGAGTTGGAGCCCAACCAGGGTAACTGGGACAAAAAGTGGGCAGTGGAGATGTGCTGGCCCCCTCGGACTCCCTGAGGCCACCGTGACTGTCCGACCATGGTGGTCTCTCATCTGCTCCAGCTAACATGTCAGGGGAGCATGGGCACTGTAGTCCCACAACCTGGAGGCAGCAACAGGGAGTGGCAAGGCCTTGAAAAGTGTTCTTGCAGGGTGACACTCACTCGGGCACTTTGTCTCAGGCAGCAAGTCTTCAAGGGGCGCTTTGAGACACCCACATCTGGCTGTACCCCCTTTCTGCACCCCCCCCCAATCCGCTGCCTTTGCGGGACAGGTGGAGACCCCGGGGGATTTCTGGAGCTGGATTCTTGTTCCTTGCCTCGGGCCGCAAAATGCCTAGAGTCGGCTGTCTGTTCCGTGACAACCGCCCCCCCCACCCCACGGGAGAGGGGCAGACTTCTCTTGGAGCAAAACCGGACATACACTCAAATTGAGGGCTGGGAGAGTAAGAACAGACAAAAGAAAATATTTTTTCACCCAGCGCGTTGTTAGTCTGTGGAACTCCCTGCCACAGGATGTGGTGATGGCATCTGGCTTGGATGCCTTCAAAAGGGGATTGGACAGATTCCTGGAGGAAAAGTCCATCACAGGTTACAAACCATGATGGAGATGTGTAATCTCCAGGCTTAAAACCAGGGTCCTTCAAGGGCCAGATGCAGGGGAGTGGTATCAGGAGACAGATATCTAGTCTCATGCGCTCCCAAACGCATCTGGCGGGGCCCCTGTGAGATACAGGAAGCTGGACTCGATGGGCCTTTGGCCTGATCCAGCAGGGCTCTTCTTTTGTTCTTATGAGATCGGAAGAGTCACTCCGAATCGACAGGGCTGCGCCGGGGAATCCCGGCCGTGGTGCGCGTGCCTGCGTGCGTGTCCCACATTTCAAGGGCTCGGGAGAAAAGTGGGGTGGGTAGGGACACCTCTTCCCCTCCGCCCCCCCCCAAGCCGGAATGCGTGAGAACGTTGCTCTATCTAGGTTTAGAGCCTGGCAGGCTTCCCAGTGGGGGGAAAAACCGGGGATTTCCCGGGGTAGCTGCTCTCGGGAGGGTGTGAGTCAACGGATCAGACCGGCTGGATGAGCACGTGCCGAAAAATGGGTCTCGGAAGAACCGGGAAGTTCGCGCCATTTCTCTCCTTGCCAGGAGACGCTTCGCCGCCGCTTTCCCCGTCGCCCGTGGTCCCCTCCCCGATACTGCCCTTGGATGAAAAACCTCGGTCCTGGAACTGAATTCCGCAAAATACAGATTTTACCTTGTACATAATATATAATTTAAAAAAGCGGTGCCGTTGAGAATGTATGAAGTGCTAGTGGGTTAAAACTAGGTGGACCACAAGAGGCATAGGAGAAGAAAGAAAGAAAGAAAGAAAGAAAGAAAACTTGAGCCACAGAGCCCAAGAGTTTTAAGAAAACAACCCCGCATCCGAAAAGGCCGCTCAAAGGGAATCCTTTTTTAAATGCGCCGAACAGGAAGAAAACAAGCCATTTAAGGGCATCTACGTCACGGACACCTGACTCACGCCGTGGAAGATACCAAGTGCGGCTTTGCCGTAGGGGAGGCGGGGGCTCCCTGAACCTGCAGACGCTCAATTAAGAGCTCTTGGCTTTGATTCTTGGGGTGGGTGGGGGTTTAATATTGCCCATTTCATGACGTCGAGCCTCTAAGGCGCTGCGATTGCGGGGAGAGGGATTGACCATCTTCATATGAAGAGCGGCTTTCAGATCCCCCCCCCCTTTGAGAGACTATAACGTGTCCCGGGAGTTCCCATTCATAATCTTTTTTTTTTTTCACAAGTCAGGGGGGGATTGAAAGCGTTCCTTCAGAACGCGTGAGTGTCACTCGCGGGGCTGAGCCCAGGCAGACATGTTCAAGGACTTCGGCCTGGGAAGGGCACGCGCGCCGGGACTGCCTCGACCTCCTCCCTTGCCGGGCTCGGCCTCTCCATTCCGCCCAGGACTGGTGCAGCAACCGCAGGTAAGCCTCCTCTGAAGTTCTCCCGCACTCTGTACATGCGCCGTGGGCTCTTGGCGTCCCTCCGATTTCTTGGCCGCCTCTCCGGGTGTCTCCGAGGAGCGTCCACGCACCGCCGGCTGGTGCCCCCACCACGTGTCGGACCAAGCCGAGGCCCCGGGAACCCAAGGGGGGGAGGAGGAGGAGGAGGAGGGGGCAGAAGAAACGAAACTCAAGTTTTAAGTTATTTTTTTTTTCGAGGAAACGGGAGGCTTGTTTTTGTGCTTCCCGGGATTTGATCTCCTTCAGGAGGAATGTTTTTAGTGCCTAGATGCCCTAAGCACATCCGATCTCGCCTGATTTGGGAAGCTAAGCAGGGTCGGCCCTGGCGAGTACTTGGATGGGAGACCACCAGGTGTAGGCACCTGGAGTAGGAACGGGCAAGCCACTCCAGTATTCCTGCCAAGAAAACTCCATGGACATGGGGTCAGGAAGAGTCGGTCACGACTTTAACGACACAACACACACACACACAGGAGGAACGTTTTAACACTTTTAGGGGGAAATATGTCATGAACCATGAGAAGCAGCATCGGTCACCTAAAATGGCTCTGGGTTCGAAAGCGTCAGCCTCAACGAACCCTTTCCCCTTACCTCGAGTCGTCGTGAGATGGCAGTGAGACGTGTTGGAGACCCATTGCAATGGCGCGATTAGTAGGCCCTGGTTACACTCGAGAAAACCCTTCCCTCCCCCACTTTTTTTTCTTTTTCTTTTTTGTCATTGGAACTTTTCTTACTCATCCGTGGCCTTGTTTTTTTTTTTCGCTTTCCCCTTCTTCTGAAGCGAGAAAGGGTTTTAGGACAGTTCAAACTCTCTCCCTCCCTCTTTCTCTCTCTCTTTTTAAATCTACAATCGAAAGAGACCTGTCACAAAAGCTGGATAGACTCAATGGTCCTTAGCGTCCCATTCACCTCAGCAGTTCCGATGATGATGATGATGATGATGATGATGATGATTGATGATGATGGGAGGAAGAGAGCCCCGTGGAGGGCCAGGCATGTCCAGAGTGCTTGGCCTGCATGCTTAGGGCGTCCCCTGTGCCCTTCTTCTTCCACTTTGGGGTGTTTTCAAAACTCTTAAGTCCAGCTTCTGGATCGAGCAAGAGGGGATGTAACACTGTGTGTGTGTGTGTGTGTGTGTGTTGCGTCGTTGCAGTCATTACTACACTTTGTAATCACGGCGGTGCCATTCTATTTCTACTGCCCTGATTCCTGTCCTATAGAGGATCCAACAGTAGTTAAGTGACCGACAGTCCTTACCATTCTATTCCAGAAAGACTTACCGCCCCGCCCCTTCCATGGCAGGTGAGAATTGTGAGTGACCCTCCAGTCCACCAGGTCCTCCTGAACATTCAAAAGATGGAGACGTGACAGTGACAACAGAACCTGGTCATGATAATCGTTAGTGGAGATGTCCTCTTGGTGAGGAGGTTCTAAGGGATTTGTTATTTAGTGCCAAAAGCATATGCAGTATATATTTTCTCCAAGCTCTGTCATACAAACAGGTCGGTCTGGGGTATCATAGTGCTAATAATTATTGGCATTGGTGTGCTTGTTGGTTTTTTGGATTTCAAATCCCAGCATTCCCAGATTTATAGTCCAAAATGTCAAATCTACTCCACTGTAATTATTGGGGTGGGGTGGGGTGGGGGTGTCTTTGATTCAGAGAACAAATATATCAGCCCATGAGACAACCTTTCTCTTCCTACCAACTCTGTTAGCTTCCATATTTCACAGAGGCCTTCAGACCGGAGAAGGGAACTAGTGTGAAAGCCCAGCTTTACATCTGGTGGAAGGGGAACATTTTCAAGAGGTACACAGTCAAGAGGTACACTGCCCCTAAACATGGGGGCTCAGCTCCAGCTCTTCTGTCTATGAATTTGTCCCATGGACTCCTTGTGGCAATGAATCCCACATGTTGATTTTGGTCTTTTTTTGGAAAGGATTCAGAGAGATGCTGGGTTCCTGCCGTGACTCATGGCTAAGCCAGTAGGGGATTTCTGTTTGCAACAGGTTGCCATAAGGTGGGGGAGATGCTCCCTGTGTCATCGGTCCCAAATAAAGTGTATACAGTACATTCAGATTTCCTGCCCCAAACCCAAATTCATAATTCTTCCCAGCCTCATCTGAAGGGCATGGGCTCAGGATAAACCACAAATATTTAGAGAGAGAGAGAGGGAAAAAAATTATTCATTTCCATTTCTATTCTGGCCCGTGAGTGTCACCACTCTCTGGGTAGTTTAGAATATGAAAAAATTAATAAAAATAAAACAATCAAAAATCATAACAATCCAATATAAGAAGAACAAAAAACAAACCAATGAAAATGTATGTTCTTCAACTACCCCCCCCCCAAAAAAAAATCCTGACCCAGCTCATCCACGATCCCAGGCATAATTTGAAACTCTACAAATATTCTACTGAAGACAGAGGAGGAGAGGAAGTAATTTTTAAAGAGAGATGCTGAGATTTTAGGAAACTGTTGTTGTTGACATGTGCCTCCAAGCAGGAACTGACATAGAGTGATCCTAACAAGGCTTTTGAAAGAACATATGAATGTAAGAAGAGCCATGCTGGATCAGGCCAAGGGCCCATCTAGTCCAGTTTCCTGTATCTCATGGTGGCCCCACCAAATGCCTCTGGCAGCACATGAGACAATGGGATACCTGTCTCCTGACCCCACTCTCCTGCATCTGGCATTATGAGGTACCTGTACCCTGTTTTAAAGCCTGGAGATGACACATCCCCATCATGGTTTGTAACCTGTGGTGGACTTTTCCTCCAGGAATCTGTCCAATCCCCTTTGGACGGCCTCCAGGCCAGATGCCGCCATCATCTCCTGTGGCAGGGAGTTCCACAGGCTAACAACACGAGATACTGAAGGAGTGGTTATCCCAGTTCCAAGTCAGCTGGATGGCTCAGTGGTTTAAGTATCTGAAGCCAGAAACTGAAAGTGCCTCTCGAGAGAGGAGCCAGCCTGGGTGGCCTTGGGGCACGACACCCCAGAGAAACAGGGAATGGGAAACTACTTCTATGCATTTTGTACCCTAGAAAATCCTAGAAAGGGTCCTTATAAGTCAGCATTGACTTGAAGGCACATAAGTTTCACATGTTATGCCTCACTGCTCATTTACCTTCCTGTGTATTTTGATTGACTTCGTTTTGCTATTTTGTTTTATATTGTACTGTAAATCATTAATATATCAATATGTTTAATGGCTATATCTGTTGGTTTAACCCTGTAAACCTCCCAGAGTGGCCTTTGTTGCCAGGTGGTGCAGTATACAAGTTAATAACTAACTAACTAACTAACTAACTAACTAACTAACTAAATAAATAAATAAATAAATAAATAAATAAATAAATAAATAAATAAATAAAAGTGCAGTGGTACCTCTTAAAACGAATTTAACTCATTCTACGGGCCAACTTGTTTTAAGAAAAGTTTGTCTTATGAAATGCAGTTTCCCATAGGAATGCATTTCAAAATGGATTAATCTGTTCCGAAGGCTATGCGTTCTGTGTACATGCCGAACAGTTTTTTTTGTCTTGCAAAGCACCCCATGGGGAATTCTTTGTCATGCAAAACATGCCAATTCCCAGAATTTTTTTTTCTTCCTATGATCTTTTGTTTTTGTTTTTTTTGTTTTTTGGTCTTTCGACCAGGCATATGTCTTAAGAGGTACCACTGTTCCACGTTCCCGGTGAGCTTCCATGGAGGAATGAGGGATTCAAACCCAGGTCCCTGGAGTTCATTGCTCTGTCCCCTATACTCCACTGGGTATTCACGGGAGAATCAGCCCTGCATCTCCTGGACCCAAGGGTCTTTGGGATGCGCCGATGCCGAAGGGGAGAAGATTGTTCCTCTCATCTGTTCTCCACCTGGGTCTTTTGCCCCGGCAGGATGGGAGAGGCCGGGCTTTTTTTTTTTTTTTAATGCTGTGTCATCTCGCGCTGTTTCACTGCAAGGTGACTCATCAAGAACACTCCGTCAGATCAAGTCACCCTCTCCGCAGACAGGGAAGGAGGGAGGGAAGGCGGAGGGCGCCTCCCTGTCATCTCCCTCTCCTCCCTCCTTTTAGCCGGTTTCAAAAGGACCTGGGAGGTTCTTTCTCGTCCACTTCCCTTTTGGGCTGCTTGGGAAATAAACCTGGGAAAATGGCATTGTGCCAGGGCAAAAAACCGCCCTTGGGCTCGCTTTGCAAGCCCGCGGCTGCGTGGGCACGGCGGGCGAGGGTCAGGCCTCTGCCCCCCCCCCCCCCCCCCCCCCCCACCCACCCCCCCTCTTTTCCACCCCCCTGGGGGGGGGGGGGGGGCTGGGGCAGAGATCAGCCGGTTGCAGCTCCTTACCAGCCCTGCAAGAGGAGCGAGAGGGGGCTGAGGTCAGGAAAGGCTGGGGTGGGTGGGTGGGTGGATAAACAAGGGGGTTCAGATCCATACAAGACTGGACCTCTTTCCAGCTTTTCCTCTGATAATTGCCTTCAGTTCTGACGCTGGCCTTATTTTTATTGCCGAATATTTTATCCTTCTCCAGGCAGTTGTCTTGTTGCCTGTCTTTTGTCCTCTTCATCTGCCTAACTATCCTGTGATGTAGGACAAGTGGGGGGTGGGGGTGGGGGGAGAGAGAAGCCCAATTCATTTCATGGGTTGGTTGGCCATGCAGACCACCCTCAACTCACAGAAGGAGAGGTGGATATATGCAACAAATAATGTGTGATCCTTTGAGTTTTGTAATGGGGCGGCGGGGGGGGGGGCACTAGAACAGTGAGGGTGAACCTTTTAGAGACCAAGTGCCCAAACTGTAATTCAAAACCCACTATTTTCTCCTTTTCCAAGGAGAAAGACGGGGTAAAAATACTCTAAAGTAAATAAATAACGTGCCAATACAGCAGTTTAACTTGAGTACAGGTGGGCTGTGAAGGGGCGATGTTGGGTGCCCACAGAAAGGGCTCCGAGGGCCACCTTTGGCAGCCGTGCCATCGGATCACCAACAGTGGACTAGAACCTTTACTCATTCAAGCATTGCTATCACTATGGTTCTTTAGAGTAGCTCCGAATGGCAGCAAAACCCCAAGATAACTTCTCCAATTGCACTCCCCCCTCCAGATTTTTTAAAAATGTATGAAGGAGAAGAGAAAAAGAAATGAAGCAATGAGTGGGAGAGAAAGGCAGCTCAGATTACCTGCCATCCCTTTGGTATCCTTGTGGGAGCTTTAGAATGCCTGACTCTTTGCCAATCACGATGCCCGCCTTGTCAGGGACATCCCCAGCTGCTGGTCCTCAGGTAGAAATCCCGCCTGCATGGAGATTCCTTTGGGGCATTTTGCCTCATAATGGCCAACAGGCATGTCCTGTATGAATCTCACTGGCACAGACATACGGACACGTCTTCCTGATTCCGTCCACAGCGGGAGGGATTTGCTAGTCAATCTTTGGTCACAGAGAGGGTCGGGTTTGGCCAGAAACATCTGGCACACTGAGGGCTCTTACGTACATAAGAACATAAGAAGAGCCCTGCTGGATCAGGCCAAAGGTCCATCTAGTCCAGCTTCCTGGATCTCACAGTGGCCCCGCCAGATGCGTCTGGGAGCGCACGAGACTAGATCTCTGTCTCCTGCTACCACTCCCCTGGATCTGGCCCTTGAAGTACCCTGGTTTTAAGCCTGGAGATGACACATCTCCATCATGGTTTGTAACCTGGGATGGACTTCTCCTCCAGGAATCTGTCCAATCCCCTTTTGAAGGCATCCAGGCTAGATGGCATCACCACATCTTGTAGCAGGTAGTTCCACAGTCTAACAATACGCTGGGTAAAAAACCATTTTCTTTTGTCTGTTCTCACTCTCCCAACCCTCGATTTGAGTGTACATCCCCTAGTTCTGGTATTTTGTGAGAGGGAGAAGAGTGTCCCTCTATCCACTTGACTCATGCCCTGCGCTATTTTGTACATCTCAATCATATCCCCCCTCAGGCGCCTTTTTTCCAGACTAAAGGGCCCCAAATGTAGACCGTTGCCTTTTCAATTTTCCCCAGGACTCTGTCTTTTGGTAACTTCCATTGCTCCCTTCCTTCAGAGTATAGGACATTTTACTAAATATGCCCTACTAATTTTTTTAAAGAGCCCTACTATCTACGTGGCATCCTCCAGACTTCCCCATCTCCTGCAGGGTAAATAGCTGCTATGCACTCTTCCCATTCCTCTCCCTAATTTTTAGTGTGGGGGGGAGAGAGACCTCAATGGCAGACCTCAGGAGTGCCATATCAGTCAACTTTCCACCTTCATCTCGTCCCCCCTCCCCACCTACCCCCGGTGTGTGTGTGTGTTTCACTTCAACTCTGAGTAAAGAGTTCTCAAGTGTGCAATTGCTTCTGACATCTTGTTTCGAGTATTAAATGCATTCCCTTACTTTCCCTCTTTTATGGAACAACATATCTCCCTCTTGGAGTACTGTGCCCAGCGTGCTAGGTGGGGGCACCTCACTTCTCCACCCAACCTGTTTTTCTTTTCTTCTTCTTTGGTTTCTCTAAGCAGTGGTTGCCGTGAGAATAAAATAAGGATAGCAGGTGGGGAAAGCCTCAGGGCCATCATTCCCCCTCTCTCAGTCCCCCTCCCCTGGACACCCCAAATCTAAGTTGTGGATTAGTTGTGAGGATGAAGCTGCCTCATAACGTTTTCCGTGAGGATAAAAGCAAGGAGATAACCTCAAAGGGTTGTCGTGTGGTAAAATAGGAGGGGGGTGTCCCTGTGGTCTCCTTGGTACGGGGATCTACGTATGATTTTTTAAAAATTAGGCATACAACTCTGAATATTGCGCAGGATGAACCATAATGGATTGTGCTGATTTATGGGATTGGTGACTTCCAGCCTGTTTTCGTGGTTTCCCTCACCCCAGCAGAGAACCCAAGAGTTCGGGATTGTCTTCCTGAGCCATCCTTTCAGTCTTTTTGCCAGGGCCCTCCCTCTACCTGGCTGGAGGTAGGATGTGTCAGCCAGCAGCAGGGAGGCGGCTCGGGGCTGCCTCGCCCAGCGTGCGTCGGGTGCAGTGACGCCAGCGCTCCACGCAAGCGGCCAGGGTGTGACTCCCTGAGGGTGTGCCACGGCGCCCGGAGGGCAGGGGCAGAGGCAGTGGGAAAAGGAGGCCAAGAGGCGTGGGATGGGCAGAGAGTGCAAGGTAATTCAGGGAGAAGGTCATTACCTCTGATCCCATTCCCTGGGAGCTTAACTGTGCCTGAGAACCTGGCTGCCTCGACACTCCCCCCCCCCACACACACAGCCCAGGAATGGGGAAGTAGTGGTTTTCCAGAGGTTGGAGGACCCCAGTTCCCACCAGACCTAGTTCCCCCATCCCCAACCCTAAGCTGTGGAAACTGCGTTTCCCACTGAAGCAGTTTAGTCTTCAGGGGCAACAGTGTTCCTGAGCATGTGCCAAAGTTTTCCCCCTCCATATAAATCTATCACCCACAGGGGATTCAGTCTTGGCAGTTGAGGACACCTTATGGCATTGTTTCTTAAGCTTCTTTCCTACCCCCACCACCCCGAATCTACCTCAGATAATTTGAGGCCCAACCCACCCCCCCATCCTCAGTCGAACAAACAAGGCTGTGAGATTTCCCCTCAGTGACTGAGGGGTTTTTAAAACGGGTTGTCTGCTTTGGGATGTGTTTTTGGTATTGGTTTTGTTAACAGTTTCTCAGAGTGGTGTTTGTTTGATGCTTTCTATTATTTGTACAGTGGTACCTTGTACTGTATAAAGGAATTAATTTGTTCCAAATGAAATTATGTTAAGCAAATTTTCCTTTAGACAAATTTCCCATAGGAATGCATTGAAAACAGAGTGATCCTAATTGTGACCATTTTATGTTGTATGGATTTGTGCCATAGGCGATGCTGTTAAGCAAATTTCCCCTATCTCTGGATTTTTTTATGTTGTACAGATTTTATGTTATACAAACCCTTTGTTATACGAGGGTCCACTGTATATTGACTTTTTTTTTTTGCTTTAAATACTGTATTTTAATGATGTGCACTGCCTTCAGTCCTTTTTAAAAAGGGGGAAATATTTTACATCCATACATGCTCATTGGAAGTTAAAGGTGTTCTCAAGGAGGTTTGTATGGAAAGACACCCCCCCCCACCCTGATTGACCCTTGTAGGGTCAGATCTTTCTAGTCATAATAGCACATACAAACTATAGCAACTGCCCAACACACCCGTTGAGTATCCTCACACACACACCCCACCGCATTGCTGATGGAT
Source organism: Phrynocephalus versicolor (assembly GCA_023846285.1). NCBI lineage: Eukaryota > Metazoa > Chordata > Lepidosauria > Squamata > Agamidae > Phrynocephalus > Phrynocephalus versicolor. The sequence continues at coordinate 972,323 of JAHTLZ010000196.1, read as the reverse complement.
TGTCCACACACACACATACGAGTCCTCCACCACTATGTCTCAATATTAGTGTCCAGCCCTGTCAAGAAGTGCCACCAAGTGTCATGTCTTGCCTGTAGCTTCATTGCCTTCTTTTTGTCTTTGCATGGGGCAGAAGAACCAAAGGAGACCAAAAAAAAAAAAGAGCCTCCTTGGAAGTTCACCGCAGGGGTCCTGGGTATTGTACCGCCCCCATCTGCCTTGTGTTCATCGACGAATAAAAATAATTGCACCTTGTCAATCAATTCTGACTTATGGTGACCTTTAGGGATGCCGTACAATAAGTGGATGACCCTTCCCATTTTCTGTGGTGCCCTGGGACGGTGTTGGTTGCCCAAGGCTGCACAAGCTGGCTGTCCTTGTCGGAATCAAACCCCCCCAACCTCTGGTTCTGCAGCTGGAGACCCCAACTCACTGAGGCTCCCCAGCCTCTGATACTGGAGGTGATAGAGATCCACCCTGTCGCTATGGTTGGTCCTGGCTTCCCTCAATGCATCCCATCCCTGTTTGAAGCATCTCATGCTGATGGTCATCATTAACGTATCCAGTAGCCGTGAGTTGCACAGGTTAACCATGTGCCAGGGTTATAGTTTCCTGACTCTAACACTTTCCCCTTTTCCCCCCAGAAATTCCACTCTGATCCAGGGGCTGGGAGTAGCAGTGGTAGCAGCGGAACCAGCGCCTTCGTCCCCAACCTCAACACCGTCACCACCAGCCACAACCTCCAGTGGATGGTCCAGCCGACCATCATGGGTGCCTCTCCAGGGGTCCCTCCCTACCCGCGGCCCTACCACTGTCCCCACTATGGTGCTGGGATGCGGCCACGCGTCATCCGTACTGCCGGCCTAAACTTAATGCCACGGAGGCGCCATTCGGAGCATGTGAGTGGAATCCCCAGGGGCTGGGTGAGGGTGGTGGCTCATCAGGGTCTGTGAAAGGGCCTTGGAAAACATGCTGGGTTTAAAAAAACCACCGAAGAGACCTGTGGTGCCCTAAAATCTTCATCACCGTCTGGGCTTTTTGTACGCTTCGTCAAGCGGCCACAATCAGTGTCTAGTTTCAGGAAAGGTGCATGGTAAACAGCTGTGTGGGGTGGGATTCTGAGCAGTGGGGCCAGGGAGATGTACAATGCCTTTGGAAACAGACAAGGAGACCTGTGCCACTTCAAAGGCTGCGGCATTTTATTTGGCACAAGGTTTCATGGACTGCTGCACATCTCAACTGGGAGCAAGACTCATGCAGAGGAAGGGAAGGATCTACCTTCACTCCAGAATGCAGGCCACGTAATAATAGGCTTAAATTAAGGCAAGCCAGATTTAGGCTGAAGATCAGACAGAACTTCTTAACTCTTAGAGCAGTACGGCAATGGGACCAGCTACCTCAGGAGACGGTGAGCACTGCAACGCTGGAGGCATTGAAGAGAAAATTCGGCAGTCCTCTGTCAGATATGATTTGATTTGGATTCCTGTGTTGAGCCGGGGGTCGGATTTGATGACCTAAGATGCCCCTTCCACCTCGATGGTTCCATGATTCTAAGGGATAAGCAGTCCAGAAATGTTTATGGCAAATAAAACCAGCTGATCTTCAAGGTGCCACTCGGTAATGGAGATGGGCACGAATCCAAAAAATGGCATTTCATTTGTCTTTTGTCGTTTGGAGGGTCCGTTTCGGTTCGTTTCCGTTTTTTGCGAATTTTTGAAAAAAAAATTCATTTTCATTTTCGTTCATTTCGTTACCATTTCGTTACCATTTATTTCAATTTTTTGTGATTTTTAAAAAGATTTTAAGCAATTCACTTGTATTGCAGTAACGGAAACGAAACGCACAACAAAATTTCCGGTGTTTCTGTTCGTTTCATTTCATTTTAAAGACAAAATTCGTTTGTCGTTTCGTTTCGTAACGAAATGAAAAAATGAAAACGGGAATGAAAAATTGTTCGTTTCGTGCCCATCTCTACTCGGTAACATAGCTCCCTTGTCCCTCTGGCAAATAAATGTAAACACCATTCCCTGCATTTAATGCCCTGGTGACCTGTTGTCTAGACGGCACCCTTTGAAGCAAACACAAAAAACTGTATGAGGGACCTTTGATGCCATGAAAAATCTGTGCTTTTACTGCATGGCGATTTGTTTATTTATTCGATTTATATACCGCCCACCTGGCAGAAAGCCACTCTGGGCAGTTTGCAACATAAAATAAACTGTTTACAAAACACGGATACAAAAATATAAAAAGTATCACCAGCAGCGCTCAAACCCTGGACCAATGGCACCACCGTCTACCAAGAAAAATGAATCCTCACCAAGCCAGGGGATGTGGGGGAAGCTAAATGTGGTGCCTTGAACAGGAAAGAGGTTTTTGTTGTCCGAGAGAGAGAGAGAGAGAGAGAGAGAGAAGAAAGAAAGAAAGAAAGAAAGAAAGAAAGAAAGAAAGAAAGAAAGAAAGAAAGAAAGAAAGAAAGAAAGAAAGAAAGAAAAAGAAAGATTCACCTTGAAGTTATGGGGCCATCTAAATTTGAGTGCCCTGCTGGATAAGTCCAGTGTTCACCTGTTCCACGGGTCACGGAGTTCCCAGTTGCTTTACCTACTTTGCCATCCAGTAAGTAACCTTCTGATTGGGAGTGTCTCAGTAGGTAGCCAGGTTGGTCCTTAGAGAGCAGAGACACAATCTCACAGTGAGTCTGTGCTTGTCAACTTACCCTGTTAAGAAGAACCTAACAGAGTCTGTGCTCTGCTGCTTTAGCCTTTGAGAGCTGACTCCATGCGTCCTGTGTAGGGCCCTAAATTTCTCATTTCACACCTATGATGCAGTCGGGGGAGTTAGCCTAGATCCCCATCAGCGCTAGAATTTTCTGCCATGAAATGTCTTTCTAGAAACAAACAACAAAAGTGATGAACTGAGGCTGTCATAACTTTGGTCACGTCGTGGAAAGCTCAGATTTTTTCTGGAAAAGACGATCGTGCTGTGAAATGTTAAAGGCAGCGGGAAGAGAGGAAGCCTGATGACCAGACGGAGGGACCCGACAAAAGAACCCACTGGGTTGCGCTTGCAAAAGGACAGAGATTAATCATAACGTGGACTTCTACTCCATCAAGGTCACACAGACACATTTGACATTCCATGAAGGTGCAGCGGGAATCTCTGACCCAGATCGGGGGTTGCACAGAGACCAAGCAACAAGAATAACTGCAACATAACTGGGTCCTGTTTTTATTTTGAATGAATAAGGGGCATATTCCTCATTGCTGACGACGCCAGAAGAGAAGCACCGCCATGGCTGACTTCTGGATTCCATGACCCAAATCCTTCCTGTGTATGGAACACAGTGGCACTGGATTTCTGTGGCACCTGCGCCCTCTGGTGTATTCCAGGAACACTACATTTTGGACAACTTTGCTATGGTTTCTGCCCTGTTTTAGGTTTCCGAAACAGACAGTGGCAGTTCTGGAGGCACTTCGAGCCACATTATAAGGGTTCTGCAGGGGACTGAAAGACACTCCAAAGTGAATCTGCCCAATTGCTATTAAAATATGACTTTCTCCCACCTTTTTGTCCCAGTACAGGATCCAAAGATTTTTTTTAAAACTATAAATCCCACAATCCTGGCCTTGTTTGAGGAAGGAGGGATTGCCCACATCCAAATGGCTGGCAAAGAAGGGTGAGAAGGATTATTGCACCCATGACCCTGTTTCTGACTGGACTAGCGTCGCCGTCTGCCTTTCTTATCGGTCAAAACAATTAGGAATGGAACCTCCAGATTGGGAAGCAGTCTACCTCAATATGGCAGCTCCTGCAGAACATGAACAAGAGGGTGCTCATTGCACTTACAGTATTTCCTAATTAGGGCTTTCCCATTGGGGAACAGGATGGCCCGCGCGGGAAGCAGAATGCTAGACTTCCCGGTGGTCTGATCTTATATTTCTAATGGTGGGTTTGCAGCACACTCTGCTCATGCTCCATTGCCCTTCCTTGCATTTTAGGAGGCCATGCCGGAACCTGGGCGTCAAGTGGGTGGGTCGATTTCTGCAGCTGAACACATGTGATACACCGGTTTGCAACCCTAACATCCTGATGGTCAGCCGTGCAGCCCCCTCTGGCCCAGGACGCTGCCAGAAAGGGCACCTTGACTGGAGATATATCCAAACTGCAGTACCGAGGGAACCCTGACTCTCGCCGGGTAACCCTGAGCTGGTCACTGAGCACAATCCTACCTCACAGGGTTGTTGTGAGGATAAATGAAATGGGAAACAGAAGGAACTCTTTGCTCTCACTGGGGGGGGGGGAGGAAATCAGGATGTCAATGCAACTAATTAACACGAGCTGGGGATCATCCTACGACCCACCCACGTGCACAATCTTGTCTCTTTCTTGACAGCTGACCCCCGAAGAGGAAGAGCGACGCCGGCTGCGGCGGGAGAGGAATAAACTGGCAGCTGCCAAATGCCGGAATCGCCGGAAAGAACTAACGGACACTTTGCAGGCGGTGAGCTGGTTTCTGGGAAGGACCGTACCGGCTGCTGCGTTTTGAGGGGAAGGTGGTGGGGGAGCAGAATCCGATCCGGAGGGGGCCAGACAATAGACGTAGCCTTGCGGATACTGTTGGATCACAGTTCCCATCATCCATCACCGTTGGCTGGGAATGATGGGAATTGCAGTCCCGCATCATCTGAGGCTGCCTGCTGATGTGATAGGACTAGCCTTTACTAGATCTGCCCATTAGCGAAATTAGCTCTAGCATTATGAGGCTGAAAAATTAAATAACATAAAATAAAGGCATAGATAGATAGATAGATAGATAGATAGATAGATAGATAGATAGATAGATAGATAGATAGATAGATAGATAGATAGATAGATAGATAGATAGATAGAAATTTCTTGAGCTAGCCTCGGCTCCAGCAAAATCCACTGAGACTCCTGCAGCCCCTGTTAAATCCTAAACAGACTCATCTTTCAAAAGTTGTTGTGGAAAGCGGCCCACTTACTTCTTCAGATGCCACGTGCCGGTTTGATCATTATGCTCCATTTTAAGTCTTAGTGTATTTATTTTAGGTCATGGTGTTGGGCTAAGTAACAGTAAAACTTCGCTCTCAAAAATGTTATTTTTAGAAGAACAGATGCTTTGGGCTCCTTGTTTTCTTGTTTATTCATTTGCATATTCATGCTGGGTCTTCTTTCTGAGTCCTGGTTTTCACCTTCCTCCTGCAGGAAATCTTCACCCTACATTGCTATTTCCCACCCCCTAGTGAGAATTCCAATGCTTCCCAGCCTCTTGTTGCATCTGGTGAGCTTGGAGCTCCAATTTAATCCCAGGGACCGTTCACATTACGTTGGTCCACAACAACAGCTGTAAAAGTGCCAATGCATTTCCTATGTCATTACGTTGCTTGCTCCTGAAAAGGAGGAGAAAAACAAAAACAATTTGGCATAAAATTTTGTGCATTGCAGTTACGTCTTTACAGTGCCAGAAAATTCACTGGTTGAATAACCCAGATCTGCACCATGAATTTTTCTTTCTTTCTTTCTTTCTTTCTTTCTTTCTTTCTTTCTTTCTTTCTTTCTTTCTTTCTTTCTTTCTTTCTTTCTTTCTTTCTTTCTTTCTTTCTT
>JAHTLZ010000196.1:942998-957065 GCA_023846285.1 Phrynocephalus versicolor | reverse complement strand
TTATTATTATTATTATTATTATTATTATTATTATTATTATTATTATTGAATTGTTGTATGTTATTCTTGTTAACTGCCCTGAGTTCCCGTTCGGGAAAATCGGATGGTATATAAATAAATAAATAAATAAATAAATAAATAAATAAAATTCTCACAGGAGGCCAGGGTTGGCCACCCCTCTGCTCTTTTCCTGCTGGTGAGTAGAGACATTTATCTTGTGGCAGGGTCCACCCCCCCCCCCCCGCATTAAGACAACGTTGATGTGCTGTTTCTTTAAAAGATGATGTATTTTTTTAAAAATGGTTCAAATTTGTTTTGAGCTTCTAGTTTTAAATGCATACTGATTAAATTGCTTTGTAGCGTTGTGATTTTTGGTTTATGTATTTGGTCAGGAGATCAAAACCCGCACTGGGCCCCCCTGGAGCACAGCCAGCCTGGGTGGCCTTGGGCAAAGCTGCACTGTCCCAGGGCAACATCCCCCCGCCCCCAGAAGAAGGGACGGGTCAACCACTACTGAGCCATCTCCACCTGAAAACAGTTCACCATAAGTGAGAACTGATGGCACCTCATCATCATTTAACTTAGTATATCCCTTAGCTTTTCAATATAACCTGTTTTAAAACGGTTAAGCTGCCTTGGGTCTTGTGGGGAAGAAAACGGTATGAATGCAACAGAAATAAATAAATTGATTTTAAAGGAACTGGGAAACTTTTGGTCCTCAAAGTGTTCTTTGTCTTCCACTTCTACAATACCCAGTAGTGGGATGTAAAACAAAGAGATAAATTGCAATTATGTCTACATTGCAGTTACTTTGTATCTGAAAAGAGCAACTGATGTGGCAGAAACCCCGGGATGTATTTCAATGTAACCTCGAGGCTTACATTGTAATTCTACCGGTCCTTCTGCTTAAATAAAGATCTTATTTTTATTTTTTAATGTTTAAAGCAGCTTGGACTCCTAGGATTTGGGCTTAAGGTACACCAAATAAAAGGGCAGTTTAAAGGCATTTTTTCCAGGCTGGGGATGGGGTGGGGGGGTCACCCCGAGAAATCAGTTTCAGGCGGACACACAAAACACCCATAGAAATAAATGAGTCGAAAGAAAAGGACTTCTAACTTCCCACTGAATGCAACGCCTAAGGTGCCCCAGCATCTGCGACCGACATTTGCGTAAGGGACTAAGTTGTCACAAGATGACAAACGCCTGCAAATGATGTGTGCCCAGAAGTGCAATCCTTCCCCTTCCCTGTCTCTTGAGGGAGCTTCTCACCTCTACTGTGACGTTGGTCTCTGCCAAGCTGCTGGGCGGCTGAGGCTCTTTCGAGAATCCATAATTGGCCGAACTGTCCCACTGCATGCGTGCAACGGAAGAGGCGGCAGGCTGGATGGGAGGGTAAGAAAGTGTTGCGGTTTGCATGGCTGAGACTTGGACCAAAAACCCATAAGAACGTAAGAACCTAAGAAGAGCCCTGCTGGATCAGGGCAAAGGCCCATCTAGTCCAGCTTCCTGGATCTCACAGTGGCCCCACCAGATGCGTCTGGGAGCGCATGAGACTAGACCTCTGTCTCCTGACACCACTCCCCTGCATCTGGTCCTTGAAGGACCCCGGTTTTAAGCCTGGAGATTACATGTCTCCATCATGGTTCGTCACCTGGGATGTACTTTTCCTCCAGGAATCTGTCCAATTCCCCTTTTGAAGGCATCCAGGCCAGAGGCCATCACCAACTCCTGTGGCAGGGAGTTCCACAGACTAACAACGCACTGGGTGAAAAAATATTTTCTTTTGTCTGCGCTTATTCTCCCAGCCCTCAATTGGAGCTGATGTCCCCTAGTTCTGGTATTTTGTGAGAGGGAGAAGAGCATCCCTCTGTCCACTTTACTCATGCCCTGCATGATTTTGTACGTCTCAATCATACCCCCCCTTCAGGTGCCTTTTTTCCAAACTAAAGAGCCCCAAATGTTTTAGTCTTTCCTCCCGAGTGAGGTGCCCCAGCCCAGTCATCATTTTGGTCGCTCTCTTCTGCACCTTTTCCAGTTCCCCCTCCATGCAAAGCACACGCCAGCATCCTCGCTTGCATGCGGTCAACGGGAGCAGACCTGCTTTTAAAATCTCCCTATGACAGTGCTGGCGAACCGATGGCACGGGTGCCAAAGGTGGCCCTCGGAGCCCTTCCTGCGGGCACCCGACATCGCCCCTTCACAGCCACCTGGATTCAGGTGAAATGGCTGTATTGGCACTCGGCAAAAATAAGTGGGTTTTGAATCGCAGTTTGGGCACTCGGTCTCTAAAAGGTTCGCCATCACTGCCCTATGATGTCTGAACGCAGCCACATCACGAACGAACCCCGTATCAAAAAAATACATTGCAGGAAGATGTCCTGGTTTAGGTTCAGCCTTTTTATTGCTCCCTCTCTCTCACCACCTACCTTCCCCGGTAGATCTCGCAGCCCAATCTCGTCCCCGTAGTCTGTGAAGGGGGTTCCCGGTAGCGTGTAGAGGAGCATGTGGTAGAGGCGAAGAAGAGGCTCGCCCAACGAAGAGGCCGCCTCCCCGACATTCAGTCTAGCCACCTGTGGGAGGAAAAGCAGTGAGCGACCCTGCAAAATATTAATGTAGGACAGTTGGAGCTCCCGTATCTGCGGGATCCGTATCCGCTGATTCACTTTGCCCCAGAGCATGCCTCGGAGAGCCTAGGATTCAACCGGAAACTTCCCTCTGCTGTGACAACCCACTGTTCTATGCTGCCCTTTTATAGTGGGAACCCCAAGGGGTAAAAAAAAAAAATCTAGTCTGGGCTGATAAGCATAAGCAGGTGAAAACGTTTCCCTAGGAGCAGAGAGCCCTTTAGCTCTCAAAGCGAGAAAGGGTGGAAGGGGCCAAAACCAAGGCACGAGTTGCCATTAAAATTTAATTTCCCTGACCAACATGTGTCAGTTTCCCTGACTCCATGGCGAGTTTAGCAGGAGACAAAATGTCCCTTCCATACGCAAGCATGACACACCAAAAAAACCAACACATGCTTTTCTACGTATGCTAACTGCAGTACTAGCAGCAAGGGACGAAAAGAATTAGATGTTTAAAGTTTGCTTATTGCTAAATGTTTAAACTAGCCTTGCTCTGCAAACGCTACAAGCAGACTCTGGAAATCAGACAGGGACAGAGCTCAACAAACACTTTAGGCTGGTTTGCTGGGGGCAGAGCTGAGAAACAGGCAGAGCTGGGAAGGGTACCATGAAGTTTGACTTTTATTCCGCTACTCCTCTGTTCCAGTTGCCACAAGAACGGATCAGGCTCTTGCGGCAAAAGGTCAAAACTCCACTGCTTGAATATATATATAGTGAAAACAGAAGAGGGAGGAGAGGAGAACCCATGGCCATGAGCTGCTAAAATTCTAGAAGCATAAGTGGTCACCTCCTCCAGAAATAAGGCGACACATGTAGAAAGAAGAAACTGATGCCTAGTTAAGTCTTCCCACCCCTGCATCCTGCCAAGGAGTGAGGACAGAATATATTTTAATCACAATTTCCTTGACTTTCCCCTGGCTTCAGGCTGTTTCCCCTGACTTCCCCTGACCAATCTCCATTTCCCTGACTTTCCAGAAAGTAGCAACCCTGCAAGCACGCCCCCCCACCCCCAGGACATACCAATTAGCACAACCCCCACTGTCTTAGTACTCACACTCCATCCACTCCACTTGTCCCCAGCCTCTCGGATGTAGTCGTTGATCAAGCTCTCGGCCACGTTTCCTCGTGTCGCCTCTTCGGGGTCTCTCACCATCCCTGCGAGGTACTCGCTGGTCAGCACGTCCGCGCCGTCCGTCTCATTCAGAAGGGCAAAGATGCCCTGGGGGTCCTGCTTCTGCGTCACGGCGATCAGCAGCCTGCAGGAGGAGGAGGAAGAGGAGGAGGAAGATGGCACGGCCTGGAACTCTAGTTAGGCAAAAAGGTGCCTAGTCTAGCCGGGTTTACTGAGGGGCATTGTGTCCGACGGTGGTGGAATTCAGCTTTTCCAAACATGACAGCTTGGATGTAAAGAGAGGGGAGTGTGACCAGGACAAAGGCTGAACCAGTTCACATGCTCTGTTCACAAAGCAGGCAAACTGGCCTCGGTGGGGAAGGGTTAGGCTTAGGCTTAGGCTTTCCACTTTCATTTCATGCTCCTCACCGCAGATAAACTGCATGGTGTTTTGAACTCAGGAGAGAAGATTTTAGATAGAAGGTGGGTTCGGAGAGGGTTCCTAATCGCAATCTTCCGCTCCCTAGCTCGGTCGGAGCTACTAGCTCCCATGCTCCCCAGCCTGGTGAGGGGGGGTGATGGGAGGTGTGTTCCAAGAGAGCCACCGAAGTGCAGGAAGGCTGGGGAGACTTACCGGCCGTGGTCGTCCTCGTTGTACTGTTCGGTCAGATTCTTCCAGTCGCGTAGGATCTGGGCGTCCTGAAGAAAGGACATGCTGAATACGGAGGACCTCCATCCCGTCACATAATCACATAACAGTGCCTTAAAGTCAATTGGGGCTTTCCCGGGTTTCCCAGGAAGATAATATACAAAAGTGCTTTCCCTTTCCCTTCCTCTAGGGGGCGCCCTGGGATGGTGCAGCTTGCCCAAGGCTACCCAGGCTGGCTCTTCAGAGACCGAAACCACTGAGCACTCCGGCCACTTACCCCATCGTGTACAATACCCCGATTTCCTCCCCGTGACTAAAGATGGCTACCCTTGACCTTATCTGCCTCCTCGCCTCCCACCGGGAGGCCACCCGCGCTGTTCGTGTCCATTTGCCAAGCTCCCAAACACTCCGGCCCAGCCTCAAAAAGAGTTATTGGGAGGAAGGGAGGCAGAGAAGCTTTGAGTGGTCACCACATACCTGTAACTCCTCCACGCTTCCGAGCTGGATCCCGGATACGCCTTCCTTCAGCCAGAATTCAATGGCTTCCTGAGGGAGGGGGAGGAAAAACAATGCAAGCTGTTAGTCCTCAGTGTGTCATTCGAAACCTGAGTTCCCCCCGGGCTGATCTTCTACTCCATGTTCTAGCCAACTCACTCTGCGTGCATTTTTTTTTACCTAAATAATAATAATAATAATAATAATGACACCCATGAGGAAAGAGGGAACAACTGCTTTCAGTGAGCGACGGCGATTCAAATTCTCCCTTCGCTGTAACTGTGGGATTCGTGCTCTAGGAAAGACATTCTCTTTTAGATTGGCCTACCTCACAGGACTGTTGTGAGGCTAACAACCCCCCCCCCAATTCCTTGAAATAAAGGAGCCCATGCACGTGAGGAAAAACAAATCTTATGCTTTTGGACAGTAAGATGGAAATTCGATAGGCCTCATCAAACGTTGGAAACAGTAGCCGAAGGAGAGGGAAACATATCAAAATACTCAAAATACTAAAAAAAAACCATAGATTACACTGGCAAGAATAAAGAATATGAACCAAACCTGAGGCAAAATGTCCTAATAGTTAAAATTACTTCTACATGGATGGCCACTTACTGGGGAAATGTATCAGTGGACCTCCTGGCACTCTGGGAGGGGTTAGACCAGATGATCTTTGCGGCCCCTTCCAGTTCTATGATTTCATAGCCTTTTTTCAATCAACGCAATCTGAGACACTGTATTTCTGGTTGAAAGAGGCTTGGACCGTTGCCACTTTTTATTAGTAAATTAATTTAAAATCTGGCCACTTTTTTAAAGTTGGTTCTCTGCCTTCCTCTTTGAGGGGTATGCAGTAAAATACCAATTCAGCATAGAGTTTTCTCTCCAATTAATTCTCACCAAAGTCTTTTGAGTTAGGCCACGTTGAGGACACCAGGTAATATATTTTGGGCGTATTTGTGGAGACAACAAAGTTAAATATTGAACATCACTTGAAATCATAGAATCATGAAATAGGAAGAGCATCCACCCCCCTGCTGGGTGCGGAAGTACAGATCAAGTAATATCTGCCAGGTGATTGTCTAAACTTCTCTCGAATGCCTCCACTGTTGGAGAAAGGTCCTGGGTTCCATTCCCATACTGCTCTAACTGTTAAAAAGTTTTTCCCCCCGATAGTCAACCAAGCCTGGCTTTTGGGATCAGTGCGATCTGTGACAATGCAGCTGGCCACGTCGAAGCAATGAGTAACGCTACAGATTCCTTTTTTTGAAAGATGATACTGCACGCTTGGCTCACCTTCATTTTGTCCTGGAGAGCCAGGTTGAGGTGGATGCTCTGATTGAACCACGGATATTCACTCTGATAATTCGGCGTCAGATCTAAGACAACCTTCAAGCCTGAGAAGAGACACGGCAAAAGTTAGAAAGTTACAGGTGAACCGCAGCTATTCTTATTATCATCTGCCATCAGGCCAATTTTGTCTGGTGGCAATTGCTGTCAGTGCTTTCTAGGTGGAGAGCACTCAAAAATTATTTGGCACGCCCTGTCTTCCGTAGGTCCACTGGGATTGTGCAGCTTATCTAAGTCACACAGGCTGGGGGGGGGGTGTTCCTTCAGGGATGTCCATTGGGGGTCCTGAACTTGCAACCTCCAGGTTTAACTCACTGAGCGACCCGTCCAACCCTTTAATGCAGTGGTGGCCAAACTTTGGCCCTCCAGATGTTTTGGACCACAACTCCCACAGTCCTTTGTCAATGACAATCTAAGCTTAGAATTCTGGGAGATGTGGTCCAAAACATCAGGAGGGCCAAAGTTTGGACATGCCTGCTTTAATGGTTCCCCTACTCACCATAGGTCAGTCATGGCAAACCTTCGGCACTCCAGATGTTTTGGACCACAATTCCCAGAATTCCCAGCCTAGATTGCCAATGACAAAGGACCATGGGAGTTGTGGTCCAAAACATCTGGAGTGCTGAAAGTTCACCACCAGTGCTATAGGTGGCAAACCTTTGGCACTCCAGATGTTGTGGGCCACAACTCCCAGAATTCCAAGCCTGTATTGTTGATTGCAAAGGACTGTGGGAGTTATGTCCCAAAACCTGAAGGTTTGCCACCACTGCCCTACACCTCCAAGTGTTTCTGGGTTAAAACTCCCCGCAACCCCCTCACCGCTATTTCTGCTGGCCAAATTTCTGGGAACACCTGGGGACTCAAAGATGGGGAGCCACTGCTGTGAAGATAGATCATATCAAAAGCTAGCCACTAGAAGAAGTAGTTTCATTCTGTGATGCAGCCTTACTTTTCTTCTTTGCTGCTTGCAAGATCTCCCGAAATTCATCCAAGGAGCCAAAAACAGGGTCCACTTTTTGGAGGTCGGTTCCGTTCTGGTCATCTCTGGGATTGAGGTGAAGAGGCCCGATCACCAAACCCTTCACCTTGAGGGAACTGATATAATCCATGCGTTGCTTCAGGCCTAGAAGGGCAGTTTAAAGGAGGGAAGGAAGAAAATATGAGCACTGGTGGGGTTTGGGGGAAACAGCCCTCGTCTCTCTCCACTTTGACACTCCAAAAAGCGAGACAGAAAATGAAGAGGGGATGGGGTGGAAAAACACAGACTTACTCCTTATTAATGAGTGGGCTGCTCAGAAGAGAAAATGCATGACCCACTCCTGAAAGGAGAAAAACCGGAAATGTGAACTGATACAGATGCAAAAATAATAGTGTATCGTTTAAGTATGAATACAGTGTATTTGCCACAGTAGGGAAGATGTGTCCTAAATTAGGTCTGTTAAGTCTATTTTTTCTGACTGTGGGTTACTGCTCACCTCTCCCTGTGGTTTTTTTTATTATTTCCCATCTAGCCTTAGATTTTGACCAATAGAGAAGCCAGGGGGTTTCAAGCATCCAGCTGTGACGGACTAAAATTCCCCAAATCCTTTGCCATTGGGGCATGCTGAGCAAGGAGCCTGGGAGCTGGATGCCCCAAACAACCAGACCACCAGGGACTGAAAACTACAATTTCAGACAGAAGACTGCAGGAGGGAAGCCGGCTGTACAGACAGCACCCCCCCCCAGGCTGCTAATCTAGCAAACCAAGTTGGGCAGAGAAGGCGAGACTTAAATTGAACCCCCCAAAAGTTGATCGTGCCAACTTCATCGTCTTTTTTGCAGGGGGAGCTTTCTCTGCCTTCAACTTTTTGAAGCAGGGCATGGCGTACGTGTTCATAATGGCTTGTTCTGCCAAGTTCATGCACCCGCCGGCTGAAACCAACCAAACAAAAAGGTGTCGACTGCCAGGATTAATTATCAACTCCATTCCATTGTTGTTCCTCAAGCCGCCGGGTGGATCACGTGGCGTGCAATTAATTCCACTTGCTTTGGCAAGCCTGGAGGTGCTCGCCGTTTGAAAATACCACGGTAAGTGTGGGCTCGCAGGAAAACTTAACGGTTCCAAACCACATTCCCACGAGCCATTATAGCTGTAGACTGGGAGCGGTGGTTGCAGAAAGGAATATTTCCAGGTGGTGTGAGAGGTACAGCTTCCTCGTTGAAGCTTTCATAACGCAGGGTTGGTTTCTTTCCCTCGCTATGGGTTTGTCTGAAGCTCTACAAACTGCCGACTGCAAAGTTGGCAGTACGGCGGTTCGAATCCCGGGTGGGCGCAACGGAGCAATCTCCTGCCGTTCACCCCAGCTCCTAGCAGTTCAAAAGCATGTAAAATGGAGGTAGATAAATAGGCACCACCGTAAAAAGCAGGAAGGTAAACAGAGCAGAAATGCATTCAACCATGCCAGCCACGTGGCCACGGAATTGCACAACACTGGCTTAAAAACTGAGATGAACACAGCCCCTAGAGTCAGACATTATCATGCATCTGCGGGGGGAAGCTTTACCTTTACCTCCTATTTCCCACCAATCTCACATATATTCTTAATAAGACTGCAATGAAACTATATAATACTAGATTAATCATAAATGTATGAATCAAGTAATGGATCGATCCAATCTGGATTCATTTACACACAAAAGTAAATTTCAGATATTTATAAATTATATGCATATCCTTCCAAGCCTCTGGGAAGGGTGAGGCAGGTCCCAAGGAGAACACAGCAAGGCTGGGGAGGCAGCATGAGGGGCATTGTAGTCAAACCCATCTAGAGAGGGGGGGCACAGGCTCGGTGGAGGCCATGGGGAAATATAAGTTGCCTTCTACCCAATTCACCACGTGAGGGAGGCTGAAAAGTGCGTGGACGGAAATGGGAAGAACCCAAGTGCTTTTTCAACCTTTTTTATCTGGCTGAGCTGAGTCAGCGTTTCGCTGACGTCAGGATATGATGAAACAAAGACCCGCGGTTGCTTGGGCCAAGGCTGAGCCGGTTGGAACCGGCTAGCCACATCCGCCTGGCACCCGCCAGACAATGTCAATGGGGTGGGGGGGAAGAGAGAGAGAGAGAGAGAGAGAGAGAGAGAGCACCTGATCCTCACATGGCCCCCAAGCCATGCACAATATCCTGGGAAAACAGATCAAAAGGCTGCCCTGACCTCCCTCCCTGCTGGGTTCACTGCTATACACTTGGCCTGCTCTCTGCTTGGCCAGGAGTGGGGCACTGTGAGGGGGGGGGGAACAGAGGAAGGGGTCTGTAGGCAGGGACCGAGATCCCTTATAGACTGAACACAAGGCGGCCGCTTGGCAGCTGAACCAAGCTCCTTAGGAGTACATTCTGGAGGCTTCCTCAAATTTCACCTCCGAAGGAACCCATCCATCATTACCTTGTGCAGTCCCCCACCCACCCAGTCTTGTCCATTTTAGAAGTAGGATTGCCCTCCCCACTTCACCCACAGCCACCCAGGCGGGTTTTACTGGGCAGGAGGCACAGCAAAGGGAATTAACGCCGCTAACTAGCCGGCTAAGTCATGTAGACGAAGCATAATTTATTCTGGAACAACTAAACCAATGGTTCTCAACCTGTGGGTCCCCAGATGTTCCTGGACTACAACTCCCAGAAGCCTCTACCACTCGCTGTGCTGGAAGGGGTTTCTGGGAATTGTAGTCCAGGAACATCTGAGGACCCATAGGTTGAGATCCACTGAACTAAACCAATGGTTCCCAGCCTCCGGTGCCACTGACTGACATCCCCTCCAACCTGTCAAGCTGTAACACACTCCCCCCCCCTTCCTTCCCCTCCTCCTCCAGACATAAGCCGTTTGCACCTTTTTCTTCCCTGGCTCATGGCGACCCCTGTGAAATGGTCCTTCACCCCCCCCAAGGGGTCCCGACACCCCAGGTTGAGAACCATTGAACTCCACCAAAGTGGAAACACCATTTGGTAGGCATGGCCTTGCTATTGGGGGTGGGGGGCACAAGAAGAGCCAAAAGCAGCCAAAAGCCTCTTGGAAGGGGAAGGGCAGAAGAGGCTAGTGGTTAATGCTGAAGGAAAAACCAGCCGGGGACGGCGGCCGGGGGGGGGGGAGCCTTATGTGTCTGTCTAGCACTGCTATTTTCAGTCCAAGTGGTTTTCTCACACGCCGCCTAAGAGATCCCGCTGCCTCCAAACCAATGGCCCAGGCATGTCCAAACTTCGGCCCTCCAGATGTTTTGGACCACAACTCCCACAGTCCTTTGCCATTGGAAATACAGGCTTGGGATTCTGGGAGTTGTGGGCCAGATCCAGAACATCTGGAGGGCTGAAGTTTGGACATGAGGCGGACTGGGGAACGATGGGTTTCGACACCCAGCACACAAGGGGGGGGGGGGCCTTGTTGTGGTGGTGGTGGGGGGGGAGAAGATGCAGGGGGGAGAGAATTACAACACAAACACACCCTTGTTTTTTCCAAAAGGCAGCCCAACGAAAGGTTTGCCGCCGGCCTCCCTCACCTGCCAAGTCGCCCCTGCCGTCGGCGTTGGAGTCCTGGAACCCGTCCAGGGCCCGGATGCGGTAGAGGCCCCCTTTCTGCCACCAGGTCTGCTTGGGGAGGTCCTTGCAGCGGGGGGCTTGGACGATGATGACGATGGCGCCGGCCAGCATCCCCAGCCAGCCCAGCCAAAAGAGGATGAGGAGGGCCCAGCGGGTGCGCACCCAGGCCGGGGTGCTGGCCACCTCCAGCAGCTCCTCCTTGGAGAGGCCGGTGAATTTGGCCAGGGCCCCCCGCTCTTCTTCTTCTTCCTCCTCCTCTTCCTCGTCCATCTTCACCATCACCGCCCCGTTCTTTTCGCCCAGGCTGCCGGGGGAGCCGGCTGGCGGGGAAGAGGCGTTCATGGGCTGCTTCTCCGTGTCCAACGCATTCAGCTCCACGTCCTTCAAGTCCAGGTCGGGAGTGACGGCTGCCGGGGAGCTCATGATGTCACCTGGGAAGAGGACACGGGAGGAGCCATCAAAGGGTGGGTGGGGTGCGTGGGGGGCAAAAACAGAACCTTCCCCCATAGGGTCCGTGGTAGACACCCATCTCTGATAGATAACCTTGAAAATTGCGGTGGGGTGGTGGTGGGGAGACCCTTTTATTTATTTTATTTTATTTTATTTTAGAGTATTTTTACCCCACCTTTCTCCTTGGAAAAGGACCCAAGGTGGCTTACAGTAATGCGGGATAATATACAGTCCAGTACAATTAAGGCATGTTCAAAAATTTGAGAACAAGGAATTTTACAGCATTAATAGACAACATTATAGCTTTTGGACTACAACTTCCAGAATCCCCCAACCGGCCTGCGAACAGGACTGATCAGCCTTACCCCAGGGATCACCCACTGGAAGTTCATAATCTGCTTGCCATGAACCCCATAAATAGTCAACATCTGGGACCCCAGCAGGCCTAAACCAAGGACACCCCACCCCACCGGATTTCCCAAAACAGGGTCAACACCCAGAACCTCTTGGGTTCAGTTTGGTTTTGTGAAGAAGTCAGGCTTTGATCTGCCTCTATTACTAACCTTTCTAGACCCAAATCCTAGGGACCTGGACCCGGAACCCCGTGGCAGGATCTCCGCCAAAGGGCAACTTCCTCTCCAGTTCAAAAACTTTCCATTAAATCGCATTTACAAGACCTCGCCCGTTCAACGGGGGGGCCTTGACTATAATGCTGAAAACCTAACCCTATAAGAAGTGTGGAATTGGTGAGGGGGGGGGGTGTTAGCTAAAGGAAAGGGCTACACCAGCCATTCCGGGGGGGGGGGGAACCCGCCCACCCCCCCCCCCCCCCCCCCCCCCCCCCCCCCCCCGAAAGAGTCCACAACTGGGCCGCCAGCAGCCCCCCCCCCAGCCCTCCCCTCCCCACCCCATAGATCCCCCTTACACGTGAAAGCACCCGCGCCCGTTCCCACGTTACAAGCTCCAGGCGACGCCGCAGGAGCGGGAAAAAAGAGCTATTAAATAAAATAAAAAAATAGGCTTAAATAAGGCGATGGTGGTTTGCAAAATAAATAAATAAGCAAACAAGGAACCGGGGAGGGATGGGTGAATTTTCCTTATGCTTTGCCCCCCCTCCTCCTCCACGCGAAGGGTCGCCGGGGCAAAGGGCGTCGTACCCCGAGATCTACCTGGGACGATCCGGCGCTCTAATCCGCTTCGAATCCGGTTTGATCCGACTACTGAAAGGAGCCGGCCGGCAATCCGGGTTTTAAAAAAAAGCGAGTCTCCGCCCCACGCCCGGCCCTTTCGCCTCCCCGCCGCGCGGAGCTTAAGGTGGAACCGAGCAAAGTCTAACCAAATAGATGGGAGGAAGAAGGGAATATGAGTTTTTTTGGGGGTGGTGGTGGTGGTGGTGGACTACAAGACCCAGAATCCCCCCGCCCCCTGGCCGGAGGGGGGGATTCTGGGAGTTATACTCTCCTCACCCCTCCAACAAAAACACACACAGTAATGTTTCCCAAAAGTTTGTGATTAGGCACAAGCGTGACAACCCCAGTTGTGGGCGACAGTTGTGGGCGACTCGGGATGCAACTGGGACTTTTAGAGGTAGACTGCCTCTGTATCTGGAGGGTCGCTTGATCCCGCTGGAGTCATGTTCATGAACTCCGGTATCCCTACCTAAAGGCTTTCGTGGATTGCTGAAAATATTTCACAAGTTATGTATGGGTTAGAAAGAAAGCTTTGCAATTCCTACAAACGGGCCCACACACCGGAGAACTCTCTGCCTAGCCTATCTATCTATCTTTCTATCTTTCTTCCCTTCCTCCCATCTATCTATCTATCTATCTATCTATCTATCTATCTATCTATCTATCTATCTATCTATCTATCTATCTATCTATCTATCTATCTATCTATCTATCTAAACATTTTCACACCATCTTTCTCATTGAAAAGGCAGCATAGAGCACTGAAAGACAATATACCGAGTGGGAGACAAGCATACAGCTTTGGCGTGTAGGGGGGGGGGTAGGGTTAGGGTTAGGGTCTTTCTCATTGAAAAGGCAGCATAGAGCACTGAAAGACAATATACCGAGTCAGCTTCAGCGTGTGTGGGGGGGGCTGTATGGTTCCCCTGCTAATGTTTGCGTGGTTCTGTTCGTGTCCTTACTTCACCTGTCCCTACAAGCTATTTTTGGTCCATTCTTTGGCTATTCTATTTCCAGAACTTTCTTGTTGCAGCCACAAGGGAAGGGTCACAACCATTATTGTCAGAACCCCGCAGGGATGTTTGCTGGGAGATCAAAAGGGCCAGTATCCGTTCTCCACAATTACAAGAAGCGGGCCGTTTGTTTTCGGACTCGTTATCAATCGCTTTGAGCTTGTGCAACCACGGGTCCTTTATTATCTCGGGTGGGTGCTGGGTACAAATTTGGATAGGGAACAGCAGGAAAGATGGCCAGGATCTAAGCATGCTGTCTTAAGAGGGTGTGTGTGTGTGTGGGGGGGGGCAGATGACTGATTCTGAGTGTAAAATAAGCAGGTTTTTTGGCTACCTGGAAGCTTGCACACTTCCTGTTGGGTCTTGATGAAGGAGGTGGCTAACTGTGGGGTTTTGGGTTGTTCCTCAAGTACCTACTAAGCTAGTTGAAACATGTGGTTCTTTGGGGGTGGGGGGGTGACTGCTACAGCTATCTCTCCCACTCTGTTCAGTCAGGCACCAGCCAAGCCCTTTGAAGCCAGAGAAGCTGATTTTGATTTTGTTTGGAAGGAAGGAAGGAAGGACAGATGGAGGAAAGAAAGAAAGAAAGAAAGAAAGAAAGAAAGAAAGAAAGAAAGAAAGAA
>JAHTLZ010000196.1:912271-942827 GCA_023846285.1 Phrynocephalus versicolor | reverse complement strand
AGAAAGAAAGAAAGAAAGAAAGAAAGAAAGAAAGAAAGAAAATAAGCCTTTCTTTCAACTCTTTGGCCTCTTCCACCTTAAGCTGCATCGCCTGACTCAGCAAAGGTTCCCAAAGCTTTCAATACCTCCCTCCCTCTCTCCCTCTCCCTCTTTCCCTCCCCCAGATTTTCACTGCAAGGCATGTAAACAACTCTCCAGCCAGCAAAAAAGACGGAAACCAGACTTTGATTCCCACCTCGACCCTTTGAGCCCGGTGGATTTTACCCTTCCTGCAGAAACCATGGTGCCTCTGCTTTTCAATGGGGCCTGGAATGTCTGCCCGGGACACAAAATGTTTGCCCGTGGGTTGCATTGGGGCTGTTAATATTTGCTGGGAAATGGAGAGGCTAGAGAGCAAAGGGAGAGGCCTGAAAAACAGTGTTGTATTTCCCTTCCAAGGTTCAAAAGAGTACTTGATCATTTTCACCCTATTTCAGGGTTTTTCCCCTGCGAGCATAACAATGTAATTGCTCTACTTTGAATATACTCTCATGATGAATCAACTGAATGCTGAAAAACATCAACAGCCCTCAGATGTCCTAAACATAAAAACAACAAGCACCAATGAAAATAAACAACCTAATTTAAGCATCAGGCAAATTCTGGGCGTTTTAATTTGCACCAGCACTAAAGTTCTGTTTTCAGTAGTACCTCTCCACTGGAGAGGAGGAAAGGGCCGGGAGGTGGGTGCAGAATGCATGTAGGTGCCAAGCCGTGCTTAGTCCTTGTTAGCCATGAGGACTAGCCGCTTGCATGAGAAGATGCCTGAGTGGGAATCTCCAAGCATTTTAAGATTAAAAGTGTGGGGCCCTAATCCCTTATAAAGACAGAGTAGGAAAAGACCTTTTCCCCCTCCTCACTCACCAAACCCTTCCACTTTCATTAGTCGGCTACTATCTTCCATCAGGTCTTAGAGGGGCAGGTTTGGGCCTGTATTCTGCCCACGTCGGAGGAGGAGGAGGAAACCTCAAAAGGTATGGTGCCTCCCTTGAGACAGGCAGGTGCTCCACGTGCGTTTTCCCCCACGTTTCCAGGGAGCCGGGTAAGGTGCCAGCCTACAGGTTCGATCTTGCCGCCTCTCTAAAGACTTGGGCTTCATGCCAGCTGGAATCCTATGTCTGAAGCCCCAACGGAGGGCCCTAGGGCATCTCATCGCTGGGACACGCGTGGGCCACACACAAAAGGGCCACCGCTCGCAGCTTTTACTTTATGGCCTTGTGGACGACAGCTCTTGGAGCGAGCACCAGGCTGTGGACTATTCAGCCAGGGCCCCAGCAGCTTAAGAGGAGCCCAGATGTCCAGCCGTTGGAACTTGAAAATCCATGGGTTCCCACCGAGTAGGAAGTGCACCTGTACTGTATTGTTTATTGCAGCACCAAACCTCTCAGAAAGTCTTTACAATGAAAACTCTGCTTTACAATGTAAAGAGTTTACAATGCAGACTTTACATTGTAAAGACTTTACAATGTAAAGAGTTTACAATGCAGACTTTACATTGTAAAGACTTTACAATGAAAGTCTTTTCAATGAAAAGCCTGCCAGTCCGTTCCCCCCCACCCCCCACCATCCCCATCACCCTGTCCGGTGAGAAAGCGGGGGGGGGGGCAATCCCACCCCAGCCTGCCTGAGCACTGTGGGGTGTGTGTGTGTGTTTGTGTGTTTTCTTATCCGATGTCCAGAACGACGGGCCATCTGTGTTTTCCTCCATGTGACATGCTGTTCTCCCCCACCCCAACCGTGCGTGTGTGTTTACACTCAGCGCTCTCCAATTCCCAGAATTCCACCCCCCCCCCCATCGTTGTTGTTGTGAGACTCAAGTGGAGCTGTCCAATATTCCAGAGACATCGCTTTGTCCGTGCCAGGACGAATCCAGCTGAGAAAAACCACAGACCCCTGAAGTTTTGTGTTACTGCCGCTTTTCCCATCCATTTCTGACAGCAAACAGCCAGCACACACGCACACAATGGGACCAACGCCTCCCAAACTTGCTGGTGTTTCTGATCCTTCCACCAACACTTGCCACCCTTTTCCAGTTCACAAAGGGGTGGCATGTTTGTCCGATGAGGCTGCTGTTCTGAAAGGGTTTGAGCATGTTGACCGTGGTTAAACAAACTTTGAACTCGTATCTGGGCCAAAGATTTTTCCGGTCCTCCTCGGTGCCCACAGGAAGAACTCACAACCCTGTGGCTTGTTTGCCTGCCTCCACAACAGCAACACTGATAAAAAAATTTTTTGTCGTCTCTCAGCTATCTTATAAGAGCAAGAAGTGGCTCGTTCAGGAAAACAACCGCATGTGAGATCCCTGGGCGGTTTGATCCGGCTCTCGGATCAGCCTTCCTGTTTTTTGGAGTCCCGCCATTTCATCGGGCCATAAAACAATAATCGTTGCGGGGCGCCTATAAAAATAATAATGGATGAAGCAAGAACTTGGGCTCTATAAAAGGCAGGCCTGACATGTTGCAGGTCCAGACAGGCTGCCGAGTAAGATTTCAAGAGGCTGCCGAATGATTTCTGTAAAGCAAAGCAAAGCATTCTGCTTCTATACTGCCCCATAGCACTTCAATTACTCCCTGGGCGGTTTACACTTTTTTAAAAAAATTATGCAGTCTCTCTCTCTCTCTCTCTCTCTCTCTCTCTCACACACACACACACACACACACACACACACACACACACACACACACAACCACATACATCTGGGAGTTGTAACATGCCCAAACTCAGCCCTCAGATTTTACATACATATGCTGGTGATGGGGCTGGTGCCTGAAACTTAACACCAACACAGGAGCAATGGCACGTGTGTTTTTTCTCTCACACACATTTAAGGACAGGCAGCCGACTTGAGGGTGCAGACCAGGCCGCCCGAATCACACAGCCATGTCCTCTAACAGAAGAGAAAGCCTGAGAATGAAAGGAGAGTGGTCGTATGCACATGAAGGGTTGACCAACAGGGAAGTCAACTGCACACCGCTCAGATGCACAGAAGTTTGTGTGTGTGTGTTGTGACCGACCCTTCGTGACTCCATGTCCATGAAGTTTTCTTGACAGAAATACAGGAGTGGCTTGCCAGTTCCTACTCCAGGCGCCTGCAGCACCTGGTATTCCCTGGTGGTCGCCCATCCAAGTACTAACAGGGGCTGACCCTGCTTAGCTTCCGAAATCAGGCGAGATTGGATATGCTCAGGGAATCTAGGCAGCTCTGTAGCAATATTTATCACAATTGGAAATAGATCTCAAACCTGAAACAAACCAGCTGATACTTAGCACTAGAGATGGAGCAATTTAGATGACATATTCTGCAGCGTTAACTTGACATATGCTATTTCTGCCTCTATCACTGACAGAATAACAGAATAACCCATTATCTCTGGGTTCCTATTTGTTGTTGAGGCAGATTAGTGTCTACTCTGTTGTGCAGGTTTTGTTCTTGTACTTAACGAGTCTTATTTAAATGAGTAAATGGATTCTATGATTTGTATTTCCCTTTCCAACTCCACAATTCTATGATTCTCTCAGCATCAGGGGGAAAGTTTCCTTACTACTGGGAAAACTGAACTGTGGCCAGAGCTTCTGGTGGCAGGAAAGAAAAACTGCCTTGCTGGCTATATGCAAACAGCCACAGCTTAGGTTAGGCTGGCGTCTGGGACACTCTGCCCAGCTCAAATGTCAGGTCATCTGAGTTCACAGCACAGTTTGTGTCATGTTTTCTAACAGAAGGTGAATTATTTCGGCCATCTGGCTCTCCTTGGGTTATGAGTGGATTTTAGGGCTTTGGACAGACATACCTCTTGGGCTGCTATGACTTGAACAGGACTTTCTACACAAACTATGCTTCCTCCACCCCTAAGTGTCACCCCATAATCAAGAGACAGGGGGGGAAATTCAAGACTATGTCCTAGCTCTAAGATTCCTGTAGCAACGTCCTTTAGTAGCTTCTCCAGGGTCGGGCTGTGCTCAGTGGGTAGATCACAAACCTCAGAAACACAGACACTTAACAAAGAGTTACATACATAATTCATAGCTTACTTCCTATAAAAGAGACTTTTAAACTAGCCTGGTGCCATATTTTCCTATATTGTTTTTTCAATAGCCTTTTCCAGTTTCAACTTGTGCTTATTTTGTATTTTAGCTGTTTCTAAAATTTAATTTACATTTGACTCAGATTTAATTGCAAGCTGTCTTGAGTTCCCCTGCTTTGGATGAAGGTAGGTGAATAAAAGAAATGTCTGAATCACAGAGAAACATTGGAAATTATCCGAAGACCACCGGCAAGCTATATGTTATGCGGCAATATTTTTTTCATGGCTTTTGTGTCCTGACTTTTCCCCTGAAGCTGGAAAGAGGGTGCATGGCTTGTCTTTTTATTTCACAACCAGCTCGTGTCTGGTTTAGTCAGGCTGGGACAGCATGCATAACCGACTGAAGGTCATCTGAGCTTCCCAGCTTGGTGTGGCCTTGAATGTAAATTATTTCAGGCCCTGATATAATATCAGAAGCACAGTAGCACCCCGGGGTGCAAAATGCTGGGTGCCAGTATGCAGATACTGGATGCAAATAAGTCCATTATTTCCAATTTTTTGGTAGATCTGGGGAATTTTTAACCAGATGACTGCTCCGAAACCTTTGGGCCACATAAAATAAAATAAAAAATTAAGTTGGAATGGAAAAGGGAGTCAGAGAAGGCCAAAAATGTCTCTCAGAACGGGGCTAGGATCCAGAAGTGGAACGAACTTGCCATTTCCCCACCCCCCATAATGAAAAGCAAAATCGAATTCACACGAACCCTGAACATATCTTAGGCTGAGGAAGGTGACCTTCAACAGAAAGCTATTAAAATGCTAAAAAGGAGTGAGTGCAAGCAAAACCCGGGCCTATGCCAAATGCTACATTTCAAGGATTATGATGAGGACCAATTATATCACATCCCGGTGCATTCGGGCAATTAATACGAAAGGGTGACGAAGGCAGTGCAGGAGCTGCCCTGGGAATGAAAAATACTGTACAGCTTTACCAGGAAGGATGTGTTCCCCCCCCCCCAAAAAAAAGAGAGGGGGGAAGCACCCCAACTTACCTCGGCTTCCCTTCGTGTCCGGGTCTGTTTCAAGGTCCCGGCGTCCCTGCAGGGGTGCTGCTGGCGTCTCCCCGCCGCCCATCTCCTCTGTTTTCGAGGCAGCCATTTTGGCTGCCCAGGCATCCAGGGCTCTGGGTGTTTCCATGGCAACGGCAGCTTGCAAAAGAACCCTTTTTAACTTCTGCTGGGTAAATTCATCTCTATTTGTTGTGTGCGCATACATATACGCACAAAGAGGATAGACAAATGGGCCAAAGAAATGAAACGTACCTGCATAAATACACACACACACAGTACATGGACATTTACTAAGGAAGTGAAATATATACGCGCGGGCACACACACACACACACACACATTTATTTGTGCTGACCTGTCCGTTTAAAAATTATTATTTACGTGTTGATTGAGTAGTTTATTTACTGTTTTAAGTTGTATAATGTTTTAATGTAAAGCATTTTGTTTTTACACACACACACACACAAACACACACACAAACACACACAGAGTGGTACCTCAATTTACGAATTTAATCCATTCCGAATGCGTACTCTTAAGTCGGGGTACCTATCTAAAAAATTGAAAAATTAAGTTGAGCAGAGCATATCTAAAATTTGTAAGGTGGCAGGTAAAACGCAAACAGTTTTCCACTCTTAAGTCGATTTGCTCTTAAATTGAGCTGCTCTTAGGTCGGGGGGCCACTGTATGTGTGTGTGTATACTGTATATATATTTGCACTTTCTCTGTATGTGCATAAATGTATGCAAAAATGTATATTTACACACAGTACATAAATGTGCACACACACTGCATATATAGTATCTGCCTCCGTGACAGGGGCCGGATGAAATTACTGATATGTTCTCTTCCATGTTGTCTAAAAATGTTAGACTAAAAATCGAGGGTTGTCTTATACATGCCGAGAACTACACCGTTTTGAATCTGTAATTTTGCATTGGAAAAGTGGGGGTCATCTTTTACATGGGGGCATCTTACAGATGGAAAAAAATATGGGCATATGACCCGAAGTCCAAAATAGGATAGAGCTGACACTGTTCCCCCCATCAACCCTATCTCTTCAAATACCCGTGGCTTAAACTAACAGCTGAAGGCAGGATGAAATTCAACAGACGAAACTGTCCTATCTTGAAAAGGCAGTGATGGAAGGGTCTTATATGAATGCTATCACCCATGTTTTTTAAAATACAGGTGCAGCTGTAGAAAAAAGTGAACAGCCTTTCCTATGGAGAAAAGTACATCAGAAGTCTTTGAAATCAGTGTACCCAGTAGCCGCAGGCCCCATGGTTTGCATGTGATGCATTTACTACACCTCTGTTTCAATTATTAAAATTCAGGGGAAGAAATGTATGTGTGAGGACAACACATTTATTTAGATTCAAAGGAATCGCACAGGACGTACAAGAATTTCATGACAGCGACAGCCTCACGCCATCGCAGCCGCCTCTCACAGCGTGAAATGTCTTTTTGAAGAAGCACAAGGATTAAGAGACGGTTAATGAATTTCTCCTAGGAGATCAGTCCACGGGGTTTAAATCCATCCATCTTTCATGCTTCGGTCCCTGCACCGGGCACAGGGGGTGTCCCGCGGGCACCTTCGTCTCTGGCACGGTCCGACTCACAGCCGCCGGAAGGCTCCAACCGTGAGGTCAAAAAGGGTGGTGTCGGGAAACTGGCCCTGCTTGTCGACCAGGTAATAAAACAATTTGGTTTTGACCTTGATTGCAATCATAGCCCGGGCCTGCGAGCGATGGGATGCGCCGCAGACCTGCTGCAAGGGAACCGTGAAGGTGGAGGTGAACCCAAAAGGATAATAGGTCGTGATAGACACCGCCTGTCCACCCCGGTGCAGCAAAATCCGACTCACGGAGCGTCGAGAAAAAAGATAGGCTGCACTCACGACGAGAATCCCTGGAAAAGGAATATTACGATCATGATCTGAGTCGGAGCAAGGGCGAAGAAATCACACAGGAGCAGTCCTCTTGGATTATGTAGCTGAGTGCCACTGAGAACCCGTAGCCTTCGAGATGTTCTTAACCCCAGCACCCATCTGCCCCAGCAGAAATGTATGAAACAGAGATCTGTAAAGCTCGCATACGCGTTAAGGGCAATGCATCAATGCATTGTTACTCTACCTAAGAACCTAAGAAGAGCCCTGCTGGATCAGGCCAAAGGCCCATCTGGTCCAGCTTCCTGTATCTCACAGGGGCCCCACCAGATACCTCTGGGAGTGCACGAGACTAGATCTCTGTCTCCTGATTCCACTCCCCTGCATCTGGCCCTTGAAGTACCCCGGTTTTAAGCCTGGCTCCTCTGACCCACCTTCTCGGCTGATCTCCTGCTCAGACCAAAGAGTCTGGGCTCTTCCTCACAACTCCTTTCTTTGGGACCGCAGTGGCAGGAACCCCTCCAATTCCCTTTGGAAGGCATCCAGGCCAGATGCCATTACCACCTCCCTGGCAGGGAGTTCCACAGACTAACAATGCACTGGGTAAAAAAATACATATATTTTACTGCAAGCCAGTTGTGTCCAAACTTTGACCCACTAGATCAGGCATGTTTTGGACCACCACTCCCAGAATTCTAAGCTTAGATTCCCAATGGCAAAGGACTGTGGGAGTTGCGGTCCAAAACATCTGGAGGGCCTAAGTGTGGATGTGCCTGCTAGATGTTTTGGACCACCACTCCCACAGTCCTTTGCCATTGGCCATACAGGCTTGGAATTCTGGGAGTGGTGGTCCAAAACATCTGGAGGGCCAAAGTTTGGACATACCCCTGTGGTAAGAGCCGCCTTGGGTCCTTTTCCCAAGGAGAAAGGCGGGGATAAAAACAAAACAAAACAAGGGGCGAAGGAGGGGCACTGTTCACCAGAAACCCCAGGTTGCAAAGGCGTGTGGGTGTGGGTGTGTGCGTGTGGGGGGGCAGCAGCTCGTCCCATCCGCGGTTTCCCTTACCCGCGGCCAGGCAGGCGCCGGTGAACCCGAACCGCCACTTGCGGAAGCTCTCGGCGTCCTCGATCCCCACCAAGAGGGGGAAAGCCCGCCGCCTCTTTTGCCCCTTCTCGGGAGGGTCTCCTTCTTGGGTCTCCTTGGGCGTCGGCTCCGGCTTGGAGTCGTAGGCGATGTAAGCGAGGTAGCCCCAGAAGCCCGCCTGCCCCAGGATGAAGAGACCCAGGCTGAGGAAGGAGCCCTGGCGCTCGTATTCATAAAGCAAGACGTCCTGGGGCACCTCGGCGTCCAAGGGCAAGCGGCCGCCCGGCAGCGCCGCCCCGGATCCGGGAGGAGGAGGACGAGGGGGTGGTGATGGGTCACCCTTCTCCGCCAGCTCAGGCCTCCGGGCTCCGGGGCCACTACAAAGCCCATGCGCCCCCGAGCCCCGCGCCCGGCTCCCTGCCCAAGCCCAGGTCCTCCGCAGCACCCCCCGGGCAGCCCACGTGCAGCGCAGCATCCTTGGCAATTCTAGTGGGGCCCCCGCAAAGGCTCCTGGGAGTTGGAGTTTCCCGCGAGGCCCCCTCTTTTTTTATAACGAGGCACTTCCGGATTTGCTTCCGGACTCCGTGGAGACAGACACGGAGGGTGGCCAATCGGGCGCCGGAAGCCGCTGTAGAGGGACGAATCAAAGCTCGCTTGGTTGTTCCACGCCCCTCCCCGTTCGGAAATAAGGGGAAGGGCCCTTGGATGGAAGGGGCTGCCAGATTTCCCCTTGAGAGGATGGCCTGTGTTTGAGGGGCAGGAAAGCAAAAAAAGAAAAAAAACCAGGAAGCCGGAGGTCCAAACTTTGGCCTTCCTGATGTTTTGGACCACAACTCCCAGAATCCCAAACCTGCATGGCCAATGGCAAAGGACTGTGGGAGTTGTGGTCCAAAACATCTGGAGGGCCAACGTTTGGACATGACTACGAAGTGCACCCGCAGGTACTGGTGGGCTGCTGACCCAGAGGCCACTGCCTGCATAGGAGACAACCTGTTTAAATTCTATTTTTTAAATGCTCCTGATTTAACTTCTGTGAATCTTTTATTTGAATACCTTCTTTTACGCCCAGCGGTGCCCACCTTCGCTTTGAAGACGAAATGGCCAGCTAGCGGAAGTTGCAGCTTTTGGAACTTGCAGAAACGTCAGCTCCAAAGAGGAAGAGACCCTGTTTCTAGTTCATTAGCAAGTTTTACTTGCGATGTGAGCCACCCAATTCACGTACGCTGAAGCCCAATAACCCTCGTGTTTGGTATGTAAACTGCCGCCCGTCTGCATTGCTTCCAGTTGAGAACATAACCACACACGGACAAGGAGGTTTTAACAACATTTTTTTTTACTAAACACAGTGTTTTCAATTAGTAGAGGAGGAAGAGAAATACAGAGTCCGCTCCTGGCTGAGCAGGTCATCTTCTTTCATTTAAGAGAGGAGCCCGTCGGACACAATTTCCAAAAACTAGACCGTGGATGAAACCACACTAGGAGAACCTACGCCTAGGAAAACGTCCATGGGGAAACTGGGCTCCACCTAAACCCCTTAGAAGCAAGGTTAGAAGCGGGAAGCCCACTGCCTCGGACTCCACCACACGGATGCCTGCACCAAAATAACGCAGCAAATGCCTTTCCTAATTCGACAGCTTGGCCTCTCTACCCATCAGCACCAAAACCTCTGCTGGGAGTCGGAATGAAAAAAGCTGACCCTTTTCTTACTCTAGGCACACGCCAAACTTGACGCCTGAGACAACTGCGGCAGGAGGGCGGGGGAAGGAACAGGCAACAATATGCTGGGAAAAAAAACATATCTGCTAATTCAACTGTGTGTCGAGGGGGAGGGGAAACAAGGATGGAGAGCCACCCCTCTCCCTCTGGCCTCCACATTCTCCCCCAGGGTCCGTGCTGCCCTCTTAAGACAAACAAATCCAACAGAACACATACAAAAAAATTCTTCTTGCAATTCAGCTGTCGCAGGAGGGAGGTGCTACCTCTTCTTCACAGTACCTACGAGAGCCTTGGCCTTCCCCAGAGCGGCGGTGGGGAAGCGGAACGGCGGCCCTTCATCGCCACAACGGGAGGGGAGCTTCTTAATTTACACGGTCAACCTTTATTTACAAAACAAATAACTCAAAGATAAAATGCTGCTTTGCCGTCTTGGTCTGGGAAGGGGTGTGTGTGTGTGTGTGTGTGTAGCTTGCAAGGCTCAATGGATGAAAGCCACCTCCGGGATCTTCTGCTCGGCCTGCAAAAGGGAAAATAAAACAAATGTTAACCACCCTCTCCTTAAGTTACACAGACATTGTGTTGATAACCACTTATAACTTTTTGTGCGGTTGCTTTGACACGTCTGTGAAGATTCTCAGTCATCCAGGTGCGTTTATCTGGGAGTTGAGTCATGGCTACTGGACTTCTTTTTTTTTTTTTTTTGGAGAGATAGAAACGTTTCGCTGTTCATCCAGTAGCCATGACTCAACTCCCAGTTGCTTTGACACGTTATCAGTTGTTAGTCTCCATCCTCGTAACTTTTGGATGGTCTACTGTGCATGATTACATGGAATTTTTACTCTCTCTTTAACTGCTCATGTTCTCTTGTCACTTTAATGTTGTCTTTTAATGCTGTAAGATGTCCCTCAAATCCCTGTTTCTCAAACTCGAATATGCCTTAACTGTACTGGACTGTATATTGTCCCTTGTTACTGTAAGCCGCCTTGGGTCCTTTTCCAAGGAGAAAAGTGGGGTAAAAATACTCTAAAATAAAATAATAAGTACTGTATTAGAACGCCGGTGCCGTATCAGGACAGAGTCCGGAGCTGATGTGCAGTTATCACTGATTTGGGATTCCTGCCGTGATCAGGGAGTTTGACTTGGTGGCCCTGTAAGGCCCCTTTTCCAACTCAATGGTTCCGAATGAAGTTGTTTGTTACTTACGGTCTGAGACCAGCGTCATTAGTACAAATTTAACATAAACACACCTATGAAGATTCTCAGTCATCCAGGTGCGTTTAACTGGGAGTTGAGTCATGGCTACTGGACTTCTTTTTTGAGAGATAGAAACGTTTCGCTGTTCATCCAAACAGCTTCATCGGTCTCCCAGATAAACACACCTAAAATGTTTAGAAAACAGTCCAATCCTGTATGTACTTCCTCAATAATCAGGGCCATCTACTCATCTTTATTAAACCCCCCCATTCCCGTATTTCCAGTTCATAATCTTCGTACGCAACCGATCTCTCTACCGCCGTCATTAGGGTTAAGCCGCCTCTGGGTTTTGCTTCTAGACCAGCAGCTCAACGCTTCTACGCTTCTAGTCCATATCAAGGTCCAAAAGGAGGCCGAACACCTTCGTGCCTCTTCTCTGGCACGCAGCTTAAACGGTGGGTTCCGGATCCGCGCAAGGCCACTCACCTTGAGCTGGGTGTACGCGTGGGCTGCTTTGGTGTAGTCCCAATCGTTGTCCAAAAGGCACCTGGGGGGGGGGAGGAGAGAGGGAGATATGAAGCCTCTCTCGGACTCCCCGGTGTGCCACTGGGCTGCTACGACCCCCTCTTCCTCCCTCGGCCTCCCCCAAAGCAACTGCCCAGCAAAGTGGGACTCACTTCTGAGACCACTCGAGGTTCATGCCGGACTGGAGGGAGAAATTCTGCAGCATCTCCTGCTGTTCTGCCGTCAGGGTGGGCACGGGGCTGGAGGAGGGGGTGGGCGCCGGCATGACGAAGGCTTTGCGGATCTCCGTGTTCGTGGCCTTGCGAATGAACAGCTCGTCGTTCACGATGCACAGCCTGCGAGGAAGGCGAGACGCGGAAGGGCAGGATGAAGGCCGGAGCCAAGCAGGCCCGGCAACCAGCCCGGTGGGCTTGAGAAGGACAGGGTTACCAACACCCAGTTACTTGCTTCATCTTAGCCCAAGACGCCCCCTCACCTGCCTTCTCATAAGAACATAAGAAGAACCCTGCAGGATCAGGCCAAAGGCCCATCGAGTCCAGCTTCCTGCATCTCACAGTGGCCCCACCAGATGCGTTTCGGAGTGCATGAGACTAGATCTCTGTCTCCTGATACCACTCCCCTGCATCTGGCCCTTTGAAATACCCCGGTTTTAAGCCTGGAGATGACAAATCTCCATCCTGGTTTCTCACCTGGGATGGACTTTTCCTCCAGGAATCTGTCCAATCCCCTTTCGAAGGCACCCAGGCCAGATGCCATCACCACCTCCTGTGGCAGGGAGTTCCACAGACTAACAACGCACTGGGTGAAAAAATATTTTCTTTTGTCTGTTCTTATTCTCCCAGCCCTCAATTGGAGTGTATGTCCCCTAGTTCTGGTATTTTGTGAGAGGGAGAAGAGCTTCGCTCTGTCCACTTGACTCAAGAAGAACCCTGCTGGATCAGGCCAAAGGCCCACCTAGTCCATCTTTGCATTATTATCGTTATGCTGCTTTATTATTATTATTCCTTATGTCTTGTTATTGGTTTTAATTGTTGCCTATTTAGGTGGCCTTTGTGAACTGCCCAGAGTTCCTGAGGGAAAACTGGAGCGGTCCAAAAAAGCATAAATAAACAAATATAAATAAATAAATAAATAAAGCCAGCATGTCGGCATGAGAAACAGATCTTTGGGGCTGGAGGGGTGCCAAGGCTTGTTCTCTTACCCATTGTGTCCGACGGGCACCGCGATGAAGACCCGGGTGAAGCCCCGAATGTAATCCTGATACCTTCCATCCACTGGAGAAATGTTAATAAATAAAGAAAGCGAGAGAGAAAGAGAGAAAGGGGAGATAGTTAAGTATTTCAAGGCCAGGCTCTGGACGCAGGTGTGTCGGTGCCACGAGTTGCAGCGTTTTGGGTTTTGACGTCCAGCGGGATTTTGACAGCCAACTCACCTTCTTTGAAGAGGCCGTTCAGGGTGAAACATAGCAGGGTGCTCTGAAACGGGAAATAAAAGTATCAACGGCGAGGAGAATCAGGCACCGACCCTCTCTCTCTCTCTCTCGGCAAAATAGTTCTGCGCCACCCGACCCCACCCCAGTTGTCTACAAAATACTGATGACGGCAGCTCAGAAAAAGAAGTAAACAGCTAAAAAAGAAAAAGGAAAAAACGGCTGTAGAAGAGGGGCCAACCAAAAGATGTTCTGGCAAAGGCTCGTGGAATAAAGCAAAACTGAACGAAGCAAGAAGCCAAAGGCCCAGATTGATAGGAATGCATAGTTTATTTCCTGCTAGGAGAATTCACAAGTTTCCGGACAAATAGAAAAAGAAAAAACTCATAGGAAGAAGAAAAAAATTCCGGGAATAGGAATGCTTTGCCTAACAAAAAAAAAAAATAAAAATAAAAAAAATAAAAAAAAAATAAACCCTATGGGATGCTTTGCGAGATGAAAATCCGTTCCACACAAGCAGCTGGGAAAAATGACCCAGGTACTTTTGTCTTTGTTCTACCCTCTGGAACGGATTAATCCATTCCTAACAGGTTCCTACGGGAAATCACGTTCCGGAAGAGAAAACTTCCTTAAAACTAAACTGAGCTGGAGCACGAATTAAATCCCTCTTAAGAGGTACCGCTGTCACGCGTCTAGACTTTGCAAGTTCGAGGGTGCCTTTATCTGGGCTCCCCTTAAAAGGCAGGGCACCCCCGGTACTTTTTCCCTTCGCCTGCACCCCTCCGCCGGGGGGGGGGGGGAGACGGACCCCAACCTACCGTTTGGGCGCAGACGTCCACCACGAAGGAGTTCACGTCGTGCTGAGTCTTGGGCAGTTCGCTCAGGAAGGCCACCACGTTCAACTTGGTGTGCTTGAGCAGCCTGAAGCGCATGGCTGTGGGGTACCGGGGGTGGGGTGGGTGGTGGGTGGCAAAGAGAATAACAGATCAAGGGGGGGGGGTCAAGGCTCCGCGGTGTCCCAGGAGTGGTTCACCAAGGCCACCCTGAGTTTCCATGGCCAAGCGGGGATTCGAACCCAGGGCTCAGGAGTCCTGTTGCGACGCTCGGTTCGTCACATTGGGGCTCCCGGGCCACCCTGGCTTTCTAACTTGACTCTGGATTGTGCCAGGAACCGGAGGGCCCAACAGCTCCCCCTGGAGGTGCCTGTCCTTGGTGGGAGCCCAAACCGGTCTCCGACTGGTCTAGAAAAGTAGGTCAACGTCTAGAGTTCACATCAACACTGGCTCGGCCAGGAAACGCCGCCGTGCGAGAGAGAACAAGAAGTCTCTCTTTCCCTCAAGAGGATTAAACTGGTTTTTCAGCGGGGAGGAAATCACGGCCGGCGCTCCCGAAGACGTAAGGCCAAGCTGGCAGCGCACGGCTTGGAAGGAGCTCTCTGGCTCCGCTCTCTGTCTTTTGGGAGCAGATCCGAGCCGACGTGGGTGAGCGGCTGCCTCTCCTGTGGAAGGAGAGGTGTTTCCCCCCCCCCCCAGGTCTCCCCGAAAAGGCCTGGAAAAACCTCCCGATTCCCGTCCCGCACCCGTGGCAAAGCAGGCAGAAGGGACTCCTCTGCTCCTCCTTCCGTGACCTAAAAGGAGGTGGGGATTCTGGAATGAATTCCCCCCCCCAAGACTTCTGGTGAATTTGGCCCTTTGCCCCAGATCTTGCCGCCACGGTGTCTTCTTTCCTTGTCCCAACGGGGCCGCGGCTCTGCGAGCCTCGGAAACCGAAGGAACCAACAAGGCGCCGACAACGCCCGTCTGCCGCCCCAAAGGAGCTTGCAATGAACCCCTTCTCCCCCACGGCTTCCCCTTAATAACCTCTCCGGGTGGCCCCTTATCTCTCTCTCCTGCCCCCCCCCCCAATCCCTGCTTACTGGGATCCTTCAGCCTCTTCACATTCCGGCTGTTCTTGAAGTATTCGGACAATGTGCTCCTGCAAAAGCAAAAAGGTGGTGGGTGGGGGGGGAGGAAACCCCTCAATGCTATGCTCAGGAACGACACTTGGGGAGTGGGGGGTGGGGGGTGGGCGAAAGGCGGAGGCGAGCTGCCTCTCCCGGTGGCGCGTCGGTGGCTCTCCTCCCACCCTCCCCTCTCTGAGGAGAGTCCCCACCCCGACGAGTGGCTTTGGGCTCAGCAGGCCCACTCCCCAACCCATGGCTCCGGGAGGAAACTGCCAGAGAGCCCCGAACATACTTGGTGTGCATGTGCGACGAGGCGGGGATGCTCAAGGAACAGCAGGCTCCGTCGTGGTAGGCGTCCAGTAAGCCCTGCCGGTCTCCGGAGTCGTAGATCGAGTAATATCTGCCGGGGAGGCAGGCAGGAGCGTGAACAAACACAAAAACAACCATTCCGAGGGGTTCTTTTTTCGCCTCCCATCCTCGATCTTGCTGAGCCATCACGTCCCACCACCCGAGAAAAAAGCCGCAAGACCCCGTATCCACTGATTCATTAACCACTGACAGAGGAAAATAAATAAGCAATTCAGCAGCTGCAAAGCAAGCTACTGTCATAAAACAACAGCCGTCAATCAAGCTACTGTCACAAAACAGACGTTGCGTGTCTGTTGTTGTTCTCTCTTATCCACGGTTTTCATTATCCAAGGGAAGGCCTAGAACCAATACCCAGCGGATACTGGGGTCTCATAGACAGAGAGTCAGAGACATAAATATAGATAGATAGATAGATATTTTTAAACTAATACTTACTGTTGCAGAAACTGTCCTATCAGCACTTTCAAGCCTTCGGAGCCAAAGTAACTTCCCTGAGTGGGGAGAGAGTGAAAAAGAGAAGCACCTTGTTAAAGGGGTTCCCCCTTTTTGGGGGCCTTCCTGACACCGGGCGGGAAGGGGAGGACGGCGCCCGCTTCCAGCTATCACGGCGGCCGAGTCTTGCACGGAGACTTCCTCCAAGGCATCTGATGGCAACGCCCGGAAGCACCCGCACCCCCACCCCCTACCGCTCATCATCTTCCCTGGGCTTCTGTACCTTGGTGGGAGGCAGGGTGGTGGGGACTCCAAGATCAAAAGAGATGGGAGGGGGCAGCTCATGTCCGTCCTGGAAAGGGGAAAACAAGAGGCCGTGGGGAGGAGGATGAGGGTGGGTGTGTGTCAGGCGCCTGCACCCGGCCCACCCCCAGCCCAGGACCTTGCTTGGACGGCACCAAATTTGTCAGTTCCACTCACCAGGCGGACCAGCTTCGGAAACCGTTCTCGGACGGCGCTGCGGGAAAGGTGGGGAAAAGTGAGCAAAACAGGTTCGTGGCTGGGACCAATTCCCCCCCCCCACCCTCTCGCTCATGGTAGCCCTGCCTTCCCCTGTCACCTCCTTCCTGCCCATCTCGGGCGAACGGGGGGGTGTCACCCTTTCAAGCCATCTCTGGCCGCCTCGGCTGCTTTGAAAGCAATACTCTTTGCCCTAACTTTGAACGCTTTCGACAGGAGGCACCACCACCACCCCCACGGCTCTAAAGAGGTGGGCATTCCCTTTTATTATCCTGGATGCCTACAAAATTAATACACCCCCCCAAAAAAAACATAAGGCCAGCGTCTCATAGCTGAGATTCCAAATCTATGAGTGGCAGCCCAAGCTAGTAATTTAGAAAGATTCAGGGGGGGGGGGGTGGCATTGTAAAGGGAAGGAAGTACTTCAAGGTACTTGCCCTCCGATTCTGGTCAAGGAGAAAGGAAACACCACCTAAAAACGGCAGCCTTCCTCAGTGAAATCTTCAAATCAAAGCCCCCTTTAAAAGGCTGTCCAAGGCTATGGCTTTTTTTTGGAAGCCTGAGAAAATTCACCAGCGCAAATAACTTCGATCGAGAACCTCGAGATCAAAAGCGGTGCAAGCTCAGGGGGCGGTTCAACCAGCCTCGGGGCGCAGGGGGTTAAAACGGCAACCCTGCAGTGAGGGCTCTGCCCAGGACATGGACTTGATCCCCAACGGGTTCAGGTGGGCAGCTCGAGGTGGCGCCAGCCGTCCGGGGCGGGGGGGAAATAGGCAGCTGGCAGAATTAAAAACCCCAAACTGGTCAGAGAGTGCGCTAAGTGATTTGGAGTAGGTAGATAAGCAGCACCCTTTGCTTTGCTTTCAGGCCTTGGGCTGGGTCCCCACGGAAGCCACACCCACGGAGTTAAGTGGCTTGGGTCGCTGAGACGGAGATCGCTTTTTTCAATCCGTCACCTGGGCAAATCTCCCGCCAGCCGGCCTCCTTTCCTCTTGTCCCAGACTCTGATCTTGGTCCTTCCGAAGGCAGACAGAAGTCAGTTTTATTTTAAGTCGGCCACAAAGGTTGTTGGGACGTGAGCGACGCCCGTCGGTCCCATGAACACAAACCGGCACCCTCGGCGGCACGGCACAAGGGCGGCAGGCCGGCCGGCGGCCTCAAGGCTTAAAGCGCGCCGCTGGCCCCGGCTCTAGAGCGGCTCGGCGGGAGGTCGGAAGCCGAAGAAGGCAGCTCGCGGGGGGGGGGGCGCTCCCTCACAGAAGTGCGACAGATGTGCCAAGGCAGGGAAGGCCCGCATGTTCCCTCTCCACTTACCTGAGCTGGTACTCACCCGGCAAGGATCGCTTAAGGAAGGAAGCGGCGCTCCAAAGAGGCCAGAGGGCGGGCGGGCAAAGAAGGGGAAGGATGGGGTGGGTGGGGGTGTCGGATTAGAATTCCCACGGCTTGTGGCGAGAGGACAGAGCCAAACGTCCTGGCACTCAACCTACAACACACAGCTTTTGGAAGGGACCCTGCACAGAGGCCCAAACCTAATTCATGATGGTAGAAGACAGCGTGCAGGGGGTATTGAGAAGCACAGCATGCCGGGGTTGGGGGGTAGGGATGAAGGCAGACAGAACAGGAAAGGCCTGGTTTTGGGGAGGGGGGGAGCCTTCCATGCTGAGACAGTCAGAGCTGTTCGGCAGTGAAAGATGCTGCCACAAAGGAGGGTAGTGGAGTCTCCTTCTTTGGAAGTTTTTAAGCAGAGGCTGGATGGCCATCTGTTGGATGTCCTGTGATGGGGGTTCCTGCATGGCAGGGGGTTGGACTGGACGGCCCTTGAGGTCTCTTCCAACTCTAGGATTCTATGAGGCACAGTCTCGACCATCCTCGGGGCGACCCCCTCTGACACCCACCCTGCAGAGGCGGGCACGCGCCGTACTGTTGCCAGCGAGGTGTCGGGTACGGATGTGGGCTGAGAGAATGCTTTTTTGGCCACCCACCGGCTCCGCTGGAGTCGTCCGCAGTTGCTCCAGCCCCGCCGGGTCAGGGGGCAATCGTTGGCCCTTTTTTTGAGAGGCGGATCTCTCGTCTCCGGAAACAGCCCCCGGGGGCTGCCCGAGAACGGCTTGCCGAGAAATGAGCCTTGCGGGTGAGGTTCCCCGAGCCTGGCCTGCCGTC
The DNA here is from genome assembly GCA_023846285.1 of Phrynocephalus versicolor. NCBI lineage: Eukaryota > Metazoa > Chordata > Lepidosauria > Squamata > Agamidae > Phrynocephalus > Phrynocephalus versicolor. Next base: position 924,438 of record JAHTLZ010000196.1, on the reverse strand, counting down.
TCTCCCTGGAGGGTTGGTGGAGGCGGTGCCCGTTCGGCCCCTGTGTGACCGTGCCTGTCTTAGGTTGTTCCTTCCGCGAGGAATCTTACCCGTCATCGGCTACCCAGCCATCTCGCGAGGGCCAAAGGCGTTTCCGAGAGACACTCCTCGGGGTTTGGCGGCCCGGGCTCAGTTACAAAAAGGGGAACCTTCAACCACCTTGACACCCATCGGGTACTTCTGGCCATTAGGCAGCGGTGGCGGGGCTCTCGGTAGAAATGCAGGCAAGCGGGAGACCACGACAACAAGCATGGCAGCAGCATGGCAGGTGCCACTGGGAGAGGGCGGTGCGTCAGGGGGAGAACTGGCGAGGATGGGAAAGACTCTGCCACCCTAAATCTGTGGAACCCAAAGGCCGAGGAAAACAAGTGGCCGCAGGCAGAGGGGAAGGGCTGGGGAGAGGGGGGAACAGGGAAGGGAAAGAGGGTAGGCGAAAATAGCAAGATTCGACAAGAGGACAGGCAGGGCTGGAGGCTGGTCAGTGGCGAGAGGTCGCTTTTATTTTTTTAAAAATAAGGCAACCTTGAACTAAACACTTGGGCCGCCCAGAGCTCTTATGGAGAAGGGCAGAGGAGCCATTCAAACGCACCATCCTACACAAGATATAACCGTGTTAATTGGAGGCGGGGCCGCGGGAAGGGTCGGGCCGTGTGCTCCGGTCTAGCTGAAAGAAAACCGCTGTGAGAAGAAGGCATCAGAGAATCCGGATCCAGGAAACGCAGAGCGGAGGACCGTGGGGAGGGCATTTTCGGGGAAGAGGGCGCCGTGGCCGAAGCAGACGGCTCCGCGGGGCACTAAGGGGGCGGTACAGGAGGAGAGACTTGTCTCGTGGAGAGGAACTAGTGAATCTTCAGTCGACGCCCCTATGGCCCTGGTGGAGGGGGGGGGGGGGGAGCCCCGGGGGGGGGGGAGCCGAATGCTGATGAGGACGGGGCATGGCCTTCCGGAGAGCTCAGCCCGCCTCTGGGCCTCTGCTCACCTGATGTACGTGGACTGGTCCCGGAAGCTGTCGCACAGGGGGTTCCCGTCCAGCCACAGTTCTTCCAGTTTCAGGCCTTTTAACTTGTCCAGGTCACGCTCGGCTTTCAACTGCGGGGGTGGAAGGTTGGGGGGGGGGGAGTCAGCGTGACTACGAGAGCCCTGAGTCAAAACGCAAAGCTTCCTTTCTCCTCCCTGCCCCCCAAATCCACCCCAAGTCAAGCTGGGCACCAGGGTTTGGAATAAAATGGCCCCACATTCCTGGCCGCCACCTCCCCCCCCCCCCCGGCCGAGGCCAGTGGGGACGAGCGAGCCTCGAAGCTTACGAGGTTGGAGGACAGGTTGAGGCTCTTCAGATGGGGCGACTTCTCGTGCAGCTCGGCCAAATTGTCAAGGCGGTAGAGCTTGTTGTCGCTTAAGTTCAGAGCCAGGAGCTGCAAAACGACACGGATTGAGAGAGAGAGAGAGGTTGGTGTCACATCCTTCTCGAACCCAAAAGAATGCCTATTAGAGAAGTTAAAAATGCCGCTCACGCAGGCCCGTGCATTAGATCAGCGGGTATTTATACCCCTGGTCTTAAGACTTAAGACCAAAGAAAGCCAAAGAGAAGAGAAAGCAAAGTATGCACAACTAACTAACTAACAAGGTTCCGACGGACTCTTTTAAGCAAGCAATGCACCTAAATGTGGGATTCCCCCTGTGACTGCCTGATGATTCCTCAACTTTATAGAGGACCTGCGGATTCCGAGGGCAAAGCCCAAGAGCTGCTGGCTACTATGTTATCTCAGCAGTCATGCCTAAGAGGTCTCCAAACGACATGTGTGCAAGAATCTCTGCAAAAGGGGTGCAAAGAGAGCGGGATACCTCTAAGCCATCTCAGACACAGAACATAAAACAGGACCCCTGTTGGCTCAGAGTCCCGGTGGTTCTCACCCGGCGGGTCCCCAGATGTTCCTGGACAGCAACTCCCAGAAGTCTCCATCACGAGCTGAGTTGGCCAGGAATTCTGGGAGTTGCAGTCCAGGCACATCTGGGGACCCACCGGTGGAGAGCCACTGGATCAGACCAAAGGCCTAGATTGGAAGTCTCTTCCCACTAAGAAAACCACCGCTCGTTTTAGAAATGCCACCTCTCTCTGGATTTTGTGGCAGTTTTAAGAATCGCAGAACCATTCCAAAGCAGGATTCATTTTCCGTCCAAACCAACGCTTTAAATCTGTTGGGAAAATTCACAGGAGGAGCTGTCCAAAAAGCCGACGGAAAGGAAGGAGGAAAAGGAGCATCTCACCTCGGGGATGTTCTCCTGAATAATCCGCAGCACGGCGGCCATGCAGTTTTGATGGTTCAACACCATGTCAATGTTCTGTGCCGTGAGATCTGGGGAGTCGAGGGGCAGGGGGAAGGGAAGAAAGGGCGCCTGGAATTAATCTCATTAGCTCCCAGCAGGATCCCCTAGACACCCAGTGCTGCCAAAGCGTTCTCTCCTCCTCAACGTAGTGTCAGGATCAGACCTTTTCTGCATTTGCTACAAATCTATGTTCTGGAGATTTTAAAAAAATGGAGCCCGCTCACTCCTGATGCGTTTCCCGACTTGTTTTTTAAAATCGGTTTGGGCAAACCTTCCACAGGGGAACGCGGGAAGCTGCCTTCAAGCAAGTGGGGTAGTGGGTCTCTCTCTCCTAGGTCCAACTGGGAACAGAGCTGGGAACCGTCACGATTCTTTCTCAACCCTGCCAAGGAAGCTTGGGAATTCCTTGGTGGCCTTCCAAAATCAGGCGAGATCAAGCTGATCTGCGGTGGGAACGGAGCAGCTGGGGAGCAGGTCCTTTTATTTCAAAGTGGGTTCATCCTTTCAGGAGGTTTCTCAGTGGACATACCTGTAGATATCCCTAAATCCCCTTGTGTTTTTTGGTAAGATAAGTTGTTTGTTTTATTACCGTGCAGCTGAAATTCAGTGCTGGTAGCACCGAGGGCTGCCAAAAAAACACAGAGAGTAAGGACCAAGTTGACACCCAGTTGACAAATACTAATATTCCCTGTAGAGTTGGATACTTGGACAACCGCTTTCCTTTGTATTAAGTATTAAGTACAGGGGTGCCTTGGATAACGACGGTAATTCGTTCTCCGAGGTTAGTTGTTAGACGAAACACGTCGTTATCCGAAACGCAGTTTCCCATAGGAATGAATGGGAAACCGTTTAATCCATTCTGGAGCCTAGGAAAGACGCACAGACACCTGGTTTTTTTTCTCAAAACTCTTTAAAAACTACACTTTAAAGGTACAGATGCAATTTCACCTGGGATAACTATTTTACTGCTGCATGCTGGAAATTAATTATCTGAGGCAGTCCATAGGGTAAATTCATTATCCGAGGCAGCCCATGGAGAAAATTCGTTCTCCAAGGCAGACTTATACCTAGGAATTGCAATTTGTTATCCGAGGCAGCCCATAGGGAAAATTCATTATCAGCGGCAGCCCTATACCCGGAAATGTGCAGTTATCTGAATTATTCGTTATCCGGGGCAGTTGTTATCCGAGGTACCACTGAACTAATATTCCCTGTAGAGTTGGATACTTGGACAAGCACTTTCCTTTGTATTAAGTATTACGGTACCAATCTGCCAGTGAAACAAGGAAGTGGCCTAACGCGACATACCTGGGTCGGCGCGAATATCCTTCAAGTCCAACGCCTGCTGGGAACCATTGTATCTTTTACTCATGCAAACCTGAAAGTGCAAAAAAGAAAGAAAGAAAGAAAGAAAGAAAGAAATTTCCATCAGGCAGGCGAGAGAGATCAAATGGAAGCTTGGGCCTAAGAATTACCTTTCCTCAGAAAAAGAGGGGCAAAATTTCCCGTTTTTAAAAAGAGTTCAATACTATTTGATGATTATACTGTACTTTGTTTTATTGATATTTTAACGCAACCAGCGTTTGCACGGTGCCTGTTAAGAGTTAGTGTGAGCAGAGGCAAAGCCCTTACAAACAGTCTAACCCCAAAGAGGAAGACAGAATACGCCTCACACCCAAACTCGGTCCCTTGTTTTTGGACTCTCCCAAAGCGCTGGAGAGATGCCACACCCAAGCAAATATAACACAGGCCACCGAGGAAAAAGCTAGTGTCGGCGCTCCTGCCCGTTCCACCAACCTTCAGCTGTTCCAGTTCCTCTGGTTTTAATTCTCGTTGGATAGTTGCAGGTGGCAAGCACGGGTTAATGCCTATCACTATCTGAAACAAAGATCAGGAAGAGGAGGGTGAGGAAAGAGTTAAAAAGGAAGCCAGCTGTAAGTATGCTGGAGGGCGGGATGTATAACCAAGTCCCCACCGTGACCAGGCATTCTGGCACGAACCTCTCCGATTATTGTACAGGAGGATCCTGGTATCCGCTTGGGATTGGTTCCGGGCCTTCCCGTGGGTAACGAAACCCATGGATAAGAGAGAACCCCCCAAACAAACTGCTGTTGGGTGACAGTAGCTTGCTTTACAGCTACTGTTTTGTGACACCATCTTGCTTTGTGGCAGCTGGATTATTTATTTATTTATTTTTCCACTGCCAACCGTGGTTAATGAATCAGTGGATATAGGACTCCTACTGTATACCCCACTTTCCTGCCTACCCTACCCTTCGAGGCCACGCCATACCAACCTTGTAGCCGTCGGGCGCGTCAATCTTTCGGGAGACCTGCTTCAGGGCATTGGCCACAGAGGCGTCTTCTACGTAGAACACCAACCGGTTATTGGCGTAGTGACCCTGGGGGGGGAGGGGGAGGAGGGGGAGAAAAAAGCACCCTGTAGGTATGAGAGAGCAGTGTCTGGGGTCTCTCGCCAAAGAACGAGCCAATCTCCTTCCAGGAACCTGGACGGAGAAGGACAGAGGGTCCTTTGCAAAGGTTGGGGAAGGGCAGCCCGGAGTGCCGGAAGCCTTAGACATGATGGCTTCAAGGGGCAACGTGGCAATTCCTCCAGCACCCAGTCTGAGGATCTAAAAACGATCCCTTGGCAAATAAAAAATAAAAAATAAAAGGGCAAGGGACACACTTATCCTTGTCTTACCTCTACGGGAGTGAAGGGGATGCTGCACAAGTTCTGAATGGAACTAATCACCCACGACTTTTCATATTTCCTTCCGTAGGGGATCTGAGGGGAGGGGGAAAAGAAGTCAAGTCAATGAAGGCTGGAACGTCGGAAATAAAAACGGAGCAATCGTTTTCAAGGAGGATAACTTAAAAACCTAAGTCCAAAGGCAAACTGTGAGGACAGGAAGAGGGTTTTTTGTTGTTGTTTTGAATGAAAACCATAAAAGAGAGCTTTTCCCATGTGGTGCCAATATCAAATCTCAAACATTGAAGATTCTTCTTCACAGGTGCTGGCTCAGACTTCTGCTTGGTTTGCTTTTCTTTTCTTAAGGCATGCATTTATGGGGAGGTTTTCCTACTCGAGAGAGTCAGTCAATATTATGTCCCTGCCCTCAGGCCTCCGATCTAAATGGCACGGCCAAAGAGGAAAAGGCACCAGGATTCTGAAATTATTTGAAAAAAGAGCAACTCGGAACTAGTTCTTACAAAGATCTGAGGGGTTTGACCAATATCTGGCAACCATTATTAGGAGTAACATAGCATGCCAGGCCACAAAAAAACCTCCTTAGTAATGTTGGAGAAGGTAGGCGTGTTAGTCTGTGCAAGCATTCCAGGCAAAAATCAAAGAAACAATAAAACAAAAGACAAAAACATGTGGCACCTTAAAGCCTACCTTTTATATTTTAATAGAATAGAATATTAATAGAATATGCAACAGGTTATACGTTTCATACCCAGTATTCATTGGCTGTTGTATGTTAGGTTGTATGCAACAGAGATTGCATGCAAGTATACCTAGATACAACAGCCAATGAATATTGTGTATGAAAGGTATATTCCATTACACATTCTATTGTACACCTCATTCTGCTGCTGTATGTCTGAAGAAGTAGGCGCATGAATTTTTTTTGTTTCATTTTTCTTTGATTTTTGCCCGGAGTCCTTAGAAATTGATTGTGTCGCTTTTGCGTCCATATTCTTCCATCAGTTTTACTCACTGTAATCCTGAACCATTGTTTTTTAGCATTGAGGCTCCTGGAGGCGGTTCGGTCTGCAATGTTCAAACTCCGCTTCACGGTGAGGTTTAGATGGCTTGCGTTTGGCCGTTCCCGATCGGCGGGCCGGTTCGGGCGGCCCCCGTAAGGAGTGCTAAGGAGCAGAAGAAAAAAAAATAAGTTTCAGTAAGGCCATACTATTAAACTAGGACATGAGAAATCCATGATCAAATTCCACTTGGTTTCGTAGGGAAGCCACAGGGTTAAGACTCCAAAAAACATTCCACTTTGCATGAGGCTGTTTGTGCAAACAAAGCCGCAATCCAAAACATTTGGACCACACCCCCCAAATTGCTGCATACACGACACAGTGAAATTTAAACAATGGTAATTACATGCTGAAACAAAGCTTCTTTAATGAACTGGGTCAGCAATATTTGTCTCCATCACAAGGATAGTCCATCATGAGCTTCTGGGTCGTTGCAGTTTTTGACCTTTTGGCAAATCACGCCGGTGTGAAGGACCAAAGCAGCAAACGAGTTAAGATTTCCTCAGTTTTCTGTCTTGGTGGATGCAACGTATAAATGCAATGTCTCTCTCCAAAGCAGAGGGACTGGATCTGGTTCAGCAGGAATATATTGTGTTTCCCGCTTTGTTGCTCAAGCCCCATCATGTCATCTTCAGTTGCTTTGGGTGTGGGAGGATTTGTCAACCAGAACTTAAGCTGATGCTCCGTAGTGAGCACAGCTGCTCTGTTTGAAACAGCCTTAAGAGAGAAACCAGTTCAGATTGCCAATGATCTATGAGGACACGGCACTTGAAGGAGAAGGAAGAGGAGGTATACACAGGGAACAGAATCCCTTGACTTACAAAGCTTTGCTTTTACACAGACCCGGGTTCTACTGTGTGGGAAGCCCTCACATGTGCGGGACAGAAGATGAGCCGAGGGAGATGCTCCTCAAACTTACTAGCGTGCCCGGAGCGCATCGTGAGCGTCACTCATGAGGACATCCGCATCTTCCTCCTCCTGCCGGCTACGAAGGCTGTGACCGGCGTAGCCGCCGTGAGCCCACTGATGATGGTTTGCCTCGCTGTACATCTTTCCTCGAAAGGGGCCCCGGCCTTTTCTCCTCCGGGCGGCGAAACCTCGATTGCCACCTCCCACGCGATCATCATGCTCTGTAACGAGGACCATAACGAGAAACGACCAACGGTCAAGAGGCGGCGTTTGCAGATGCTAAGCATGGCATGGAGTGAGGCAAAGCTACCTTACATTTCTGATTTAGAATACTGCGTAATACAAACCGTCCCAGATAAAGCAATCGAGAGAAATACAGTAGGACCCTGGTATCTGCTGGGGATTGGTTCCAGGCCTCCCCGTGGATAATGAAAACAGTGGATAAGAGAGAATGCTTGCCCCCCCCCCCGAACTGTTGTTTCCTGACAGTACCTTGCTTTATGACTGCTGTTTTGAGGCAGTAGTTTGCTTTATGGCCATTGTTTGGGACAGAAGCTTGCTTTATAGATGCGATTTGTGACAATAGCTTGTTTTACCGCTGCTGCTTGCGACAACAGCATGCTTTACAACTTGCTTTGTGGCTGGTGAATTATTTAATTTTTTCCCCTCTGTCAACCGTTAGTAACTGAATCAGTGGATACGGGGGTCCTACTGTACTGTCGTATCTGGCAAACTTAATATCAGTAGCAGCACATCTCTGTATGCCAATGGCTGGAGAACATGAGTGATAGGGACACCACTGCTTTCCGTGTTAATTTCCACCCTTCATAATGGATTTTTTTCTTTTTGCATGCTCTTCGTACCTTTATAAAATTACCTTTTAACGTTCTGAGATGCCTCTTCTAATTCCCCGTTCTTAACGTGAATATGTCTTAAATGTTCTGGGCTGTATATATACGTCCCTCATTATTGTAAGCCACCTTGGGTCCTTTTCCAAGGAGAAAGGTGAGGTAAAAATATTCAAAATAAACCATGAAATAAAATAAGAACAGTCCCACCCACATCCTTTAATGAGTGTTTGTCTGGCCACCTTCTCAGCAAAACGCAGGCTTTAGATCTGATTTACAGAGACTCCTTCTACGTTATGAAATCTCCAGAGAAACCGGGCAAACAAAGACATAAACAGGACTGCTGTGGCAACTTGAAAGCCAACAAATCTACTTTAGTGTAAGATTTGTGCATCACAACTGCTTCCACAGATACAACAGAGAGGAAGTAGGGACTGACCTCTATAACAACAACAATAACCACACTCCTGCCTGTTATTCTTTTCTAACACAGCTGAAAATCCCTACATATCCGGCGATGTGCTTTTTGTACAAAGCTCAGAGAACACTTCAAGCAAGAAAAATATAAAGTATTTTCGCTTCTCTTACTAACAACATCCATCCATTCCCTCGGCTCCAACCTCTGTCTCCTGCCACACTATTTGCCATCCGGCTCCTCGTGCCTGATAGTCCTCAATCACCCCCTTTTTTGTGTAAAGAATATTCTCCCTGTTGTCTTCCTTCTTTGGCAAACTCCCCCATTCTTGTCTTCTTAGGCAGCTCTCATGAGCCAATTCCCTTTGTTTTAACGTACAATCAGACAGACACAGAGACATACAATCAAAAAGAGCAGCTATTGTTGCAAAACAGCAGCTGTAAAGCAAGTTAACTATCACAAAACACCAGCTTTTTGGGGGGGGATATTTGGGGCGTTCTCTCTTATCCGCGGTTTTCATTATCCACGGGAAGGCTTGCAACCCACCCCCAGCGGATACCGGGGCCTGACTGTATTTGGAAATAAGGTCCCCAGGAGGCCTCGGCCTTTCGCCTTCGACGGCCTTCCCCCCTCCCCCCCCCCCTCAAGAACCTGGCCTGCCACCAACCGCCTCTTCCCCGGCGGTTCTTCCCTCGGCGAGGCCAAGGGAGACTCACCGCTGTATCCCCCTTTCCCTCCGTCGGCCATCTCGGGGGAGAAAAAGGCGAAAGCAAGGCGAAGGCCTCTCCTTTTCCTCGCCGCCTCAGGTGCCGCCTCAAGTGCCGCCGTTCGCTTCGCCTCTCACGGGCTTCTCCCGTTCACCCCGAGTGCGAGAAGCCTGGCCCCCCACTGCGCATGCTCGGAGCAGGGCAAGGGTCAAGCCCCAACCCCGCCTATCCCCGCAAACCCTTCACTGCGCATGCTCGGAGAGCGTCAGAGGCGGGGCTAGGCCCGCCCCCCCGCCTAAAACCGTTCATTGCGCATGCTCGGAGCGGACGAGGAGGGTCAAGGCCGGCCCCGCCTCCCCAACCCTTCGCTGCGCATGCTCGAAGAGAAGGCGAGGCCATGCCTGCCCCGCCTCCCCAATCATTCACTGCGCATGCGCGGAGCGGAAGAGGAGGGAGGGTCAGGACCAACCCGCCTCCCCCAACTCTTCACTGTGCATGCTCGAAGCGAAAGGAGATCCGGCTCGGCTCGGGTCCTCCTCCCGACCGTTCACTGCGCATGCTCGGAGCGGCCTTCCAACCCTTCACGGCGCATGCTCGCTTTCCTCCTTCTGCCTATCATGGGCTCCGGGGCATAGACTTACTAATTAGATGAGTCGCGTGCAGCTCAACTTCCGAGTCTGCTTCGCTTTGATGTCTCTTCCTTCCATCAATCCTGCCCCACAAACACTGTTTCCCAACATATTTCAATAGCTAGTCACATTCCTGTAAAACACCTATGATGGACTGTCGAAGGATAAATCTTATTTAAAATAAATAAAAATAAAATAAATAAAACAGAGCACTTGTCTGTCGCATTTCAGCTGCGGTTTTCAAAAACAATTGTCCTCTATCCCAAGGACGGACTTGCCTGTCAAGTTACTAAAAAGCCGCTTCCTCCTCCTTCCTTCCTTCCAGGATAAACTAATCCTCAAGAAACCCAGTTGCCACAACTCGACTTCCGAATAACCTCACCTGGACAACGGAGAACCTCCACAAGCAAACTAATCCCTACTGGTGTACAGGACCTGGGACAAAGAGACGACTTTTTAATTTGTTTTATTATCATTCTTAAAGTAAAGCTTCTTAAATAGTTGTCAAAGAACAGGCTGAGAGCCACCCCCCCCCCACGCTGGTCTTTTTTTTTCCGAATTGTGGTTAGGGCAATACCCACCACGCTACCCATCTTCCACCTGGAGGGTGGAGCACAGAGCATGTTCTCAGGGACCTGAAAGGGGGGAAGGATGGCTGCTTGTGGAATGTTAAGGCCATGGCAACTTAAGGAGCCGAAATATCCCAGGAGGCTGGTGGTGGTGGGGGGGTGGACTGGCCTTCAGTGTGACGGGGCGTGACGACTCAGCCGCCATAACCAGCCTGAAAAGAGGCTAGGAAATGTCACATCCAGGAGGGGAACAAGGTTGGAAGATCTCTGTGGAGACCCCAAAAGCAAAAGAGGAACAGGTGGGGGGTGGGGGGGGCAGAAGCAGCGGAAAGAGGTTATTTCCTCCACTCCTCTGCGTAGGGGCAAATGGAGGAGGGCGGGGAAACCATTTTGGACATCAAACGAGAGCGAGAGGAGGCGAATTTGTTTTGGACAGCAAGATGCGGAGTGCATTGACTAAATGGGGGGAGCAGACGCGAAGCAGACCTGAGCGCCTTCACGTTCCCCCCCCCCCACCTCCCAAACATCAGGAAGGGCAGCAGCAAAGGAGAGGGGAGTTGAACCCCTTCTAATGGACACGGGCAAGGAAAGAAGAAATACTTAGGACCGGATGTGTTCCAACTACCACCACCGTCCCCACTTTAAAAGGAGAAACCGTCCTTCCAGAAAGAGAGACAAAAGAGAAGGAGGAAGTTCCCTCTGAGAACACTCAGGGCAAGGCAGGGAGGGTGGGTTTTGAAAAGCGGGCCTGGGGCTGAAGAGAGTGGCCGTTCTTGGTACAACAGGACAGAGGGACTCCCTGCCATCGCTGTAGGGGGGGGGAAACAGATTTAAATATGCCACAGTGGGAGTCAGTCAGGGGCCGGGGAGAAGGGGAAATGTGCATCACCCTTTGGAGAGGGTCAAAGGCACCGGCGGGGTCAGCCTGGCGACCCTTCAGTCGCGCTTCCTTGCCAGCCAGCCAGAAAAGCAAAAAAGGCCGGCTGGACATATTTAACCCCACACGAGTATAACAATTTCATTTTAAAAAAAGGTGAGTGGTGAGGGTCAGAGTTCCGTTAGCACTTTTGAGTCCCGGGGTTAGGGGCGAACTCGACAGAACAGGGCAGCCGGTACGAGGTGCTGGTCCCGCTTACACGCACACACACACACCCCTCATCGAGAGCGTGCTCCGTATGGGAAGGAGGAGGTGGAGGCGAAGCCCTTCACAGCGTAGTCCCCGAATGATATTGCACTCCGGTCCAGGTGGGCAGCCCCGCTCCGGGTCCAAGCGCCAGAGACACCCAAAGTCCTCCCCCCGACGGACAAGGAATGGGTCCCTTCCAGGCCAGGCATGGCCTGGGCCACGGTCACCGTCGCTGGGCTCCCCGAGAGCATCCCGAGGTGAGACCGAGGCCGCTCCGAGAAAAGAGAGATGGGGTGGAAAAAGGAAGGGTGGTCGGGCGCTTGGGGCCGACTCTCCCCCGTCAGGCCAGGAACACCACGAAGATGATGAAGAACACGATCAGGATGAGGAAGATCTTCACCATCAGCCACCGGTTGGAGGTCACCGACTGGAAGTACTTCAGGATCTCCGTGTGGGCCCCTTCGACGTTGAGCTGAGCGTCTTCCACGTTGGCGTCGATTCTGCGGGGGCGGCAGGAGGGAGGAGAGGTGAGGCCCGGTGAAAGAGCGCGCAACCCGCGCAAGCCCCTCAACCAGTCAAGCACGGCGCCTCCGTCTGCAGAGGACAGCTGAAGGGACTCAGACAGGTTGCGCCAGCGATGCACAAGGGGCCCCAAGCCAGCCATATAAGGGTGTGAGGGCCAAATCCAGGCTAAATTATTTCAGCAGCAAAGGTACAAACATAGAAAGACAATCTAATCAATTCACTAGCTTCCTTCCTTCCCTCCCCTTTTCTTTCTTTCTTTCTATCTATCTATCTATCTATCTATCTATCTATCTATCTATCTATCT
>JAHTLZ010000196.1:851134-903334 GCA_023846285.1 Phrynocephalus versicolor | reverse complement strand
TTTTTTAAACACCCCAAGGAACTAGCCCTTACCCATTAAGCATAGCCAAGCCACAGAAGGGTCCTTCGCCTCCATGGCAGTCTTGAGATTCGGTGAACTTGCCTTTCTCTGTACTGAACAGTCTCACCGATCCATCAAGGCATCCCACAAAGATCTGTGGGGAAATAAACAGGAAAGGCATAAAGGAGTTCTGAAGAATAATTTGCACCAGCTTGACTACCCTCTCTTCAGGAAGTCCTCTAATTCAGTAGTAGATTTGCAAGTATTTACACGTTCAGTTATCTCGTATCTCCAACTAAAACTACTTCAGGTTTGGAAAAGATTTCTACTTAAAATCCTGGAAAGCAGCTGCTGCTCTCCCACTGCCTTTCTACCCACTGGATTTTAACAATAGGAAAGGTTTATTTCATGGATAGTAATTATAGTTGAAAGAGGTACACTTTGCTATAATTTGTGTAGACAATACAAAACTGATTGGAATGAATTGACAACAGCTTTCCTCATTCAGATACGCAGTTGTACAGTTCTAACTGCACAATAAGGAAAATCTGGCAGAAATGTCATGCAAACAACAAAAATAATCTGCTTCCTAAGCCTTCTAGATGTGATGATGCCTTGATAGTCTGTTGGGTTAACCAAAAAAACCTCTTCACCCTTCTATTATATACTTCAGCATTTCTTCTCACTTGCCCACACACTGCACAATATGAAACTCCTCACCTCAGATTCAAAGGTGTCCCCCCAACACATTGCAGTGACTGCTTCATGTCGACTGAGAGTTGCATCACCCAACTTATAATTGATGGCCTGTTTCTTCTGTAAGTTGATCCCTAAAAGGAAAAGGGATGAAATACTGTACTGAAAGTCAGGCACGGGACAAAAGGAACTCAGTGATGGCAAACTCACTCTGTATAATTTATCACAATTTGCCCTTAAGTACACAGCACAGGGCAGAGAATAAGCAACCTGGTTACTAAGTACTGTATGGTGTAATACAACTTAAAGCTTTAATTCACACAATTCTTTCACACAACACACGAGTTAGAACTTGTAATCTAAAATAGCTGCAAGGGACCAACTTCTCTATTTTGGTTTTAGTCAATCTTCCCACTGCAGTCCTGAAAACAGGCTTCATAGAGAGGAATTAGCAGGTGACTACCTACTTGTATCTGGAAATTAAGCTGCTGTTGCAGGCACACAGTCATAACATCCAGTGTAAAAAAAGCTAGAAACCTATAGTCACTTTTGCTTTGTCCTTTTCCAACTACGTCTTTGTTCATGCTTCTACCCAGAAGCTTTACTTCCTCGTTTAATCAAGAAGTGGCAAGTAATCTACCAAAATCCAGCCAGACGCGGCACCTCAGCCACAGCCCACCAGCAGTTCACAGAAACAGACATAAAAGCAACTGCCCTTTCATCTGTTCTCTAGCGTTTCCATATTCAGAGCTGGAGCACCCGTTTAGCTATTGAAGCAGCTGTTGCTAAGCCTATCTTGCATCCCCCACCAAATGATGATGATGATGATGGTATTGATGAGGGACTACAATGGCCATCCTCCCCAGCAGGCGGTGCTTTCCTTTCCTCTTACTCGCGCAGATCCTCCCCCCTCAACCTGCCTCTCGCCACGACCCTTCTACCCCGGTATGCTCTGTTTGAGCTCACTTATTCCTATTTGCAACTACTTTCGCGTTTCTTTTAAGTCTTAAGAGACGCCCCACACCTTCCGGGAAGTTCTCCCCAAGCCTCTCCACGTCCTCTTTTATTTTCATTTTTTTTTTGCCCGCAGACCCACCATTTTCCCAACTCCGCCGAGCTCCAAATCCACTCCCAAACAGTAGTGCAACAGTCCAGCAAACACTTCCCTGTTCTCCATTTCAGATCGCAAGAATTAAGTCTCTCTCTTTGTATGTGGAATATTTAAAAATGCCCCTATGGCTGTCCCTTTCAAGATGACGATCTGGTTAATAACTGCAAATAAAAATTCAGTTCCTACCTTTCAAGATGCCTGTCTCGGAACCCACCCAAACGTGGTGCGAGCGTGCGGGCGACGCCATTACCGCCTGAGCGGAATTTGTTTCCAGCCGGACGCTTTAGCGCGAGGCACCCGCACTCGGCCTTTGATACCCGATTGGCCCGCACGCCTCCTGCGGTGTCACACTCATACTCTTCCGCAAGAGCTTTTTTATTTTTAAGCTGCCTTCATTTAGGACAGCAGGGAGGAATATCTGGCGCTTTCTCCAACCGTCGTTTATTTATTTATTTATAATTGCTCTCGACAAAAGGCTCTTAGGAACTTAAAATAACTTTTGTTTCGTTTCGCCTGGAATTCTTGCACAGACTGACACGGTACTTCTTCCTGAAAGAACTTATGCATGGTTTTGTAACTTTTTTTAGTGGATCTACTAAAAAAGAACCCAAATGATAGCTTTAACAAACTTAATGCCAGATTGCGCTGAGCTCTCCCATCCGGAAAATAGATTTTTTTCAGGTGTTTAAGAATCTGGCACCTTGACATCCAAGTAAGTTGTACAGTTCACACTGCAACGTGACTGAGGTGCATGTCCAAGTACACCCTCCTTGATGCCTAAAAAAATGACAAAGCCCCTGTAAAGAGCCATTGTGATGTAGTGACAGTGGATGAAGCTTGTGTTCTAATCTTTTCGTAGTAATGACGCTCACTGGGTGACCTCAGACCAGTTGGAGCTTCTCAGTGTGACCTACCTCATAGGGTTGTTGTGAGGATGAAGTTTGGTGAGGAGCCATAAGAGTACTGCGCTCACTGAAGGAAGACAGGAATATAGATGTTGCCAATACATGAATAAAAACAAAGGCTTGAAAATTGTGTGCTAAGAAAGCAGTGTACCATAGAAGCTGAGATATAAAATTCCCAAACCAACATTTATATGATTTTACATAGCACCGAAATAAAGAGTACTTAATTAGAGGCACAGCCAATTTATTTCAAAAGCTCTTGACAGTAATGTATCAGTATTGCAAACCTTCCCAGTTCCCTATAGATAGGAGCAGGAGATGTAACATATAATCCAGGCCTCATCCAAAGCAGTAATTTAAAATAATACATTCATATCAAGAAAAGGCCTAAAGTAAACAAAGGAATGGATTGAGACTGGAGTGGCAGGTCAGAACACAGCCCAGAATGCAGAAAAAGCAGAGACGGACGTGGGTGGACATCTCCAATATTCTAACCCCAAGGTAACAAAACTTAGCAAATTGTAAATGAACTAACATTCCTGTTTGAGGGACTTCCCCCCAGTCTCTGGGAACAGTGCAAAGGACACCCTTTTAGCCATCTCCCTGAGCATAAGACATTGTACAAATACCCACTCCCCTCTTAACAGTTAGCAGCTGAGATAGAAATAGGTGTGTAATGAGAAAAGAGGACACCTAGCTCGTTGAAATCTGATGGCACAAATGAAATTCGGAGCTTTTCCCTCCAACTTTGCACCCTGGAGAGGGAGGGAACCACGACGACAGTCTCCTGAACCAGCCTGGCTGGTGGCAGTAGGGCTTTGTAGTTCCACACATAGGTGTCGGGCTTGGAAAGACTGGTGTGGTCACTTTTGTCAGGCTTATAGATAGGGAAGAATGCAGTGAGCCATGTTGAAACAAGGATGGCACCAAACCAAGGTTC
Source organism: Phrynocephalus versicolor (assembly GCA_023846285.1). NCBI lineage: Eukaryota > Metazoa > Chordata > Lepidosauria > Squamata > Agamidae > Phrynocephalus > Phrynocephalus versicolor. The sequence continues at coordinate 899,682 of JAHTLZ010000196.1, read as the reverse complement.
GGGCTTAAACAGCACCCTTATTCAAACTGGGGATTGCATTTGTTTGATGGTAACTTTAAGTCTATATTTTATTTCCTTATAAAATGGCATTCAGAACAAAAGGTGCATTGACATCAGTCCCACCAGTAGGCCAATCCTACCTGCCATATTCTTATTTGGGCTACTGCTCATGGACGCTGCCGGGTTCGGTGTGCCAGCTCTGCCTCCAATACATCACAAACAGAACCAGTGGGAGCCAAAGAGCAGAGCAGGAAAGTTAAGGGACGGCAGAGGAGTTTAGCTTTTTGAGGCAAAGGACAATGTGGTGATCCTTCCAATTTATTTTAAAGAGATTTCCAGTCATTGCTAGGCAATGACCTTCTATTACAGGGAATTCATACTAGAAGCGAGTGCTTCCCATCCCGTTGATTTGCAAATGGATCCTTTGATGTTTTAAATTTGCCTCCTCCTCCTCTAATTATATACTACTGTGCATGTGTGATTTTAAGATCTACTTCTGTTATTTGGTGCAATGCTGGTGCCACGTAAAAGTTAACACCAAAGTAAAGTCCGTTGCAATGCTACCTTTGCCATCTCAGCAGTTGAACTGGAGTGTGAGTGCACGGATGAATCTGGGTTCCCTCCCTCCCACCTTTTTATCCCCCAGTTGCTAGGCGTCATCCCTCCATTACGGAGCAAAAGGGCATCTCCTTCCCGGTCACCTAGCCGTCAGGCCGGGGCAGGCTTTGCCACAAAGTGGTCAAAAACGGTGGGCACTGCAGGGCCAGGCGAATGGCCTCGCAGACCCCTTCTGCTGGGCAGACGGCCCGGACACACATCTTAGCCTCCGGGCCCCCTTCGGCACGGCGGAAGGGCTCCGTCACGTCAAAGTGGACGCCGCACGCTTCGGTGCTCAGCAGCTTGGTGGCCCAGATCCCCGGCCGAGGGCGCAAATGCCGGCGCTGTGCCGGAGGAGTGGTGAGAAGGAGCCTGTAAGAAGGCAGCCGGTCCCCATCTGGAGGCTGCTGGAGGTTGAAGAACACAAAGGCTTTGGAGAGCCTCTCTCCCTCCCGACAACGGAGGCGCAGCACCCAGCAAAATTCTTGCTCTTCACCTGTAGGGGAAAACATGGGAGACAGGTTAGCAATGCTTGGCATTCACTGATTCGACCTTGGGTTGAAGAGGACATTAAATTAGGTGGTTTTGGGATCAGATGTTCCTCTTCCCCCAGGCCAGAGGCCGTCAGAAGCCCATCTGCTCTGTAAAGTGCAGAACGCACAACAAAAGCCAAAGTTCAGGGCTTCGAGATGATAAAACATTTAAAACACACATGCCCAAATCACAACACAGTTCACTGGGTGCCTAGGTGGCCTTCCAAAGACTTGCCTTGTCCATCTTTTGCAAACCCAGGAAGGTAAGGAAATAGAAGAGGCTACAGCTTTCTACCAGAGATCCTGCAGGTCACTCTAGCAACACGAGATATCTATAGCTCTTTGTATATTCTGGGTCTCCCAATCCCATCAGCATTAGAGAACACAACCAATGTCAAAGGATGATGGGATCTGAGGTTGAACACCACGAGGGTGACAACTTCCCCATCCTTCCACTAGGCTCTCCTCTGATTTGCAGGGATCTTACTTGAACCTGGGGCTTGTTGTATGAAGCCGCCTTGGGTCCTTTCGGGAGGAAAGGTGGGATAGAATTATTTTAAATAAATAAATCATCATTAAAGACAACCAGGATTCTACCCAGTCACCTATAAAGTACCAGAGTGAGCTGGATAATGGAGCTGTTGATGTTGATTCTCAGTATGTGGAGAACTTGAAAACGCTGGTGTTTGTATTAACACATTGTTGATTAATGATCTGAAATAACGGGTTTTTTTTGGCAATGTATATTCTCCATAAAAGCAATCCTAGATATTTTAATAGGACTTCCAAGAGATTCCAACATTGTGCCATGTTGTTAGTGGGGAAAAACAAGCTCCAGAAATAACTTCACTCAGGTGGAAAAGAACATACTGTATTCCGTTTCCTGACTCGGAACTCTTGTTCTAAGTTAATGTCTTTTAAGAAGTCCGTGGCAATTCAACCTCCCATGAATTGCCACAAACCCTAAAATGAACCAAAGATTTGACTGCATCTTTTCCCGTTACAGCTCAGTAGAACTGGATCAAGATTTGGTTGGGAGCCATTGAGGCACTTCAGGAGTTATCAGTCGAAAAGTAAGGTAAACATTCCAAAGCACAAACAAGACCACAACTGCATTTGTGTGTGTGTTGGGGGGGGGGGGAGATTGGAGGTGAACCGCTAACATACCATTTTTGTTCTGAATGGTACTTGTGATGGAGCTGAGGATAGTCCCGTAGGAACTGTGACATAGCAATATTATTTCCATTATACATGGTCCACCAAATGTTCAGGTGATTAGCAAGGATCTAGGATGGTGACAGGTATTTCCTTAAAATAGGTGCTGTTCCAAGTAACAGCCTGTAGTTGGTGTATATCGTGATCTCAGGCACACCAGAATATAAACATGGCTTTCTAGGTATTTCTACTGTATATACAAGTGGTTTGTTTAACAGAAAAGCAGTTTGTTTAACAGACAATCCGCTCAAAGGAAAAAAAAATTCCAGAGATAGGGGGAAATCATTTAACAGAATCGCCTATGGGGCAAATTTGTACAATAGAAAAACTGTTGTGATTAGGGATTAATCCGTTGTCAATGCATCCGTTGTCAATGAAATTTGTACCAAGGAAAATTTGCTTAACAGAATTTCATTTGGAAAGAATTAATTCTGTTACGACTACTGCACATTGTTTCTCAGTGCTGCTAATGTTTCTCAGTATTTCTCTGGTGGTGGGGGTGGGGAGGTGACAGGTTTGCAAAATGACTTGATTTTTAAAAATAAAATCCCCTGAAGCATATTTCCAGCTATTCTTACACTCCTTACTTTTCAGCTTCTGGGCAGACCCCAGGCCTATAAATTAGGAAACAAGACTTAAAACCCTTGCAGCCGAGATGAAATCACCACCCCCATGCTACAAGTTTTAAAAATCTGCTTAAAACCTGGCTGTATAGACATGCTTTCCCTGATCATTGCTTGTCATCTTGCCCATCTCCTGATTTGGTTTTATATTTTCATCTGCCTCTGTTTCATTTTTGTATGTACTTGTATTTGATTTATTATTTTTGCTTTATCAGATTTAATTAAGATTGGTTAATTTTATCTTTGTCTATAGATTGTGCACTATATCGTTTAATCATATTATTTATTGTGTTGTCGATGTCTTAACTTTTGTAAACCGCCCAGCGTGACCATTGGTCAGATGGTGCGGTATAAAAATTAAATAAAAAAATAAATCAATAATCGTGCTTTTGCCAGCGGCCAAAATCAGTCCTTCTGAGCCGACTTAGGGAGGGTTCCAGGTTTCTCCGGAACCGATGATGGGGCAGCCTCAGAAAAGAGCCATTTCTCACTCCCGCCTGTTGGACCACCGTGACTCAGTGCGGGTGGGGTCAGGGGGGACAGTTTCTCCCATCTCCCTCTTACCTTGCTTGCCTTCATGGAGCCTCAGGACTTTTTGGGAGCCCGTCATTCTTGACAGCGCTTGGGCAGCACAACGCAGCATGCAGGCACTGTATACCGGCATGGGGCGGCGCTCCTCCTCTTGTTCTTGGCGTGGGCAGGAGACCCACGTGTGGAGGGCCTCTCTCTCTGTCACAGCCTCCTCACCTCCTGGAGCACTGGGAGCGGCGACGCTCAGCACCAAGGCCAGGACTAGCCAACGGGGGCGACTCATGGCAAGCTCCGGGTATTTCCCCTCTCAGGAGCAACGCTGCTACAGCCAAGAGAGGGGGAAAGAGGGGGAAACAGTCAGGTGGGAAGGCTGGATCCGGCTGTCCGAACAGGCCTGGACACGCAGCCGCTGCCTGTGCGCCAACCTCCTTTGCACTGGTAGCTGCTGGGCGAATGCCAAGGAGACAGCTGGCAGGGGACGCTGCTTTTAACGGAGGCACCAGGAATGACCAGGAGTGAAGGAGGAGAGAGAGATTGCAAAAGGGGGGGGGGCAGCTTACGTAACAGGTAAACTTGTGTGGACATTGCAAGGGCTAAGCTGTTTTAACCCCTTCTTGCGTTCAGCCAAGTGTAGCAGCATGAAGGGGTTGAAACACACACACACACACACACACACACACACACACACACACACACAGAGAGAGAGAGAGAGAGAGAGGGATTCCCAATTGGGGTACGTCTTTGGATCTCCCTCTGCCCCCAATATCAGACTCCTTTGCCTGCTCGGCTGGAAAGTTTAAACTGGCATCAGGCCACAAACGAGAAGGAAACTGTACAATCAAGGTCCTGTGCGCTCAGTCGCTGTGGTTTCCTGGCCAGCTACCAGACCTGGCAGCGCTGGCCACTGGCCAAGACCCGTTGCTTCCGCAGGGGCATGGGGCCAACTGTAGCCGCCCGCCCCTCCCGCTCGGTGGAAGCCAGCCAAGACCGGCCTCTGACCAATACGCAACCAAACAGGTACTGCCAACTTTCATTGGGAGACCGACTTAGGCCTTTTAAGTAAAACAGATGTGCTTCTATTCCGTGCACTTGGCACATCCCAGGGCTTAGCCTGCATCATTCTTGCCATATTTGTGTTCACGTTAAGACCTGCCCTGTGGAGGGGAGTAGATCTACTCATGACATGCCAAATATATACACCTTATTTACAGCGTCCAGCACTGGCAGCTGTGCCTTTGCCAGAATGGCATGGGTCTTCCCCCAGTGGGTGGTAAGGCATTTTCTTGCTTCTACCAAAGTTCACCGACGATCCCTTCGTGTCTGCAGCCGCTGCGGACTCCCTTAGGGGGCTCCTTTATCTGGAGGAATTCAACTTGATAAGCTAGAGCACTTATCAGGTTGTGTCGCCGTGGTGTAGCCGGAACCTGAAGTCAAAATCTCATCCTATTTTTACTGATCTGAATCCCATGGGAACTTGCTGTTTCCAACCCACATTCCTCAATCTAGAAGATAGGTTAGACCAGACATGTCCAAACTTTGGCCCTCCAGATGTTTTGGACCACAACTCCCAGAATTCCAAGCCTGCATTTCCAATGGCAAAGGACTGTGGGAGTTGTGGTCCAAAACATCTGGAGGGCCAAAGTTTGGGCATGCCTGTGTTAGACCGATAAACCTGGAGATGGAATGATTGTTCCAAGTATTGGAAGGGCCTCTACATCAATTGGATTGGAGAGACTGTAACGTTTTACCTTGAGAGCTGCTTGGGGGGGGGGGAATTCAGATAGGTGCATTTGGCCCATGAACTGAATTATCTCGACCAACGGAGGAAGCCGTTTGGTTCCAGTCATTCTCTTCATTTCATGGAGCAGGCTTCTGGCACCTAGCATGTTTCAGTAGGGTTGAAGTTAGACCGGCAGAGCGCATCCACCTCTGCAAAGGGAGTGTGGTGTTATGTCAAGAGCCCACATTTCTGTCTTGACGCGTGTTTTCTTTTGCCATTTACAAAGTAAACTGCCTTGTGATGGACTCTGGCCTGGGAGATCTGGAACAGTTGATCCCCAAATTATCCCGTAAAACCCCCTTCTCCTTCATCCCCAGTGTTTAAACAGTGACAAGTTGATGGGATGTTTTCAACCCTTGTTGACATGTGTGAGCAGGCCCAGCACCGCGTGCACGCACGCACACACACACACACACATGAAGGACCAGAAATGACATGATTTGAGACTTGTTTACAGTCACAATAAAAATTGCGGCCCACGTGGCCAGGGTCGGCCCACAGCGGGGATGTTGGATACACGCCAAGGGGTGCCTGGCTACCCCACAGGTCAGTCTTTGCTTGGCACCGTGTAGCCAAGTTGACAATACTCCTCTTGGCTCACTCAGCCAAAGTCCCACCAGGCACCTTCCTTTTATCTCTCCATGCTCCGAGATGGAGATTTCTCCTAGAAGGCCACCGAGTGTCTCCCATCCCTTTTTTTGCAGCTGACAAGCCACCCCGAGCTTGGCAGACATGGAAGGAGGCGACACAATCGCGAGGCTTCTCCCGGCCGCTTGTTAACCGAAAACCATCGGCAACCAGGTGCAAAGGCACACCCTAAAGAATGCTACCAGTCCCATTAGCTTCAAGATTACTTGCCGGGCCAAGGTTAAAGCAAAGTGCAGCGCCTTGAGCCAAGTCGGTAGCCCTCAGCAAATCCTAGACCAAGAGAGTTGGACTAGATAGTACAGGTGCGCTGAACTGCTAATGTCCAGTCATTAGAGACGCCAGGAATGTGCCCTCGTTAAGGCAATCTAGGATGGTTCTCCACGCCCCCCAAGCCCGACCTGTTCCTTTGTCACCACAGATATTTGGGGGCACACCGCAGGAACCACCAACAACCTCTTCTTTCGTTCCATTATGCCAGGGGAAGGGTTAATTGTCGGCCAGTAACAAATCTCCGGTTGGATTCCCCAACATGGAAGCATCGCTGTGCAAAAGAGTTTGGGCCAAAAACTCTCAGGCCAAGACTGGATCTCTTGAGCCTAGGTCCAGAAGATGCTACCGTAGTATACGCAGAAGACTTATCTCCTTTTCATATGGAGAGTTTGACAAGGGAAATGAGACAATTAACTCGGTGGGCTGGTGTGGGGCAGCTGATGGAGGAATAGCCCTACAATCTTTCTTACTTAGCTTGCTTTGCGGCTGCTGTTTTGTGACAGTAGCTTGCTTTGCGGCTGTTGTTTTGTTACAGTAGCTTGCTTTGCGGCTGCTGAATTTAATTATTTATTTTTCATCCACCAGCCATGGGTAACAGAATCAGTGGCTAATGCATCAGTGGATCCTACTGTAATTAAAAACCTGTAAATATCTCACATATACTGTATTGGAAAGCCTGCTGGGGCCACCATAGGCTGGAGCTGACTTGGCCCTCGCATAGTGTGCCCCAGCAAAACATAAGTCCCTGTTTAGTTTTCGGAACACTGTCCCTCTAGTCCAGTGGTGGCGAACCTTGGTCACTCCAGATGTTTTGGACCACAGCTCCCACAGTCCTTTGCCATTGGCCATCCGGGCTTGGAATTCTGGGAGTTGCAATCCAAAACATCTGGCGTGCCGAAGGCTCGCCAACACTGCTCTTGTCTGCGTGGAGTGATTGTGGCGGCCACGTGACTTGCAGATCCCCCTCTGGGGGTTGTGCCTTGAGCTTAGCCAGAAAAACTAGTTCAGCTAGTCGCGTTACCAAGTTACGGCAGGGGTTCCGCAGCCCCACCCCAAGCCAGATGGGGGTGGATTGGGGTGGGAGCCAGAAGAGTTTGGACAATTACAAGCCCGGTCTTTTCGTGTCGGATTCAGACGGGATTTGGTCTGGCGTGACGTTTGTGTCCTTGCTCCGTAACGGAGCAAACTGAAAGAGCTGTGTGTCAGCAGAAGATGGGGACACCGTTGGCTACCTCTTAACCTGGGTCTGATGCCAAACCCTCTGCCACAAATACTACTTGGCACTACCAGGATCTCACCCATGTCCGCCAGCCCTCCAGAGGCGCTCCACGGTTCAGCCCACCATCATCCTCACGTAACGCAAGTCAAGGTTGGGTGGGTGGGTGTGGTGGTGGTAGTGGGGTGGCTCTCTTGAGATTTTTTGCTGTGTTCGCAACTCGCCGCCGGCCGACTGCAAATCGACAACAAACGATGGGTCAGCAGAAAAACATGGGACTCCATCCCGTGACACCCGGGGAGGAGCGGAGGAATCTGTTTGGACCAACAGCTGTTGAGGAGGGGAAACGTCTGCATTCCAGAGACGTTACGGAAGCAACTCCCAAGGCCGCCTTTATGAGTTGGACGTTCCAAAGTACTGAGTTGAATTTGATTTTCTTAGGCGCCATAAAAATAAATAAATAAGAGGAGATGGAGTTAACAGTTTGATAAGCTAGTTGGCAAGAAACGGTGGAAATGAGAAGGCGGACGCTAAGTATATATGAGTTCGAGAAAAAAGAAAAATACAAGGAGAGCTTGTCCTGCACTCGGGGCCTGTCCAGATGGGTATGCTGACTGGTATATTTATTTATTGAAAATATCTTTAACCCCACCTTTCTTCTTCAAAATCTCACCTCAAGGACAGTATTTCAGCTCTATTTTATTTTATTTTATTATTTATTTATGTACTTGCTAACTGCCCGATTTTCCCTCAGGAACTCTGCATCATCCTCTGATCTCAGTAATAGATGGGATGGGAACCGATACACTCAGACCTAATTTAAACAAGAGGGGCTCCCAGTAAGACAGGTTGGGGATTTACGGATGCAGCCTCTCTCTACACTCACCCTGAAAATGTAGGTGTACAGCTCGGGGGGGGGGGCACTCCTAGATTAGTCTCTGTGCCTGGAAGACCAGGTTTTGTTGACTATGCAGAATTAAAAATAGTGCAGAACTAAAATTAAAACTAGAGCGGCCTCATTGCCAGATGGGCAGTATATAAATTGAATAAATAAATAGTGCACCATCTGGACAATAATGCCCATGCCTTGGTTACATCCTGATGGGCTTCCAGTTATCATTTTCTAACATAGGCATGCCATAGCATCTGGAAACGTGAGCCAGTCCAAAATGTGGCAGCCAGATTGCTTAATGGGTTGGGTTGGGGAGGCACTCTTTATATGGAGAGAAGGATGAAAAGCAACAGCCAGATTCACATAACCCCTGTTCCAGCAGCTCCACTCATCCACTCATGAGTTTCTGGGCACAATTCCAAGCCCTAAGCTAGCTCTCAAACAAATAAGAGGAAGTACCTTTTCACCCAGAGGATCCCTGGTCTGTGGAACTCCCTACCAGGAGAAGAAGTGACAGCTGTCTGCCTTGACATCTTTAAGAAAGGATTGGAGAAGTTCATGGAGAACAAGAGTCTCCATGGCTATCATGATGGATGATGCCTAAGGACCACCTCCCGATTGGAGAGAGAGGCAAGCGATCTCTCCATGCCATTTGCAGGGAGTCATAAGCAGGTGAAAACATCTGCTGGACTGGATGGGCACTAGGAAGAGCCCTCATTCTGGTCCCACCACGTTCACGGGTGCATTTGATGGGAGACTCCAGAGAGGACCTCCTGTTGATGCTCCCAGACTTTGGATCATCCTCCCACAGGAGGCCAAGCTGGTCTTACATTGGCTGAGCTGTCACAAGCAAGATAAGCTCTCTCTCAACAACTGAGAGGGGTTTCTACCCTATGCCTTGTGGCTCCAAATCTGCTTTGGTGCTGATTTTGTTTACTGTGTTTTAACGTGGTATCTGTCTTCTTAGTATTTGCACACCTGCTGTTTTTAGCTTTAAATATTTTCTTTTAAATGACGCAAGCCACCTGGAGAAAAGTGGGGTTTAAAAAATCCACCTGGGAGGGTGGTGTGACCGAAAGGCTGCTCTCAATTATCCTAACTCTCGAGTGGGAATCGTGTGGATTGCTGTTATGGTTTGGTTCAAACCAACGTGAGTAGTTTTGGGAAAGGTAGCCTTGTTAGTCTGTGCAAGAATTCCAGGCAAAAATCAAAGAAACAAAAGACAAAAAACATGTGGCACCTTAAAGACTAACTTTCATATTCCATTAGGTACACCTCATTCTCCTGCTATATATCTCAAGAAGTGGACGTGTCCATGGAATGTTAGATTAAAATATGAAAGTCAGTCAGTTTTTTAAGGCACCATGTCTTGTGGTTTTTTGCCTGAATGTCACACGTATTTCAACTCAGGCCAATCCATCCTGCCCCTTTAAGAGCTCTCATTCTCTCTCCCCCCCTCCAAGATTGTGGGGTTGGTTTTGGTTTTGTTGGGACAATTTGGTTTGCTCCCAATTTCTTTGTGTGTCACCAATGAAGGTGTCCAGTTTGCACCCAAAGAGAGATGTGGGTGGGGTCACCTAGGTGTCAATCCTGTGATTTATTTGGTGGGTGGTGACAAAAGCCCCCTCTTCATGTTTTTAATCCAAACCTTGGGCACTCCAGATGTTTTGTACAACTTCCAAAATTCCAAGCCTAGACTGCCTGTGACAAAGGACTGTGGGAGTTGTGGTCCAAAACATCTGGAGTGCTGCACTCCACTTTCCCCCATTGCCCTAGGTCAGAGATGGCAAACCTTCAGGACTCCATGTTTTGGACCACAACTCCCAGAATTCCAAGCCTGTACTCCCAATGACAAAGAACTGTGAGAGTTGTGGTCCAAAACAACTGGAGTGACCAAGGTTCGCCACCACTGCCCTAGGTGGTCCAACACAAGGGGCCAGAAGACGACTAAATATGAGATAAACTCAATAATGGAACAGCTTTGTTTGGCAAGAACTGCACCGCTAATCTCAGATTCATAAGAACCTAAGAGCAGCCTTGCTGGGACAGGCTATCACAGCTCATCTAGTCCAGCATTCTGTCTCACACAGCAGTGGCTCACCACTGGCTTCAGGATATTCCCAAGCAGATGTCTTCACCTGATTACAGATTCCCTGCAAATGGCATTGAGGGATCTGCTGCCTCCTTAGGCATCCATAATGATATAATCATTGTTCTCCATGAACTTGTCTAATCCTTTCTGAAAGCTGTCAAGGCGGGCAGCTGCCACCACTTCTTCTGGCAGGGAGTTCCGTATAGACCAAGGATCCTTTGAGTGAAAAAGTACTTTTGATTGTCATGTTAAAACTGGAAAACATGTCACAGTGAATTCAGATATAGGCGTGCATCTACACACCTGACAAGCATGGGAATAGATTCCAAATGTTGGAAGCTGGTTTTTAAGGAAATGAATGCAATACTAAAACGAAATATGAACAAGCGCCCGAAAGCAGAGTTAACTGTATTTTATATAATTCCTTCAGCCACCCACATTCAACATTAATTGCTTACAGCAGCAAGATTACTCACAAAGTAAAAGGGAAAGTAAAATACAGTACTACCATTTTCAAATACTGTGTATACGAATGGCCTGATGTGGAATATAATGATTAATAACTAACTTGTGATACTGGGATTGTTAAAGACAAAAACGTTTTAAGGATACTTTAAGGATCTATGGAAACATGATAGAATTTGTAGTAACAAAAAGAAAACATATTTCCCTTTGGGGAAAAAATTGCCATTTTAAAAAGGGCTTTGGAGTGTTATTTGAAGAACAATTCATGTTGATCCAGATGAAGAGGTACAGTACATTTTAGACGAGATCAGATTAACTATGATTATGTCAAAGGGTTGTTGTATATTTAATTTTCTTACTTTAGTTAAATCCGCGAAGATTCTCAGTCATCCAGGTGAGGTTATCTTATAACTTGAGTCACGGCAACTGGACTCCCCCCCCCACAAGTTTGAAAGCACCCTTGCTAAAAAAAAACCCCACCCTCCGAATCAAATACCACCAGAGTTGTTGGATTGAAATGTTTAACAAGACTTTTATTGAGCCCATGGAGGTAGTTGTGCACAATAACAACCTTTTCAGGCAAAACTAGAACCCTTTCACAATGAGAAAAAAATTCAAGCAGTCTCTTTCAGACAAGTCTTTTATTCAACTGAGGCAGCATCTTCCTTGGAAACTTGAGTGCAAAAGGTATTTTAAAATGGTTACAACAAATTAAAAAACACATTGTAACATTTCAAAAGTCTTTTTGACACAAGATTAACTAACTCCGGGTCTTTTCCCTTCCCACAAGAGATGGGGGTTTGCCACTTGTTTTCCCACACTCCTCTGCATCTGGCCCTTGAAGTACCCCAGTTTTAAGCCTGGAGACTACGTATCTCTCCATTATGGTTTGTCACCTGTAATACTTTTCCTCCAGGAATCTGTTCAATTCCCTTGAGAAGCCCAGCCAGGTTATTTATTTATTTATGGACTGTCTGTCTTCCAAGGGAACTCCGGGCGGTTAACCGCGCCCAACCAAATAACAATTGGACGTCCCAACAGTATGGTAGAAAATATACAAAGAAATACATAAAATGAAATAAAATAGTGGTACCTTGCATAAAAGAATTAATTTGTTCAAAATGAAATTCTGTTAAGCAAATTTTCCTTTATACAAATTTCCCATAGGAATGCATTGAAAACAGTGATCCCATTTTTATGTTGTACGGATTCTCCCCATAGGCGATTATGTTAAGCAAATTTCCCCTATCTCCAGATTTTTTTATGTTGTACAAATTTTATGTTATACAAGGGTCCACTGTACTATAAAATTCAGCCAGGGTTGGTTCCTCCCTCTTAAGGGAGACGAGCTGCTGCCGGACTGGTGGATGATTCTACTGGCAGAGGAAAGGAGGGGTGACCCACCTCTTGATCTCCTCCTTCCACTACACAAAGCAAATGTCCCACGCAGCAAGTATCCAACCTTCTTCCCCGTATCACAACTCTGGTTATCGCTCTCAGTGAGGGCGAGCGAGAATGTGTTCGGAGTATGTTTTTGTAAACTGCCTGACTCCAGGTACTTAGGACTTGAACCAAGTACCTTCGAGTCTTGCCCTCAACATGCAACCTTTTAGGGAGAGGAGGTCTTGGAGAATGCACCATGTTCCATGGGTTGATTCTTACTCCCCTTTCCCAACTAATACAAATGCAGAAGGAGACAAGTCCATCGGTATTTGTCAGCTCCTTTGTCTGAAGCGTTCAGGGCCCCTGCACACCTGGGTAGAGAAGACCAAGAACAGAAGAGACCAAGTTTGAAAGACTACATTCAGGCATCCACCCACCAGATGGCAATTCCAATCCCGTCACTCTTCTCTGCCCGCTGGAAACACATTCTGCTTCTAAAGCAACAAATAGGAATGTCCAGAGACATCAGATCAGGCTGCTATTAAGCCTGATTTACTTCCACTATTATTGACAAGAAACCTGCCAAGGCTTCCGGCTAGCTTATAGCCAGATGCTCTCAACTTCACGTTCCTCCTCTTTCTGCCTTGTGCCTGATTCTTTTTTGTCTGCCATCACAGCTGATGTGCCACTCGTGGGTGTGTACCATTATGAGAAAAAAATAAAAATTGAAAACACATTTATTCACTTTCACACCATTCTCCATTTTTACTTTTTACCGCTACAAGGACTTTACTACAATGACTACTGTGCCAGCAAAACAATTATCACAACGAAAGACAAAAACCTGCTGACACATGAGAATATTCACCGATGGACTGAACCATCGGTACACGTACACACACACACAGTTTTGGAACACTAAACTGGCAGGAATATAACTTGGCAACAAATGCGGAGTGAGGCCACCTTAAGTACCTGCTGCAACTTGGTAATTGCTATTTTAAAAAATACAATTTCTGGAATATTAGAGCACTGGTATATTTGAACAGGAATCCAGGCTATTAACGTTATGTAACTCATGATGAGGCTGCAATCAAAATGTTACGTAGCGACATTTGCTGCATCATGTTGAAAAAGAAATATTCAAAGCATTGAGAGATTTTCTATGTCAGGGGAAAAAGGCATGTTATTTTTACATGTTACTACTTTGCCTCCTTTTCTCAAATTTTGCCCCTAGAGCAGAACCAACAATTGATCTTACAACGCAACAGCCCCAAAGAAACAGGTTGGGAGCGAAACAAAGATACAGGGTGTTATTAGCTTGGCCAAATGAAGGCTAAAAGCCTTCTAGGTAACAAATCTTCATTTAGACTAAGCAGCTGTTTTTTTTTAAACTTCACTAGTTGCATCTTGTACAGGAAGACAAGTTTAACTATGCACTGAAAAAAATTATTTTTATTTATAGTATTTTTTACCCCACCGTAAAGGAGGGGTAAAAAAATACTATAAATACAAATTTTTTTTTCAGTGCATAGTTGGAGAAAGGAGAGAAGACATATTCTTTCTCTCTTGTTTTTGCTTGGAATCTCCCTTTTCCCTTTACAAGACGAGACCAGGATCAACCCTAGGGTGAAATAAACCACCGCCCACTCCATGTCAATGGCAGCGCTTGGCTCCTGGGCTCAGAGGGACCACTCAGTCACAGAAATCAGACTGGGGCGGTAAAGGTTTCATCACTTGGAGCCGGCTTGGGAAAGAGGAGGAAAGGCACACATCCGCACAAAGCAACACGCACGGCCGTCTCACCTTCTCGAGGGTCTGTCCAGCTTCAGGCTGGCATCTGCAGGGAAGGAGGGAGACACATCATCGCCCCAAGGACCAGCAGAACGCCGCTTGCAGAGCGTCAAGTACCAAGAATTCCCTGTGAGGAGAAAAAGGATTTAGCTAAATAAATAACTCACCCAGCCTCATCGATGCAGGCTGAATTTTGCAGTTTTTCAGCTGTTCGGGTATTTTCACAGCTTGATACAAGATCAAAGTGAGCTAGTTAGACTCATCATTAAAACTGCAATGAACCTCTGTTCTCATTGTATAGTTTTCCCACTTCTGCACAGGAGCTCCTGCAGGACACCTCTCTACAAAGGGTCTCTCTTGCTGGGTACGTCCAACAAAAGGCAGGGTTTTAGCAGATTTATATGGGCAGATTTAGCAGATTTAAGAGAGGACTCAATATACAACCATCTCTACAAATAACCCAACCTGGACCTGCTAGAAATTACGTTTTGTAAGTACAAACTACGTGATCCGCCACCCAGCTAACCCAAAATACCTGGGTACACCTTACCAGCTCGTCCCATCAGGTACCGACACACCGCAGACTACTGATTGCCCTGTAGAACAGATATGAAAATATATATACATATCAAAGCCAAGGTTTATTTTTTTTAAAAATCAGGCGCTACATTTTTATATCATTTTTATGTCTACTAGGCCCAAGCCACTCATGGTCCAAGTAACATTTGAGAACCACGGATCTACAACTTAAATCTGGCTCCCAACTGATGCTCAGATTCCGATTCTCAACAGCAACATTCAGCCGAACGAGATTCCTGAAGCAAGCTCATCACTGTCAGTGGGAGCCAGGAAAGATTATAATTAGAGTAAGATGGGGAACTGGTTCATTCCATGTGCTTTTGAGGGCCCAACTCAGACCAGCCTTAACCGGCATTGCCGATTAATTTATTCCAGCTATATTGGAAAATAAACCCGACACGTTTCTCACCCTGTTTTAGCAGAAGTGGGGTATGTTTCAAGACATTCAACTCACTTTTGTCCGTTGTAAATAAGAAGGAGCAGCTGCAGCCTGCAGCCATCAGAAGAAGGCCTTCCAAAAAGATTCAGGAACTGCTTAAAAGAGTTAACAAAACACTCTGCATTACTTAGGATCCGAACACAGATCAGGGAGACCAACACAGGAGTCCTTCTCCTCCTCACTTCCAACCGGCTGCACTCGACAATGCTGGGAAACTCAAGCAGCAGCCCTTCCGAACCAGACCGAGGTCCCGTCAGACAGCTCCTCCTGGAGCAGAGCCTCCTCCTGTCCTTCTGCTGGCCCCAGTGGGTTCAACCTTTGCAGGTTCTGGGGCCAGGACACAAGGTAAGACGTGTCAGGGTTTCCTCATTGGGACCTCAGTACATACTGGTTTAAGCTGGGATGTGGAACTCTAGACCGCCCTCCCGGCTTGAGTTGGGGTTGCCACGACCGTGAGCTTTAACCATCCACACCAACATCCTTGGCTAATGGAAGGCTGGTACTGATACCCATCCCTGGGTTAATTCGGCAACCCCTCCCATCTCACCTTTTGGCGCTGCATCGTTCAAACAGACTGTGTGTGGCTCACTCTCCGGAGCAAGGCCGGCGTCTAAAATGACACAGGGGAAACGAAGGTCAAAAGATGGTAGATCTGCACCCTCCAAACTCAAGTCCTGCTGACTGCTTTGACTCAGAGGGGACCACTCCTTCACAAGAGATCGGACTGGGGCGGTCAAGGCCTCATCACTCAAGACAGGGAGAGCCGGATGGATGCACTTTAAATCTTACTGGTTTAAACCAGTTTAAAGTGAAAAACGTACCTCTAATGCTCTTCACTGCTGAATTGGTGCCATCTCACCTGGGCGGAAAAACCAAAGAGAATTGGGTGAGTGCAAAGGGGACCGAGAAAGGACAATTAACCTGTAGAGGAACCATAGTTTGATCAGGGCTTTGGTAACACATGCCATGAGACTTAGTTGTCGTCCATCAACGTGTGTCATCATTTCAAACTAGATCGCAATGTGTAGTCTGCATGATTAAATTGCAAACCACCCAGAGTGTGCTTTAAGAGCTATGGGGCAGTATATAAGCAGAACACTTTGCTTTTCCCGACTGCCTGCATTGGGCAAATGTCATCTAGGCTTTTTTTAAAAAAACTTAACACTATAAACCTTTCAAATGTTTTATTATGCTCAGTAGTTTACATTTATCTTCAATTTTGATACTTGTGACACAATAAAGGAAATGATTGCCAGGGATCAATTTCTAGCTAGGGTGATCCCTCCGAACCTCCCTCCCTTGGAAAGCCTTAAACACCCACCTCACAGGGTCTCCACCACGCACCAACCTCTGCAGAGGAACATGGAACCTGAAATCCAGAAAGCCACATTAAAGATGGCCGTGTTGTGTGACAGACACAAGGCTTGATACGCACGAGGGGGCCCTCCTGTTCTCAGGCAGAAAGGTTGACATCAGCAGACGTCAGATATATGCTTGTCTATTTGCTTACATCATTGGAAGCAGGAAGGAACAACAACAAAAGAGATTCCACAAAACCACAATCGGTTATTGAACAGCCACCTCCCTCTCCATCATCATCCCACCAGCTACTCACATGCAACGCAGACATGCTGATGACTCCTGGGGGTCCACTAAATGGGGCAGAAAAGAACATATACAAGACTTTTCAGAAATAAGTAGTTGTGTTTGGACATTACAAAAACTATGTAGCTGCCTAGACCAGAAAGAGTTCTACACGCAGTCTAGCCTCAAAGCTTAATTACAATTCACACTTATTTCCGGTTTTTTAAAAACTCCAGGGCCAGTGCCACTCAGAAATCTGTGCATGATTTTCTCCACGGATGCCTCAGAAAGAGAGAGTTCGTGAGTCTCATCTCTGTAGCACATGCCCCCTCTATTCCAGATGACCACTAAAATGTATTATTTTGACTCCCTAGAAACGTGGGGATCCTCATACCTAAATTGAGGAGCCCTGAACACATGGCAGTAAAGAGCAATAATTACATGTCTCTAAGATTCACAAGTGGCAACGATTCTTCCTTTCAGTAGCTGATTACTATTTTTATTAATGCCTACGGGCAAGCAAAACAACCTCTCGTGTCACAGAATTCTTCATTAAAGATGAATTTTCCTGCTTGAACAAAAATTCTGGAACTGCTACACCACATTGGAGTCATACATCTACTAGCAAGTTATGATATACTGAACCCTTAGAAAAAGAAAAAAACAGCTGAAGTTAGGAGCTCAACCTCACCTGAAGAGCAGATGAATGAAACTTTCTGGTTGCAGATCTGGGGAAATTAAAAGGCAATTAGAAGCAACGCTAATACTGGCCTAATCATTTTAGAAAGACCACGTGACAACCCAAGAAAGCAGTTTTCTCAGAAATTTTTTAAAAAATCTTCACAGATGTTATTTTTCAGAACAGGTCTGTGTAGAGTTTCATCACAAAAAGACTGCTTTAAAGATCACATCCACAACATGAGTGCAAAGGCAGCAAAAATGGAAATACTGTTCTCATTTCTCTAAAGTGCTTTCTGCAAATGGATGATCTACAGATTAAACTGGAATGCAGCCCCTTTTTGGAGCCACTGGCAGGGGATGTTGGACTCTGTAGTCTAGTCTTAACAGGGGCCAGTTTAGCAACCTTACACAGATCTGTATCTAGCTGTTACCAGACAGTATCTGGTGCTTTTGTTTTGTTCTTCAGGGTGGACAAAAAAAATCAACATTTATATTAAAAAGTCAAACATATTATTTAAATCAACACATTTTTAATTTAAATAATCAACATCTGATTTTTAAAATCAAATCTGCCCTGTTTTCAATTGAAAAGTTCCCTTTTGGGCCTGGACTCCAGGCCCAAAAGGGAACTTTTCAATTGAAAACAGGGCATATATATAAGGGATATATATAAAATGAATCGAGTTGAGCGCAGTGAGCTTTTCTGCCTAGGATCATACATTGCTAAGCATCACACCAACAAATAGATGCTGAATAGTAATCAAGCATCACACCAACAAAATTGGCTTTCTATTAATAATCCAAGAATCTTATCTCCTGGGAGAAAAGTGACCTATAAAAATTAATTTCGTTTTAGTTCTGCCTTTGCATTACCAGGATTCTCTCTCTCTCTCTTTGCATAAAATGCAATGCATCTACCCCCAGGGCTAACAAACCCTGCTCCAGCTCGCCACGGGAGGCTTGCTGATTCAAAAGCAGGTGGCGGGGAGTTCCACAGGCTCTTCGCCCCAGCAACGGGTGATGCAAGAGCCCCTCTTCTTAACCCTGCACTGCAAAGGTTTGGGCCAACTCCCTTCTAAAAGCTTTCGCGTCCCCCCACCCAAGGAAAGTTAATACGCGCAAAAAAAGGGGAAGGCCGATGCTAAGAAACACGTGCAGCGAGGTTTTCGAGGCCAAGCGGCCTACACGCCAAGGATGGCGCCGGATTACGACTTACCTACCAACCTGCGACAACGCCTCTGCGGAAAAGAAATGTCGTTCCTGCGCCAAAGGGTTAAATACTCCCCGGGCGCTGTGCATTATGGGAACACCTCCTCCCCTCCCATGCGACCGGGCGACCCTCGGGCTCCCGAGGCGTTAGGGCGCATGCGCACTGCCGTCACAGCAGCGCCGCCGCAGTGTAACCATAGAGCTAGACGTGGAGAGTCACGCCGTCTCCACGCTTGGAAGCCCATTATGTAATATAAAAGTGCTTTATTTCCATTCCTTCCGTTTATTCACACGATAAAGGGAGGCGCGTTCGCCGCCTGCCGCTTTGGAGGGGAGAAAGCTTTAAGAGAGAAAAATTAGGAACGAAGAAAGCCGTTATGACGCACTTCCGTTGCTACCGGACGTTTTAGCCTGGGGAGTCCCGCCTCCTGGCGGGCGCGGGGTCCGCGCAAGCGGTGTAGGAGAGGGCTTCTAGCGTGAGCAAGGGCCTTATTTGAAATGAAGAGGGGTTTGCGCAAGCGCAGTAGAAGAGCGCTCCGAAGATATGCAGCAGCGGCCGTTATTTGAGGCGGAGGGGGTGCGCGCATGCGCATTGCCCTGTGGGTCATTGGCTGAGGGAAACGTTTTGGCGCCTTTTCCTTTTCCCCTCAGCGTTTTCTTCGGGAATGGTGGCTTACCTTCTCGATAAGAACGCCTTGCCCTGTCCCTACTACTGTTTTTTAAAACTCATTATTTCATACATTTATACAGTGGTGCCTTGTATAAAGGAATTAATTCGTTCCGAATGAAATTATGTTAAGCAATTTTTCCTTTATACAAATTCCCATAGGAATGCATTGAAAATGGAGTACAGTAATCTCATTTTTATGTTGTACGGATTTTCCCCACAGGCGATTATGTTAAGCAAATTTCCCTTATCTCTGGAATTTTTTATGTTGTACAGATTTTATGTTATACAAACTGTTTGTTATACAAGGTTCCGTTGCATCTCACTTTCCCTGTGAGGAGTTGAATGTGGCATCCATAAGTTTTTCCCTTCAGGCACTTCCCCCTCATAAGCTACACAGGAGAGGGACGGGCAATGTATTGCAAACTAAAGAGTGGTATATAAGTATCTGCACAGACAGATTTTCTGAATTCAGTGGAACTTACTCCAAGGTAAGTGTGTATTTAGAAGTATAGTTAAAACCCTAAAAGAAATGAATGGGTTGAAATGCTGCTAACCTCAACAAAACCTCACAAAAATGACAAAAAAGCGCTACTTAATGTGAATTATCCTCTTTGCCCAAACAGTACCAAAATTGGTTACAAAAAGGACAAGGGAAACATTTGTAACATTTTTTGCTACCCTGTTTCCCTGAAAATAAGACATCCCCTGAAAATAAGACCTACTTACAGTTTTGTCCCACACTGAAATATAAGGCATCCCCCAAAAATAAGGCCTCCCCATAATAAGATAACAATAAATGTGTACCGTATTTTTCTTCATGGAAAAATAAGACATCCCCTGAAAATAAGACCTAGCGCATCTTTGGGAGCAAAAATTAATATAAGACACTGTCTCATTTTCGGGGAAACACGGTACCTCTGGCTTAAACATATACATATAATAAGTCCAAGCTGGGCTTTGTCATTCAATCTCCTTTATTCTCCTCCACAGTGAAGAAAAATATAGATGTACCAATCTGTAACTATAAAAACATAGTTCAGTGGCTGTCTCTCCCCTGCTGAGCTCTGCCCAGTCAATGACATTCAGGTCTTGCTAACGAGGTACTGTTCCACCATTCGGGGCAAAAAGCCTTGCAGGAAGTGGAAGAACTCTTGGAAAGCGGCAGCCTGTTCTAGGGCCGGAGTGAAGCGCAGGCGGACGCGCGGGGCTGGCTCCCCGGAAGCTGCCTCTGCAGCTTGGGCGCAAACGGTGAAGCTCAGCAGAGGCTCTGTGGGCGTTGCTTCCCCTTCCTGTTGGGAAAGGAGCCGAGAGACTTTTGCCTCCAGTTCCAAAGAGCCAGCTTTCTCCGTCGCCGTCGGGTCAAGGTCGGTCCCTCGGAGCTGCCGGCGGACACGGCGGCGTCCCAGCCACACGCGGTGCCAGGCGCTGCAGTCCCACGTCGTACTTTCCCCAACGGGGAGGGAAGCCTCCGTTCGTGACTTCTTAGCGGAAGGGGAGAGCGCGCCCTCTCCTTCCTCGCTATCCAAGGGGCGCTTTGTCCCCGCTGACAACAACTTCATTTTTACTTCTATCTGCTCTTCTGGCCGCTGGAATCCAGAGGCCACCGCTTCCTCCCCACACCCTTGTGGCGTTTCGAAGCAGCTACATCCGAGTACATCTCTTAAAGTAAAGGCGACGCCAGCACAGATCTTCTGAAACCAGACCTGGTGCAAATCCCCAGCCCGGTTCAGCAGCTCGCAAGGCTGCGGAGGCCCCGCTGCCAGCTTCAAAGGGAGGTTTAGAACGAATCCATCCGTAGCCACGGCCTCCGGGTTGCCTGGCTGGAACAGGCGGACAATGCCCCAGATTTTACCTTTGGTGGACTTGCGCTGATACTGCAAGCTCCGGCAGTACTTGGCAGCCTCGCGGCAGCACCGCTGGAATCGAAGGGCGGTCTTCTCGTTGACATTAGCACTCACGTTGTGGCTCAGCTCAAAGGGGTCCTGAAGGTTGAACGGCCCCAGCTTCAATTTGTTACTCACTTCAGATGACAGGAGGCTGGGTAGAGGCAGCGGCCGGCCCTCCCGGAGTGAGATCACGCAGCCCGCAAAGTCGTAGTCTTCAAATTCACGGAAAAACTCTGCTAGGAGGGAACCTGAAATGAAGAATTGATAGAACAGCAACTACAGAGTCCACCAGAGGCCATACAAACACAGGAGTGTATGTGAAAGAGTGCACACAAAAGGGTGCAGCAAGTACAATGACCAGCTTCTTCCTCACTACCATTGTATCCAGTGAATTTTTTCAGTGCCCAAATGTAAAAGAGTTTGCGTATAAGAAATGTTAGGTACGCAAGCTCTACTTACAAACAATTGTTCATTCTAGCTCCCCCACAAAAAGAAAGATGAAGCAAGAAGGAAGTTTTCAGGATTTGGAGTTCTACAACTGTGGCTGCACACACATAGGAAAAAGAAAAATTCAGAGCCCCCTCAAGCCACTGCCAATGCTTTCAGGAAGAGGAGTTTGGGACAAAGTTCAACTTCCTGACTGTGCCATCTCTGGATCATGTGCACTGATTTTTGGACTGGTCATTCCTCAGAAGAGGACGGACAGCAAGTGTAGTTAAGCCGGTTGCCAGGGAACGTCAGAAGCCCTCAACTGTATGTTATAAAGGCCTCTATGTTGGTCAGAGTTGTAACCTTCTGACAGCAACTCACACAGGTTTTCCTTGTTCCCACTGGGATCCAGTCGGGCTGAGTCCATTGGAAAGGTGCAGTCCCAGCCATCCACCGTAGTCTGCTCGTCAACATCTGGGCAGGGAAGGATAGGAGAGAAAGGTGAAGCCCAGAGGCAGGAGTAGAGATCTCATTTCATATTAGTAGCACATATTGAGCCATCCTTGAGAACTATGTCTAATGGGAGAGCATATCCACAGCATGTTACCAATTCTGAAAGTAAGCTCGATATAAATCATGCACATTAATACAAAAACGTAGCTCAGTACAAAATTGTAAACGTGGTTACCATTTTGCACTGGGACTTTGGAGAAGCAGGTTCTAGTCCCCGTGGACATGGGAAACTCACAATGCAATCTAGTGCCACTCAGTCTTTCTCAGACTGACCCGCTTCAGAGGACTTGTCGAGAAGAGCCTTCTGGCACAGTGCTTAGAACAGCTGTGCTGCAGCTATAATTGTGCTCACGACCTGGGGTTCAATCCTAGGTAGCCGGCTCACAGCTGATTTAGCCTTCTATTCTACCAAGGTTTGTAAAATGAGTACCCAGCTCACTGGCGAGAGGGGGGGGGAATGTGTAGCCTACATAAATAAATTGTAAACCACCCAGAGAGTGCTTTAAGCATTATGGGGCAGAATATAAGAAAAACCATTTTGCTTTTGCCTTTTGTTGGAGGAAAAGAGTAGAAAAGAGCCATGGATGGCACTTTCTGCACAGTGGAAGAGAGAGGATTGTGTATACAGGACTAAGGAATAAAGCAATAAAATGGCATCTGACTTGGCTCATTCCAGATGTTTTGGACTACGTTTCCCATCAGCTGGAGTATCTGTTGAGGTGGGAATTGTATTCCAGGACCCACATGCAGGGAAGTACTTACTTGACAGCTCCTTCAAGTGATTGACAGTCGGCAGGACAGGCAGGCTACGCGTCTGGAGGAAGAAAAGCACCAGTAGAGTCAGGGCATAGTTGTTGAGCAGCGGACCTCCACCAAACGGGTTCCCTAGGGAGATGGAAGGAGAGTTTTGTGGACATCCCCACCCCACCAAGTCAAGTCTCCACGAAGTTCCAAGAAATGAAATTCTTATCTAATATTTGCATTCTGCCCTCCTCCAAGCTAGTCGACTGAGCCTGGACCGGGGTTCTCTGCTTTTACCTGCCAGGGCCTGCTGTTTTGCCCAGTGGCGCACCACATAGACTAAGGGCCGCACCCGCTCATCGGCTTCGATGCAAAGTTGTAGGAAGCGTGTGTTGCAGAGCGCCAGCCTGCCAGGGAGACAAGCCAGAGGGGCAAATGAGACCCCTAAAGACGAGACCACTACAGCTACCTCCTCTCACACACAAACACACTGTGCCGCCATTATATTTTCAAACATCCCAGTATTTTGCCCACTAAAACAATATGAAATTGGAGAGATACAATTCTCTCTCCACACCTCAACACTCTTCAGATTCGTTCAACTACACTCTCCGTTGTCCCTCAATGATAAGAGGATAGGGACTCTTATCAGATCCAATGGAGCTAAAGAGAAAACTACTGATTTAAATTATTTAAATGTCAGAATGCACATTATACAGATTATTTCAGCAGTGAGAATTATTTCAGCAACATTAATTATTACTACATCAACCATAGCTATCACAAAGGAAGTTGTTTAGGAAACAAGAGTATGTTATAGTGGCAGCGGATTAGATACTAAAATTGACTAAAATATTCTTCAGCACGTTATGAGAGTTGTCTCATTTTTGGGCAGGGAGGACAGCTTACCTTTTCTATGGGTAAGGCAAGCGTTTAGACCCCCTGTAATATCACTGGGTGCGATCCAGTTGAATAAACCATGATCCTCCAACTTTGTTTAATGTAACTGCCACTATCTCCTTCCATTGGCTATGGCCGATGGGAGGTGTAACTCAACAATGCCTGAAGGGCCCTACATTTGCTCACTCAGCACTCAAGCTGTTAACACAGAGAGAAAAAACCCTACTTGTTGTTTATGGAGATGTCACCACGGAGGCCAGATTCTTTATGGCAAAACTTGACAACTGGACGACGGGCACTCAGCACAGTTTGGACGCTGTGAACTCCTGGGACGCACTTTCTCAGTACGGTGGCAATCAACTCCAGCACATCCGGCACGGTGGCTGTGGCCAGGTCAATATCGCTCAGAATGGAATCCTCGGAATGCGTGTCCAGTTCGGGACTCGCTCCATCCTAGGCAGGGAACCGAAAGATATATACAGTCTTTGGAACAACGAGGCTGCCTTAAGACGTCAAGATCTTTGTCCATCAAATTAACTCTGATTGATACTGACAAACAGCCATTCTTCTCCACTCCTAATGGAAATTGAACCTTGAACTTTTGGCCTGCAAGTCAGGTGCTCTGGCAGGACTGAGGATGAGAATTATGTGTCTTACAATCTGAAGACGCTCCCCAAGGATATTTTTGAATGCTCCAAGCCCTCTGAATTAAAAACTAAAAACAGAGGAATCAAGACTCCAGCAGGCATGACTCTCCCCATGACTCTCTACACATGATCCAGAGAAGGATTACAATCACCACAATTCTTGCTACACTGGGTGGAAATAAGCAGGAGTAGGAGTCCACAACCTGTGAATTGCCACCTCTGTCCTGCTATAGTTGCCCCAGTTCCATTCCCACCTGTGGAATATTGGGCGCCTTGGCCGATGCCTGGAAGCTTTTTGTCTTCTCCAGATCCAGGAACAAATCTAGGTCGCAGCCAGAAACATCAAAGCCATTTACTGAGGACCCAAAGGGGAGGATGGCAGAACCTGATGGAAGCAAGGGAAGGAAAGGAAAGGTTACGACGAAAAAAGGAACGGGGCAACGGACTACGGTGGAGACAAAGGGAAGCAACATACCAGGGAAAAATTCCAGGAACACCTCTTGGAAGAGTGTGACCAACAAGTCTCGTAGGCGCCGCTCACTCTCTGAGAACTCAAACAGCCGAACCATCAAAGACATCTGGGCATCGACCTGGAAGAAGGCCCACAATGCAGGCTCAGATTATGTGAGAGAGCTGTCAGCCAGCCTCATTCTAACTGGATCCCCAGCACACGGGGGTGAGGAGTCTCTGAAAGGCCCACCCTCAGAATTCACTCACATCCTCTGCTTGGCACAAGTTCTGCGCCAGCTTCTCAGGACTCAGCTGCTCTCGCTTGGCCGCCCCTTGCTTCCTGGGCGGATTGTATTTGAAGTCCTTCTTTTCCCGAGGTTTGACCCGGAGCCTCTGACCTCCCAGGCTATGCTGTAGTTCCGCCAAAACTTTCTCCAACACCGCCTCACTCTGCAGCTCCACAATGGCATAGACCCCCTGGTGGAAGAACTAAAGAGTCAGGAAAGGAACCTTCCTGTTTTATTAGGCGACTTGCCATCTTCTGCAGCACAGGGATGTTGCTACTGGGTCATTGTGGAATCCAGGCATCTATAGATGTGAAATACTTGCTCAACCTTACTAGAACAGAGTAACATCCTAAAAACAGAATGGACAGATCATGAAAAACAAACTGGCATTTACTTGGATCACCTAGCAGTCAAAATGTACCATGGAAATGCACAGTTTTCTTTATGGCTAGGCACTTCGGGGGGGGGGAGATGAGGAAAGCAAGATATAGTTCTGCAACCTGACTGAAAAACTGCACCTGGATTATTCTAGTAGGGAAAAATACTTTAAAATGTGCAGCTCAATCCTCTGCATGCCTAATGAAAAGAAATGCTAGTGCTTATACTTTCTTTATATATTATATCTGGATTTGCGTCAAGAGACTCCCTGGCTCTCTTAAGAGCAACACTGCAGTCTCATACGTTCAGAAACAAAACCTTACACAGTTCAGTAAAGCTGACTCTCAGATAGACGGACATAGTATTGAAGCCTCAGCCACACAAAGACTTAGGTAGCCAAAGAGTATAAGAAGAGAAACTGGGCTTTCCTGCACATCTGGTGGCACCATTTCCCCCCATAACCATTTAAGAGACATTAAATAAATATTTTGACCCACTTTCCCTGTTTTCTCACAATGTCTAGGAAAAATACACCCACAGAACCATCAGAAGAATTCTACAAGATTTAGTCAGCAGCCCAGGAGTTCCAGTTTTATTTACGCAGACATCCTCACCTTATCCTTGTCCATCACCACATTGGCCACCTCCCCGAAGGCTTGGAAATACTTGTTCAGCTCTGAGGCTGGAGTGCCCTTGCAGAAGCCACTGACAAAAACACTGCGCCGTTCTTGCGTCTGGCGGACAGTCCGGAGGTTTTCCAGGCGCTGGTGTTTTTTCCCACGCAAGTGGTCGTCTAGGCTGGGCTCTGCAACAGAAAACCAGGGCTTTTCTGCTACAAGGTTTTAAGCAGGAAAGGGAGAAACAAGGTCTCTCTCTCATTCTCTCTATGTCTTTAGACTTAATGTTCCTGCATACTGATGCACCAAACTGGCACGGATAAGAGCTTTCTGAAACCTATTAAGGCTGTATCTGAAGTACCACTAGAAGCTTTGGCTAATGCAATTCTGTGCCAGGAAGAAGTTTTAAAATCTGAAATGCTACCAAGAATAATTAACCAAATTGCACTGAGGAAAAGCCCTTTTCAAGACTCCTCCTACCTACCCTTCAGACAGAGGAGGGAGAGTGACGAATGGAATGTCAGAATAATACTGTATTGCAACTTAAAAATGGATATTTTTGGTATGCCAGTGTTCTCTTTTTCAACTGGTCAAATGTATGGCTAGAACCATGATGACGATCACCAAAGGATCCAACTCCATTCCCAATACTTTTGGTTTACTCTGGTCTTTAATGCCCATCATATGGATGCAAGTAGGGTGAACTGAGTACCACAGGGGTCAATTTCTTTATCGTGGCTTCCTCTCGCTATAAGGGATTCCCCTCTGTGGAAAATCCCGAGAAGGAATCTGGCAACGGGGATGCGAGGAGGAAGCAGCAAACCCCGCCATGCATGAATAAACGAATGAATTTTTATTTACGGTCAACGACCAAAAACCATGCTTTTCTTAAGGCAAAACCTTTAGGCCAAGCCTTCCAAGCTTGTTGCAATCGTTTCGACGGTGGGAGTGTTTCAGGAGCGACAAGGGCCCCCTGACCATGTACAGACCGCTCCTCCCTCGCGAGTAGAGGCGTCTCCTTCCCCAAGGCTGGAGCCCCCAAATCGATCTCTCTCCTTCTCTCAAATCCAAATGTTCGACCCGCGGGACACCCTCGACCCCACTCACTGTTGGCCACCGTCACGTGACAGAGGCGGCAGCGAAACCCCCCGCGGGGCAGAGACTCCACGTCTCCCAGCGCCGATTCCGCCATGCCATTCCCTTCTCCCGCCATTCCGGGAGCGAGATGTCCCGCCCCGCCGGAAGTTCCGCCCACTAACTAAGGTGTCAGCCGACGCTCTAGCCTCGTCTCTATGGTTTAACCCCCCCCCAGGTCCTCATCGCGACCAAGGGCTAAAGGGCGGCGGGCGCGCGTACAGAGTCCACTTCGGGTTCCTCTTCGACTGCCCCCTTGCGGGGCGGATGCGTAAATGCGCAAGACTCGGGCTCAGCTCCCAGGGCTTGGTGCGTTCAATCGAGATAATGATAGGTAGTACATCTGTGCATCTGTTGACCTCCCCACAGAGAGAAGAACGGGGATGAGCCCTTTTCTTGCAATGTCAGTCGTTTAAACATTCCCCAGGGCTTAAAAACCTTCAGATTCAAGCAGAATTCGGCTTTATTTATTTACAGGAGGGGGGGGGAATTAGCCGCCCCAGTACCAAGTGGTCTCTGGACAGCATACAATGTATTAAAACTATTAAAAATGCAATTATTAAAACTAGAAAATACAATTTAAAATAATAAACTCTGCTGCTCATGAGCTCAGCTACAAACTAAGCCTTTGGGCCCTACAGTTTTTCATAGTGGTCAAACTTCTGGATGTTTTCAACAGCTTTGAAATTTTGTGTGTGCTTATGGAACATGGAAAAAACGTAGATAATTAAAGCTGGTAGCAGTAGCCGATGTTGCAACAGTAACTTTTATCTTGCTCTCCAGATGAGTTCTGATACAACTGGACATGATTGGCTGATTTCCTTCCGGATTAACCATTTTAGAATAAATAGCAGCTGTGGTGAAACAGGCTTGTTTTTCCTCAGACGTCTAGAAAGCTCTATAAACTTCTTAGGGAGATGTTTAGACTCTTCTCTGGTAGGATTGCATTGAAGTTGACTTAACTTTATGGCCTATCACCAAAGTCATAGATGGAGAATAATTTTATTCTGAATAAGGTAAGGAGACCTCTTCATAAAACTGCAGGTGTAGTTCTGAGTTGGTGAGTTTATTCTGATGCCTCAGGTGAACCCACCCTGTTTCAGTGACAATTGCGATACAGGAAGAAGAAACCTTGTTTTGCTTCATGCGCTCCCTCCTACATCCTATGTACATGGAGACATGCATAATATTTCTAACTATTTGTACATAAAGCAGAACAGTCTCGTTCGGATATCTTAAAACAAACAGGTTTGTGTAGGGAATATACTTTTGAGGACTGATGCCGACTTCCTGCATTGTGTTCCCTTGGTTGTCTCTTTTCACAGTGCCACGGTTGTCTGGGAAAAGAATCTCACTACAGAATGGTAACATGATTCTTGATTTCCCAATCTCCGTCCCAAACGAAAGCCCCACATCCTCCCTGCCAAATTTCATTGCCCTGGTGCCTGTATTTAATAGCAAGGTTTTCCTTTACTGTATCAAGGAGCCAGCCAGTAGTGATCCCGAGAGATCTCAAAAGCATAGGGATTCTAAGCCATTCCTTTGCCATCCCAAAACTTGAATTTCCTGTTTACAGCCCAACAGCCCTGGAGTTTGTCTCATCTTGCCCAGGACGAACACACACATACACACACACCGCCCACCCGGTGTGCCTGAGGCTTTGTCAGCGTTTTTGACTTTGCCATGAAGTTCTCTTACTGGGCGTGGGTGTGTAGCTTGAAAGTGCTGTGTTTCAACCCCAGGGTTTTAGCTGATGATTGCAAGGGCAGCCGTTTATAAAAAGAGCCGTCTCTCCCCGTGAAGTGTGAGCCTGCCACCTTTGTCAGACAAGTTGCTTTTTCCTGCCCCTTCTGTGCAACTGCTGGCGAGCCCCGTGGCAGAAGTCCCTGGCAGGGACACACCGGTCCTGCAGTCTCTCCAATCGACTGTCGCCCTGGAAGGGAGAATAAAGCTGGGAAAAGTCAGCAGTAGCAGCAGGAAAGACCAATTTATGAGGCAGATGGACTCCCTAAAGGAGGCTATTATGGCCCTGGGCTCGCCGATGAGCAGGATTGTTGAAAACAGTGCATTATGGAGGGCCGCTCGTTTGTGTAGTCGCCCTAAGCCAGAGACAGCGACTCGATGACACTACAGCACCAACAACAGTATATTCTAAAGAAGAACTATGACAACGAGCAGCCACAAAAAAATACCAGTGGTGGGTTGGGCAAAAGATCACTCAAGAACCACATAATGAACTTCCTTGAGCCTTACTTCCAAAACCACGCTGTTCAAGAACAAGAAACCGCCAATATCCAAAGCGACAGACCGAAGGCCCTCTCAAGGTTAGCGTCCTTTTCTTACAACGGCCCTCCAGATGTCCCAAAAGAGAATCCACAACCAGGAAACAAGCGCAGTCATTGGAAACCTAGAATGACTCTCATCTGAGGTATGACTCGGGATGTCCCACGGTCCCTCATTCCAACTGGGCTTTTGTTGTCTTCTCTACTGCCAAACCCCAAACCCAAAAACCGACAACTTCAAGTGGACTCCCCAACCCAGCAACTCTTGCCCTGCCCGGTAAAACATCAAGGTAGAAGGAAGAGGTGAGAAAACAGCATTTATTTTGTTATTTGTTACTATAAGAACCAGAGGCTGACTTTTAAAAAAACGGACTTTTCTTCTCCAAACCATGTACAAAAAATGGACTCTTCAAAGGCTGGGGAGGGCCTCGGGTGAGCCGTGTCCACGAGGAAGCGGCTTTGCCCTTTACTCCCAAAGACGCGTGGGAAAGGGGAGATGTGGGGCCAAGAAGAGAGTAAGATAAAAAGAGACACACAACCCTCCAAAATTTTTCAAAATAAAAAGAGACACACCAACAAACAAAAAAGGGGGGAACAGTCCTAGAAGTGGGAGGGGATGAACTTGGACAGGGATTTTGCATTCCCTCCGTTCCGTGCCACCCCCTGCAGTATTTCTGCGCCGGAAACGAAGAGGGCGCAACCTGAATTCCTCGTGCTGCCACGGCAGAAGCAGCTTTGTGCACGAGTCCACTGGGAGAGAGGGGCGAGGGTAAAACAAGGTCAAATGTAGAAATTAATATATTTATATATATATATTTATATATATATAAAAAGGAGAACGGTGGACGCCAGGATCCACCGCGGGAGATGGGGAGGCAAGAGGCCCCCTCCCGCCTAGCCTTAAAATGCCGACAGACGCTTGGCAGCCACGTGGAGCTCCACAGTTCCGTCTGTCCGGCAGGCCTCGGGCACGGAAAGCGGGCGCTGGCGCTGGATGAGAGGGCTACAAAGATCCTAGAGGGGGCTGCCAGAGAAAGAACGACTCTCAGTCTTCCAGGACGATGGGTTCACTGGTGCTGGCAGGATGGGCCGGGGCCACGGGCACCAGGGGAGCCACCACCGGCCGGAGGGGCAGCACCGGCTTCACTTTGAGCGGAAGGTTGGGCCGGCGGGCGGCTCGGCGCATCTCCAGGTGGCTCAGGGCCTTTCGGAGCGCCCTGTGGGGAGAGAAAGGAACACAGGGCGCGAGTTAGGCAAGGAAGACCCCCCCCCCACACACAAAGACCCTTGAGAAGAAAACAAAACCCAGGCTCCTCAGGCCAAGGGGCTGAGCTCCACCTGACAAGTTGCCGCCGCCGCCGCCACCACCAAGAACTTTAAAGCCAGGCCCACTTTCGGCAAGCCCCCCCCCCATACCTGTGGCTTTCACTCCTCCATAGCGCTTCAGATCAGAGGGGGGCACCCCTGCCTCCCCACCCATCACTGACAATTCAATTCAGACTCAGGAAAAAGAAGCCACGTCCAGGTCAAAAGGGAGAAACTCAGCAGCCAGAGCAGGTGGGAGAAGGTGACGCTGGAGGTGGAGTCCATCTTGTATTTCCCCCGACTCCCGGTGTGGATTACTGGCAATGAACCCCATATTTGTGACAGGAAACACAAGAGCCAGTACCAACCCTGTGCCAGAGAAGGGATCTGGAGAAAGCCCACCCCACCCCGCCTGCTCCTTCCTGCTCCTTCCTGCTTTGCCCCAAAGGCCTGGCTGGTCTTGTGCGCGTTTTTCTCTAAAAATCCCTTCCCCAGTACCTGGTGTCCTTGGTAGCCACAAAAACGACCGGGTTGGGGGCGTCGGCCGGGTTCAGCTTCTGGCGCTTGATGGCAGGCTGAGTGCTCGACCTCATTCCGGAAGTCATGGGCCGCCCGTTGGCTGAGAAGGGGAGCCCGCCCCCGGCCACCTGCACCCGGTCGCACACACAGCTGTCAGCGAGAGGAACCCCTCCCCCCGTGCGCCACTCCGCCAAAGCCGAACCCACCCCCCTGTTGTGGCAGGGAAGAAGTGACAGCCTGAGACAGCCCAGAAAGGCCCCAACCCCCCCCCCCCCCCGCAAGAGACAGACGTCCTGGAAAACGCAAGCAGCATCGGGTATCTAAGATGCCACCAGATGACAAACACAACCGTACCGTCTCTGCCCCTCCTGGACGCGGATGTGTTAGGAACCAGAGAATGAAGGGGGCTCCCCCGCCCACACACACAACACGTCACCACCACCACCAGCGATGCTTTGTGCCTCCCTACCCCCCTCTGCCCCCATCCAGAGGCCCAGCTCAATTTCACGAGGCTTGGCCCCCAGCCCCGACGCACTCACACTTTCATAAGCTCGCTTGCTCACGATGCCGGCCAAGCCTCGGTTGGGGGTCAGCTGGTTCCTGTTGATGGGCGTCTTTGTGCCTCGCGGGGTTTTTGGTTTCAGGGGGGCCTGCGCAGCTGGGAGAGAGCACAGCAAAAAGCAGAGTGTAAAGGGTGGAAAGACACCCAGAGAAGGAAGGTGGGAACAACATTTACTTGGAGAGAGGTAATCTTTCGACGGTTTTAATACTTCGGAAGGAGAAAGGCACAGTGCAGTGGCTGGTTAGGATTAAGGCTTCGCCTCTCCCCGACTTCAGAGCAGCTTAGTCCCAGGGCGGCATCTTCAAAAGCACGGCCGGCTTTGAGGGGGAGGGAGGGGAGCCCACCATTCCTTCCTCCCACCATCTTTGATTATCAGCTTACCTGCTTTGGCACCAAAAGGTATTGGCCAGAAGTCAATATTATGCCAGCTTGGGGGGCAAGGCTGTTTTAAAGCTAAGCAGATTATTCCGCACAGCGTGCCTCTCCCACGGAAGGGAGAAGGAAGCCCCTTGCGAGGGAAGAGACGAGCCTACCACACACGTTCTGCGCCCTTCGAGACAAGGGCGTCCAACGCGGCGTCCTTCCGCCATCTTACCGAGCTCCTTGACGATGGTCGCCAGGGGAAGCCGCACCAGAGGGTGGATCTTCAGGGGTGTCTTGGCTGCTTTGGGGAGCCGGATGGAGCCTGAGGAGGAAAAACAGGGGACTGGCGTGAGATCCGGGTTCCCCACCACCACCCCGCTCTTCTTCTGCCCATAACTCCAGACACACGTGGATCTTCCACTCCCCACCACCACCGCCACCACCACGTACACTCTGCCTTGATGGCATTGGCGTTAATGGGTGCGTAAGGGCGCCGGGCAGCCCGCCGCGGCTGCAGAATGTCCCGGCACATCCGGCGCGCAATGCGGGTCAGCTTGGTCGTCTGCAGCAGGAAGGTCTGTCGGTTCTTGGCCAGAAGTTTGGCCCGGTTGGCGCTGGTCGTGTACGGAGAGAGGCTCTGGGCTTCCGGCCGAGACATGTGGCCCCGGGAGTGCGGCTCCTGCCGGGGCAGAGGACGCGGAGAGGTCACGGCCTCGTTTTAAGAGGCAAAAGAGCAAACATGAGGGAACGGAGGGGGAAAGTGGCAAGCGGCCACTTCAACTTGTTCTTGTTGTTTTTAAATAAGAGAACGGGAAACACAAAACTATCTGCCGATTTAAAAAAAACACAAGAGGATGCTGATGGACAAAGCTGCTTTCCTGTGTTCCTGGTGGGAAAAGAGGAGGCAGACCAAAGAACAGCTTCCAAAGGCTGCTCGCGGGTCTTACCGTGACACTACGCGCTGCTCCCTCGAGCTGCGTTGGGGTCTTCAGGCCCCCGTATTTCTTCCAGTAGATCCAACAGGAAGCACAGAGGCGGCACTGCATGTTGGGCGGGCCCCAGGCGTACCACTGTGCAGACTGGGTCGCTGTGAGCCAAGAGGGAGACGAGGGGGGTAGGCCCCAGACTCAGCTTGCTGCGTGTGTCCCCCCCCCCCCGGGGATCTCCCACCCCAGCTGTACTGGGAGACACTGCCAGAAAAATCCCAGGTCCTTTTGCATTGCGAGGGCCCCAAAAGGGACAGGGGGGGCGAGGCCTCCACCGCCCCCCTTGCGCCCCCCCCCCCATAGCCGCCACTCACTTTGACAGCTCTCGCAGGTCAGCCCCTTCTGGAAGCCGGCTCCATTCAAACCCGGCTTAGTGCCGACTGAGACAATTTGGTTTGGATTGGGTTTTGTGCTGGTTGGAAAAGAGAGAGAGAGGGGGGGGTGCACACCATGAGAAGAGGGACCCTTTTCTCTGTGTGGGGCCCACCCAGCCCCTCCTATCTGGGTAAGGAGGGATACTCACTAGGTGGGGATGTACACCTGCTTAAGTTTGCTGTCAGCCTCAGCGGCTTTCAACCTTTTCTGCAGAAAAAGGGAAAAAACACGTCATGTAAACAAGAAAGCACAAATGTTGGGCGTTTTGTACAAGCTGCTCTACTCTGAGTCCCAAACAGGTAATGCTAACATGCTACTGAGTCTTTTTGCTTCCAGAAGCAGCTTGCCAGGGGAATCGGAGATCAATTTCTCTCCTCTATGGGGAAACCCCGGCCGCCCTGGTTTGTGGCCTTCAGAAGGAAGCCTTCTTGGGAAGTTTCCAAGCTCTCTGGAAGAGGCCATTAGGGGCGCTTGGAACTGCCAGCAACGGCACTTATTGGCAAGCTTCTTATGTTGGCGAAAAGTCCCAAACGGGATGATGTCCCAAGAACCGCCAGGGACCTTTTTTGTCTCACAAGTCCCTCCCCAAAGAAAGCATGGCCGGAGAACCCGAAGACCCACCTGCTGGATGTATCTGTCCGTGGTCTTCCACATATAGTAGAACTGCACAATGCTGGCCAGAGACTTCCATGGAAGCTGCAAAGGGCAGAGGTGTCAAGAGCAAGCCCAACTCAGACCCACTGGGTAGGAGGAAACGCCAGGGCCTCTGTTTCCCCCCATCCAGAAGGCTGGGCGTGAAGTAGTGAGTGTAGAAATGCCAGTACCTGAGAGGTGCAGATAAACTGCAATTGTTTAGACCAGTGGTGGCCAAACTTTGGCCCTCCAGATGTTTTGGACCACAACTCCCAGAATTCCAAGCCTCCATTGCCAACGACAAAAGGACTGTGGGAGTTGAGGTCCAAAACATCTGGAGGGCCGAAGTTTGGCCACCACTGGTTTAGAGACTGTGTGGGGTAGGAGGGCCAGAGCTTGGAGGATTCTATTTAAAAAGGACTTTGGTGTGTCACTTGTTACTTTTCAATAGCTCAATGGCCATTACTGTCTCTTCCCTCAACCAAGCAATCTGGGGGTGTTACAATTTATTAACACATTTTGTTGCTATTACCAGCAGGAAAATACTCTCTGGCTCCCACTAGTAGTCAAATCTGATCTTGCGCCTTGCAAATGTTTGTGAAAATGCCAATGACCAAACCAAATATTCCCCGTGATCTTCAGAACTGGTGAGAAAATGGCATTAAACTCTAAAATCCCTTTCCCCAAGCATCAAAGGAGCCTTCTTCAATGTATCATTTAAAAAGTTACATCTAAAAATACAATGTTACCATTCTTGATTTGATTGCATTTCCTCAATATTTGTAACTACCAGTTCTACTATTTTGTAACTCAAAAAGTAACAAAAGGGGGTTTGGACCTGATAGCCTTGTATGCCCCCTTCCAACTGCACTATTTTACGATTCTATGACTTGTAAGGTCGTGTTGCAAGTGAGGCAGAAGAAAGCAAAAAAGCAAATGTTCCACCTGCTCACCAGAGACGGTTCAAAGGGAAGGGCTCCCGACTCCGGGCCAGAAGGCAAACACTTTCCAAGGGTTCCCCACCAACTTTGAGGGAAGTGGAGGGTGGCAAAGGAGGAGCGGAAACAGCCGAGCCGAAGAGGACCCCCCCCCGGGACTCTCGGCCGGAACTCACAAAGTCCTGCCGAATGTCGTTGAAGTCCTTGCCGTACTTCTCCAAAGCCTCCTCAAAGAGCATGGCTTCCGAGGCAGACCACTCCTCCATCTCGTCCCGGCACAAGACGGGCCCTCCCTGGGGCACCAGCGTGGACATGGCCTTGGCCAGGTCATAGCCGTTCCGCTGCAGGGTGTCCATGGCGTGGAACTGCCGAGGCAAGTCAGGGGAAGGGGCGGTCAGAGGGAGGGAGTAGTCCTGCTTGCAGGCAGGCACTAGAAGTTAAAAAACTGCAGCTCAGCAAGAAGCTCATGGTTAAGTCAGAGGCCCTTGTCAAGCCACAGACCTCCCCTATGGGAAAAAGTGCTGTTTTAACTTCTAAATCAGTGGTTCTCCACCAGTGGTTCTCCAGATGTTCCTGGACTGCAACTCCCAGAAGCCTCCACCACTCACTGTGCTGAAAGCGATTTCTGGGAGCTGCAGTCCAGGAACATCTGGGGACCCACAGGCTGAGAAACACTGTTCTGAATGGTGATTCACAAACGGTCTGATGTGGCACCTCAGTTCTTTCTGTGTGTTTAAATAACCTCCACCTTCTTCTACTCTCAGTAGCTACAGACAGAAGTCTGAAAGCCTCTGAACAATGTCTTGGGGGGGGAATCAAAATACTCACGGGAAATACGGCCTCCCAGAATGAAGCAGAAAAACCTAACTTCAGGACTGTGTCAACTAAGTCCCTTTCAGTTAGTGCTGCCGATACTACTGCCAGCGATCAGTCCCTTTTGTGAATCTGGCTGCAACATGCTGACTCCTCCTTGTTGTAAAGCGACGGTGGCCCCGTCCCCAGGGAAGTTTCCCCCCCTTTCCCTTTTGCCCTTCCAGCCCCTGCTCACCAGGGTGATGTCTCGGGAGGCCGCGGCGGCGCTCATGTGAAGGCTGGGCTGCCGGATGGAGCTGCTGCAGTCGAGGGCCCGCGCAAAGGTGCCGACCGCCCTGTGGGGCAAAAGAGCCGACTCGGTGACCTGGGTGGGGGCAGGGAGGCGGCAACGAGGCAGGACCGCACGAGCCACACCCAGTGGGGTGTGTGTGTGTCTCACCGAGCCACGACGAGGAACTGGTCGATCTGCCGGTCCGTGAGGGGGTTGTCGGGGTCCCACACCTTCAGCTCCATCTTCTGTTGGTTCCGGTTGTCAGACTCTCCTGAGGGCAGGAGGAGGGGAGAAGGGCAGGTGTCTATGGGGGTGTCTGTGTGCCGTTATGCTGTGCATCATCCCACTCCCCTCCACCGAGGGGAATATGCTTTTCTCTCTTTTTTTCTGTCGGCAAGCAGGGCCTTGTCCTTGCTCACCTTCGGCCAGTCGGTCAGGGATCTCTGCCTGGTATTTGCAGCCGACCCGAATCTCCCCCTGGTCAGCTAAGAGCGTCTTTTGAACTGGGTCAAAAACCAAGGAGTAGAAAAAACAATCCTGGGCAGAAAAGAAGTGGCAGAGTGAAGAGAAAAGGACCCGGACAGCCTGCGCTCCCCTCCGCCACGCCATTCCCTTGGAGGGGTCTCGGGGAGACCACCTTGTGGGTGACCCCAGGCCTTCGGGACCCCAGAGAGGCCCAGGACGGTGCCTGCGTCCCCCGCCCGGTCTCACCTCTTTATCCAGGTACTGGCCAAGGATGTCCGTCTCGTTCAGAAGGGTCACGCTGCATTTCCCCCTGTGTAAGAGGCAAGGAGAGGATGGGGATCACGTTGTGGGAATTCCCACCTGGACGACGGGGGCGGCAGGAGGGCTTGAAACCCACCCACCCA
This sequence comes from Phrynocephalus versicolor, assembly GCA_023846285.1. NCBI lineage: Eukaryota > Metazoa > Chordata > Lepidosauria > Squamata > Agamidae > Phrynocephalus > Phrynocephalus versicolor. Next base: position 862,583 of record JAHTLZ010000196.1, on the reverse strand, counting down.
AGGCTGACTCCTCCGCGTGAGAACACACCCACCCCTTGCTCCTCACCGTATGTGGGTCGCGGGCAGAGACTCAAACTGGCGGGACAAAAAGAGCTCCCGGTGCTTCAGCTGGTGCCGCTGCTGCTCCGACATTGTGGGCTGCTTGGACTCCTCTTCAAATTCTCCTGGAAAAGGGGGCGACAGGGAGAAGGTGGGCCGAGGGCACCCCTTTCCACGGGCCCCACATTCCTCAGAGGCGGCCACGTCCGGACCTTTGGCTGAGCCGCCATCCCCACCCACTTGAGCGGGACCCCCAAAGCTGGAGACGGCCTCAAGGGAGCTCTTTTCATAGCAGAAGCCACTTTGGAGAAGGAAGGGTGAAATATTTTAAATAAAGTGAAATAAAAGAAATACCGTTGCTAGGGCATGTGTCTCCCTTACTTTTCCCCAGCATCTGAGAAGTCAAGGTCAAACTGTGAATGAGCAGAACATGGACTCTGTGTGTGCGTGTTTGTACAGTGGTACCTTGTATAAAGGAATTAATTCGTTCCAAATGAAATTATGTTAAGCAAATTTTCCTTTATACAAATTCCCATAGGAATGCATTGAAAGCAGAGTAATCCCATTTTTATGTTGTACGGATTTTCCCCATAGGCAATTATGTTAAGCAAATTTCCCCTATCTCTGGAATTTTTTATGTTGTACAAATTTTCTGTTATACAAGCTGTCTGTTATACAAGGTACCACTGTATGTGTTTTCCAGGAACCTGGCTTTGAACCTTAAGCAAGCTTAGCAAGTAATTTATAGCTTGTCTCCCTCATATATTGCCTTAGCACTAAGAAAATAGAAAACAAGGTACCAATTCTTGCTCCTAAAAGTCCTGCGGGATTCCTTTCATCTGGGGGCGGGGGGGGGGGTTAAACAGGGAAACTTTTAATTGAAAAGAAAAAAGGCTGCCGCCAGGAATGATGGGCATCTTTTGATTTGTCTGCCCCATCTTCTCTCCACCCACCCACCCCCGGCTTCCTCATGATGAAAGGAATCCCATGGGGAACCTTGAGACTATCCGGAGCTGCCCTTTCCTAAAAATTTCCACAGCCGATGGGAGCAAGAGCCTTACATGGCACAAGTTAAACAGCAGGATTTCAGCCACAGAGGGTTCAGCCCCCTCTCTTTCGCTTGCCTCAAATCCGCCATGGCTCCTATACACCGGAGGACCCCGAGTTCACTTGATACCAAAAGTGGGAAGGGGGGGACCTAAACCTCCCTGCTCACTTTATTTACCCCCCTTCCTCCTCTCCTTGCCTGGTTCCTCCCCCTGAGCTCAGGAGCTTCAGCAACATCACTCCTTCCTAAGACAGGAAGCGCCCCAACCGCCAGGCTGCTTCCGCCGCCCTTCTCCTCCTACACGTAGGAAGGTGTCAGATTTTAATGGAAAGGCACCGCTGTCACTTCCGTTCCTACGCGTTTCACCCACAACACAGCAAGCATGCAGGTTGCTTTCTCCTTCCGTCATTCGGCCCGTGCGCACGCACAAACACAGAGACACAGACACACACTGCTCTCTCATCTCTGCTCTGCTTTCAGAGCCTGGCCAGCCAGGGTGAGGGACAGAAGGAGGACAAGGGATGTAAGTGCCACCCCCTCCCTTGCCAGGCGGCTTAGGCCTGGGAAATCCAGGAGGGATCCAGCTGGCTGGCCGGCCGGCCCTCCCCCCTCCGTCTTTGGCTTGATTGGGCCGAGTCAAGGTCACAGCCCCTGCTCCAGAGGCCAGGAGGCCCTACTACGCTCATGGCACGCCCCTCCCTCCCTCCCTCCCATGCACAAGCAAAGCATGGGGGGGGGGCTTCCAAAAGCCAGATGGAGGCAGCTCGGGACAGACAGTGCCCCCCCCAGGCTTTCCTTTCCACCCTTCCCTGGGGCCTCCCTCTCCCCGTTTCCGTTTTCACCTGCTCTTCCCCAGTGTCCACATTCTTCCCCCTGATCCAAACCCAACTGCGTCCCCCCCAGCCCCTCCCCAAAGACATCTGGACCAGTTGATCTTGGCAAAGAACCAACCCTGGCAGTCAGGCCTTGGAAGCATGAGTGTGTGTGTGTGTGTGTGTGTCTGCCTGCGCGACACGCTCCTCCTCTGTGAGAAAGAAAAGAGGAACGGGCAGGATCTTTCAGTCCTGAACTCCTGCAAGAGTAGAAGGAAGATACTGCTGCCTGGGGCAAAGAGAGCAGGGCAGCTTTTCATCCACTGCCGCCTCCTTCCCTGTTCCTCCTCCTCCTCCTCCTCCAATGTGTGCACTTGAGAGTGACACCTCAGTGACACCCCAACATCTGTACTTTCATTTCCACCTCCTTCTCCTCCTCACAGGCTGGTGATCTTTGGGGCGGGGGGGGCAACCCCACTCTCCGCATGCTTTGACCCACAAGAGGCAAAGAGAGAGGCTCGACTCGTTCCGCCACTCCCAAGCCTGCCTGCGCCTCCCCCCCCCAGCTCTACTCACGGGCGTTGCTGTCAGCCAAGCTGTTGAGGCTGCTGGAGATGTCACGCCGTCGAAAAAGGCAAACCACCTTGGCCTCCACGTTGCCATTGGCGGTCTGGGCAAAAACAAAAAACAGGGTGGGGGTGGGGGTGGGGGACACATGCTGCGCACAGGCTCTCAAAATCCCTGGGGCTAATCTAAAGCCCCTTATCAGAGAGCGATAGACCCCCCCCTTTCCCCCCCACTCCTAACCGAAGCACACACCCCCCCACCTACCTTGTTCAGCTCTTCGATCCGGCGGACGAGGTAGGGGTTGCTGGAGGAATTCTCAAAGTAAACATAATCTGGAAAAGGGACGAAAGGAAAACAACAACAACAACAACCCAGTGAGGGAGAAGCAGCTGAGAGGCAGGTTCAAAATCTCAAGAGACACAGGCTGCCATTAAAAATAAAATAAAAACACTTTTCTCTTTGGGACCTTTATTTAAGACAAACGGGGCAGATTTCAGACATTTGTGTTTTTTTTTTTTAAAAAAAACAACCAAACAGAATCTGCAAGCAACACAGACCAAATTCATAAACAAAACTGTGGCTTGGAGTGAACTCCTACAGGTATGCTTCAAGAACAGACACATTTTTATTCTTTTTCAGGACTCGCAATTAGCTCTCAGTCCTTTTCCGTGACAACCTACTCCTGTGTGTTCCCCCCCCACATCCCTTTCTTTGGTTGAAAAGCCCCCAATGGGTGGGACAGGGGTTTGCTAAACAGTGATAAGTCAGCAACCTTGACGATCTACTGAAACTCACTCAGAAATCTCTCGGTAAATGCAGATTATCCGCGGCCACCTCCTGATTTCAGCTATCTGTTTATCCCTTTGAACCAGGCCAGCCTCATGATTATCCTTGGTCTGTCGAGTCCCAAGTCTGGGCCTCAGGCAGTGGATGGTTTGGCCAAGGGTGTTTACAAGCCCATAGAAGTGCCCAAAAATCTGAACCAGGGACTTGCCCGTTGAGCACACATGACACCCACACGGCACTTGTTCTCCGGAATCTGCTCCAATATAGTCAGCAGCAATACAGCAGGGTCAGTCCAAAGATCTTGTCTCGGCAAGCTCCCAGTTGCCCCACAAACACCAGTTATGTGCTTCTAGGAACCCGAGAAGCCAGGGATGGAGGCCAGCAAGGTTCGCTCTAAAGCGTGTGTGGGTGTGCACCCCTCGGGCCACCTCAGCATGGCCCTTTCTCAGCCCCACGCCTCCGCTGCGACAGTTTTTGTTCTAGCCGCAAACAGGACCTGGGGACCCTGGGCCAAGGCATACACACACGGAACAGAGCTCCAAACAGCAGGGACGAAAATTAGAGAGTACGTTGGAGGCAATATTTTCACCAACTAGTGCTCTGAACTCACCATGACCAACAGGCATTAATCAAGTGCACAAGAGAGGTGTATAGCCTGCATTCATCACAGTCCCAACACAAAAATATTAATCATCCTAATCTAGGATAACACAAATATTTATTACCAAGACAAACATCAAAACCTTATTTTGTTATTTCTCCATGCGGCATTGCTTACAACACTCCAGTCCTGCGCCTCAGACTCTGTCCACTCCATCAAAGTCCCCAGTTTGGGAGAGAGGATGGGGAAGAGGTGGCTGCCTAGATGCCGGTCGGCTGCAACTGCCACCAACCCATGCCGTATTAGCAAATATCTCTGACTGGCATATGCATTTCCTCCAAGGCACAGAGGGCAGGTTTCCTCAATGCCTAATATGATCTGCTGTTGTTGTTTTTTGGCAATTATTTTGTTGCATGTTCCAAGCCTAAACCACGCCAGTGTAACGGAAAGTGAAAACCAACTCAAACCAATAAATAACAAAATACAGTAACCCCCCTGTATCTGCTGATTCGCCACCTGGATGCAATGGATGGAGCATAAAGTTTCCCCTTCTAAAGCTCTTTGTATCTGTCCATGACTTTAATCATTATAACGATCATGTAAAGTGAGCTGGGCCAAGCGCTGCCACCCTAATGTTGAGGGACTACAACCCCCATAATTCCTCGCCGCCAGTTACATGCACTAGGGCTGGGGGAGAGCTGTGCTCTGTCTACCCTCGCGAAAGGAAATCATTACAGTATTATCCCTGCTTATGGGAAGGCTGCAACTTTAAGAGACCGCCACGTGCCAAAAACCACCTGCCAACCCCTCGCCCTGCGGAGAGAGAGAGAGAGGGGGGGGGCTGTGGAACCAGGAGTTCTGATCCCCACACCAAGTTCTCAGGTAGTCCCTCCCCTCTTCTAAGCCTCCGTACCCACACGGTTGCCAATCCTTTGTCTCAGGCATAAGAAAGACGTGTACCCGCCAACCTGATAGCCAGTGGCACCGCCAGATTCCTCCTTCTGCTAAAAGGGCTCAGAGCTGTGCATGCGTGCATGAGGCACAAATTCGACTCGCGTTCAACAACAGGAGGCAGAGAGAAAAGAAGAAGAAATCTAAATAACGCCAGGCTGACTGAGTTGGAAAGAGTGAAGTAGAATGGCTAGAAAGAAAAGGCCTGGCTGTCGTGAGAAGTTTTCTGAGAAAGAGGGAAATTCTGAACAAAGAAAGGGAGGTTATTATAGGCTAATGGAAGCCCCGGCTGGTTTCAAAGAGAAAAAGGGAAGGAAAAGAAAGAGTAGGAGGAGGTAACTAAGGGGACAGCTTGTGAGCGGAGGAAGAGAATCAACTTTTAAATGTAAGGAGGTGACTGAGAAAAAATGACAGCCGTACATATGCCCTTCTTGCCGCCTCTGTTCCTCCTCCTCCTCTCTCTCTTTCTCTCTTCAGCCATTCATGTCAGGATTATCTATCCCAATTAGACGTGGCACCTTGTTTGCAAGCACATGGGTGCATCTGTGTGTGTGCACGCGTGCATGCGTGTATTGGGAGGGATTCTTTAGCCCTGGCATTTCATCCTTTTAGCTGGAGACGCTGGGGAATCAACCTGTGATCGTCTACCTGCAAAGCACAGGGTGCTTTGTCACTGGCTTGTGCCCACCCCCACCCCCCAGCTAGGCAGTGTGCAGAACCTGGCGCCGTCTTGCTGGATCATTCCAAGATCCTACAGCAGGTGGGACCAAACGCCTCCGGGAACTCTGTAAGGCAAGGCACAAAGGCAACCCTTCTGGCCTGCAGCTCGCCTGTATGAGCTGGCTAACGGTGGTAGACTGCTTCTCTTCATGGAGGTTCCGTTTCCCTCTCACACTCCAGGCAAGGCAAGCTGCTCGTCTCACATCACATTTCCAACATCCTTTCTTGCAGCTCCAGCTGCTCTGTGCTATCCTCCCTCTCAGCGGCCTGAGAGGCCTGAAAGCCTCCCCCAAGTCTGGCTTTTAAGAAGAGGCCTGGCCCGTCTTCATGACCTCCTACCTCCCTTCCTGCTCAAGATGCTCCTCCCTTTCAAACCCCACCCGGCTCCCTGCTGCTCCTGACCGACCGGCCCCCTGAACGGCCTAGCCGGCTTTCTCCAGACCCCACTCTCCCTCTTGAGCAGCGCTGCCCTCTCGGAGGAACCCCTGCCCGTCGCAACCTCCCTCCCTCCCTCCCCCCCAAGTCCTTCAACATCCTCCAGTCTTACCCACTCCCTTTATCCTCATCCGAGTCTTACTCAGTAACTTGGCTCAGAACAATCTTTCCAGGCTCCTTCCTCTGTAGAAAGGGACCCGGTCTTTCCCCGCCCACCTGCCCTTGTTCCCGAAGGCCCCCTCCCGAGCCCTACCTATCAGGGTCACGGTCCTCGCCAGGTTTGACACCCACCGGCCTTTCTGACCCACTGACCGCAACCTTGATGCCGCGTATCAATATTTGCCACATTATACCTCCGTCTCTCGTGTTTTGATGAAGCAGAACATGTTCACAAATGCTCACATCAAAAAAATATAGAAGTCAGCTGTGGCACCACATTTTTATCTCTTTTTTAACCTTTGTGTTTTCTTTTCACCTATAATTCCCAGCCCCAGATTAAACCGGACACCCCTCAAACTACTGCTGTATCTTTTTAAAAAAATGACCTGACATCACCCCATTTCCAATCTACAGTGGACCCTCATATAACAGTTTGTATAGCATAAAATCTGTACAACATACAAAAATTCCAGAGATAGGGGGAAACTTGCTTAAAAGAACTGCCTATGGGGCAAACCCGTACAACATAAAAATGGTGGCAATGAGGGATGACTCCGTTTTCAATGCATTCCTATGAGAAATTTGTATAAAGGGAATTTTGCTTAACATAATTTCATTTGGAACGAATTAATTCCTTTAGACAAGGTACCACGGTATATGGAAGTAAGCCACCACCACCCTTAAGTGTCCCAAAACCACCAGTTCCCAGTCTTGGGTCCTCCAGATGTTCTTGGCCTAAATCTCCCAGAAGGCTTCACCACCCACTGTGCTGACCAGGATTCCTGGGAGTCGTAGTCCTTGAACATCTGGGGATCGAAGACTGGGAACCACTGCCTTCCGTCCTCTCCCCCCCAAACCCAAGGCTCCCCGGGCCTTATTTTTACACCACGGTTCCCCAAAATCTCAACCCTTTTGCCCAGCTCTCGAACTCAAAGGCAGCCGCTATACCCCAGAGGGAATATCCCCACAAATATCCCAGCAATTTTCCCAGGTCGGCTATATATTTTGTTTAAAATCATCAAGATTAAAAACTCGAGGGTCGCCTTCTACACGGAAGTAAGCCGAGGAGAGAACTGAGCGATTGTGAAACTCGTTAGTTTTCGGGTTGGGACAGTGGGGGGATTGCCTTATACATGGTGGTGTCTTCCTAGAACGGAAAAGTACAGGTACTCTTCCTTTTGGGGCCCAACTCCTAGAATCCCCTGCGCCCAAGACAATGACCAAGGTCTTGCCCCCCACCCCACCCTGCCCCGAGGGATTCTGGGACCTGCCATCAAAATAAAAAAAAATAGTGCAATTGCTTTCCACTTATTTTTGTTTAAATATTTATCAAAGGTATTTTTTCACCCTGGCTTCCTCCATAAAACACCAACCAACCGCCCCCCCAAAAAAACCACCAGCCAGGAGGGTATTTCTGAACTTTCCCCAGCTGCAAATCCTCCCCTAGGACCCCCTTTTTCAACCAAAATCTCCCCTTCCCACCCACCCCCATTCAGATGGAGTTCCTTTAAAAATAAAATAAAAACCCACCCACCCCTTTAAGCTGTCACCTGGCTGGGGGTTTCCTATGGCCAATTGCCTTGGGGATTCCCCCCCCCTTCAAGAGAAAAGAGGCTGAGGTGGGGGTGGGCCGAGGAGGCACAAACCGCATGAAAAGGCATCCAATAAATAACAAAAAATGATGATTATTTTTTAAATAAAAGCAACCGCCACCCACCATGGAGCGGCTCAGGCTCCCCCCCCTCCTTGAACCCTCACATTTTAAGCCCTCCCCTTTTTAACCCCCCGCCTCAGAAATAACCTCCCCTCCCCCCATAGGCTTCTTAACCCCCCCTCCCCCACTTCTTTTACCTCAGGTTCGGGGGTTTCCCCCCCCCAGGCCTCTCTCCCCCCCTCCCCCCAGAGCCTTCAAGAGCCCCCCTCTCAAAAAAACAAAACCACCCCTCCCCTTCCTCTCAACTCCCTCCCCTTCCTCCCAACCCCCAAGACCCTCCTTTTTTGTATGGGGGGAGACCCTCAATGAGGGGGGAAGAAGGGGGGGGAAATACCCCGCCTTTTTCGTCCCCGAGGCCTCCCCCTCACGTCTGTCGCGAACCCCTCCCCCCAAAAAAACCAGAAGGGGCTCCGACGCGGCCCCTCAGGACGCCGCCCCTCCCCCACCCCACTCAAAAAAATTAAATAATTAAATAAGGGCCATTAAAGGCGCCCCTTTTCCTCTCTCTCTCCTCCCCCCCACCCCTTTTTCTCCGTCCTTACCGCCCACCCGGTACATATTGGCCGCCATGGCGCCGCTCCGGAGGAGGAGGAGGGACGAAGGCGACGACCCCCCCCCCTTTCCCCTTCTTCGTCGCCGCCGCCGCCGCTTCCCTCAGGAACTCCTCCTCATGGCCGCCGCCGCGTCCGAGGGCTTCGGGCCTTTCCGGAAAAAGGGGTTCGGGTTTCTCCGCTCACGTCACGCCCCTCCCTTCGGCGCTCTCCGGAAAGAGCCGGGCGCTTCCGGTTCCCCCCTTTCCCCTCCCACCAGAGCCCGGCTCGGGCTTTTCCGGACACGGAAAGGGGAGGGGCCGACCTCCCCTCCCACGAGCCACGCTGGTTCGTCACTTTCCGGAAGCCTTCGGCACTGGCCGTCAAACCCTCCCCTCCAGGGTGGGATTCCGAAGGTTCTTCGGCGACCATCGCTCGGGTTCGGCCGTCCTTCGGGTGTTTCCGGCAGCAGCAGACTTTCGGCCGCGCTCGGCCAACCTCGCCTCTCTCCCCCCCCCGACCCAAAGGGAACGTTAACCCTTTCTCGCCCGCCCGCCTCATTTTTGATGTCACTCACAGAGCTCCGAAGACGGCTTATAAAAAGTCGCTTATAAAAAGCGACTCCATTTCAGAGCCTTTCCATTCCAGCGTGCTAGTTACGATTATACAGTACAGTAGTTAAAATTTTAATGGTAATATTTTGTCCTTATCTTAAAGTAATTCAGAAGATTTTCTTTTAAAAAATAAAGTAACTAAGTTACTTTTGATTAACAGCAGTTTGCTAAAACGAGCTGCTGGTTCACAATGCAAACCCTTTCCAAGACATCCATGATGTAACTGTTAAAGTAACTGCAACAGTATAGCAGTATATAAGTAGTTACTTGTTTTTTTTAAAAAATAATGTAGCTAGTTACTTTTTGAGCTGCATATATTCTCCAAAGTTACAAGTGAGAAAGTTCTGTCTAATTTGAAGCTGCTGATCTCTCTGCACCAGTAGCTTACTTTTTAAATTCCTGACACCTTCAATATCTGGGCAAATAATGCTAGCATAAATCTGTGTGTTTCATATCTCTAAACAATATGTTTTATAAATGTAACAAATAATAAATAAATGAATAAATGATTATGTTATGTGTTGTCAGGTGGAACCCGATGCACGACCACCCCAACAGGTTTTTCAAGGTGAGGCATTTGTGGAATGGTTTTATTTTATGATTATTTGTATTTTAGAGTGTTTTTACCCCGCCTTTTTCCTTGGAAAAGGACCCAAGGCGGCTGACCAGTTCCACACCATGGGAGAGATTTGAACCCTGGTCTTTAGACTTCCTCATTCGATTCCTCATTCTTGGCTCTATGGAGACACTTTATCAAATATTATAGTGTTTCTGATGTAAATGGAGAATCCATTTCCACAAATTTTATCTTCTGCGGGTGCCCTTTCCAACAAATCTCATCCCTCCAGTGTCAAAGCACACCTGAAGGGTCGTCCTTTTTCCTCTCCTCCCGTGGCACCCACACAAGAAACAGGGGCCTCCAACAGTGCGACGTTTGAAATAGGTTTCCTTGCATTGTCATGAGTAACCTCAGCTACCAAATAGGTCCCCAATACACACACACACGTGTGCCCCACACCTTCCCACCTACCTGACCCCAAGAACATGCCAGGGGGTGGAAAGAGGGCTAATCCCCCCCCCACGGCGAGTGTCAGATTAAGGAATATATCGTTTATTTCTCTGCGTGGCTCACAGTTTTAAAGCCTCCCTTTGCTCTCGCGACGGATGTGTTCCGATCCATCCGGAGCCCCGCAATGCCTGGGAATGTCACGGAAGTCGAAAGGGTTGACGCACCAAGAAGAGAGGGTGTTTGGGGGTGGGGGGTGGTAGCGGCGTTCTCTTGCCCTTTCGGTGCATCCGGCATCTTCGAGGCAAGCAAGGAGGGGGACGCCAGGCCCTCCTCGCAGCACGGAGGTTCGGGAAGGACGTTCTAAGGGTGATGTTCCCCTTGACTTCCTCCTTTCCTGGCCTTGCCCCCCTCGAAACCTCCCGGGTGTCCTTCACCAGTCCGTGGGTGCCCGGCCATCCTCTTCCCTCGACTTGGCTGCTCCCCCCCCCCCGACCCGTAGGTTAATAAAGCAAATCACATTTTTTTCGGTTGCGTTAGTCAAAGGGAAATGATCTCGGTAGGATCCATCCCCTCTAAGCGCTCAGGGTCCCAGGGATCTGTCCCGGGGTGGGGGTGGGGGTGCAGGGGGTGGGAGAAAGCCGCCCTCTTTACAAAAGAGGCACCGTCCAGAGTTCAAGGCGGGAGAAAGGGGTGGCGGTGGGGAAGTCCATGTCCCCCCACCCCCACCCCCACCCCGGATTTCAAGTGCTCGCCGGAAGCCCCGCCATCCGCCACTGAAAGATGCTCGTGTCCTTTCCCCCCATGGAGATGAGGTGGCTGTCGTCGTGCGTGAAAGCCACGTTGGTGACGTGGCTCCCGTGGCCTCCGTAGACATGACTCGGCGCCTGCGAGAAAAATATACAGTGGACCCTGGTATAACAAACAGCTTGTATAACATAAAATCTGTACAACATAAAAAATTCCGGAGATAGGGAAAATTTGCTTAACAGAATCACCTATGGGGATTATCCATACAACATAAAAATGGGATTATTCCGTTTTTAATGTATTCCTATGGGAATTTGTATAAAGGAATATTTGCTTAACATAATTTCATTTGGAACGAATTAATTCCTTTATACAAGGTACCACTGTATATATTTTTAGTAAGCCGAGAGGGTGTCTCCCTCACGCGATGGGGTGGGGGGACCCATGAAGGGATTCCCCTGACGTTTGGACAAGGACGGAGGCGCAAGCCGTGGACTCAAACCGGAACGCACCCACCCACCCACCCACCCTTTCCTCTCTCTCTGTGTATGTGGGGAAATCTTTTTAATAGGGACTCGGACGTGGGGCCTGGGTGTCAGGGCTTGATACTCAAATTTGCCAAGTATCCCTGCACTATGAACTTTGAAAGATAAATTAGTCCGGGAAAGGCCAATTCCTCTGGCCTGTGTATACACACACACACACACACACACACAC
>JAHTLZ010000196.1:832632-849525 GCA_023846285.1 Phrynocephalus versicolor | reverse complement strand
ACGGCTTTTGAAAGAGGGTCACGGTGGCGTCACGAGCCAACCTTGGCAATCAGGTTTCCAGCAAAAGGAGGGAGGGAGGGAAGCTTCACCTGTTGAACTTTGGCCTGTGACACAAACACAAGTCAAGGGATGGGCAGACTCGACCCGGCCCTGCAGGGCTGACCCTCAGCCTGGGTGGAAGCTGGTTTATGGGGGGCTGGGGGCGGGGGGAGAGTAGAAAGGGTGAAAGGAAGGAAGCAGTTACCCTCCAGTGGCGAGCCCCACTGCAACCACATTCCCAGTGGGGTGGAAGTCTGCACAGAGCCCCGTCTCCTAGAGAAGAGAAGGCGCGGCATTAGCCTCGTGGCGCAGTGGTTAAATGCCTGTCGTGCAGGTAAAACTGTACCCACAACCTGGGGTTTAATCCCCGGTAGCAGGCTCAAGGTTCACTCAGCCTTCCAGCCTTCCGAGGTCGGTAAAATGAGTACGCAATTTGCTGGGGGGGGGCAATGTGTAGCCTGCACACTGTAATTAAAAATTGTAAACCGCCCAGAGACTACTTGCAGTGGTATGGGGCGGTAGATAAGCAGAAGCAGAACACTTCTTAGAGATCCAGACGACAACGACGACTTAGCCGATGCCAAGCGCTCTGCGTTGGCTGTACTTAAAAGAGAGACGCACTCTTTTCCAAAAGAAAGCCAAATAATTTTTAAAAGCACAACGGAGGTGGGCGGGTGGGGGGGGGAGGGCAGAGGCGAACCCACTGTCTGTCCAACCTCTTCCCTCCCCACAGATCCTCCTTGTCTGCAAGCGCGAGAAGGGCTTTTCCAAATTCGACCGGGCACGCCGTGTGCTTTTTCGGAGGCTGACGCAGAGTCCCTGCCAAAACACGGCCGAGGAGCTGCTGGGCCACGAACTTGCCCGGCTTATGGGTCATTGGGGAGCAGGTCTTTTGGATTAAGAAGGGTGCAGGTTTGTAGGGCAGGTGGGAGGTCTGTTTTGGACTACAACTCCCAGAATTCTATACACCCAGGAGGGATTCTGGAAGGTGTCTTCCAAACTGGAACCCGTTTGGATTTGTAAGAAGCAACCGCCCAGAGTTCCTACGGGAAGATGGGCGGGATAGAAATCCAATAAATAAGTAAATAAATAAATAAAGCAACGATAAGTCTTGGGCACCTCCTGCTAAAAGGGAGGAGGACCCCTGCAGAACAATGCGTCAGATCTCAACAGCTCCAGATTCTCCGCTCTGTCGCCCGGGGAAAACACCCCAGAGATATAAACTCCAGCTGCCGTGGGGCAGGGTTGCCACCGAGGAACCGTGCTCATTTACAAGAAACGTGCACGAGACAAGAGCCTCACTGCCTGCAGCCGGTTCGGGACGGCCCAGATTTAATTAAAAAAGGAGAACTCAAAAGACAATCTGGAGCTAGGAACTGGCAAGTCGCTCCAGTATTCCTGCCATGAAAACTCCATGGCCATGGGGTGACGGAGAGTCGGTCACGACGGTTCGCGACACAACACGCAACCCAAAAAAGGCAACGGTGGCTTCTGCACGGCTGGCCTACGCGGAAACAAGAAAGAAAAAGCGAGGAGCTGGCCTGGGAGAAATGTCATCGAGTGGCCCCCGTCGGTTTCGGGGATTTTAGGAGCCGCTCCCGAGATCCTTACTCACCCTGGCGGCGGGAACAACCAGACATGTCGGTTTCTAAATTAAGACAGTTCTTGCAGAAGCTGAGAGTTTTCAGAAAGCAGAAATCCGTGCTCAGCACCAGGTGGTTCAGTGCCCCCCACCCCGAGCATAATGTACCTCCAGGGCGATGCTCCATGCCAGTGCGTGCGCCCCGCCATCCCACATGCACAGCTGCCTGTCGTAGCCGCAGGTGGCAAAGAGGGTCCGTGAAGGGTGCGTGCCCAGCCCCCAGAGTTCGTCCGTGTGTCCCTAAAAAAGGGAGGAGAGCTCAGCAGCGGGGGCCGAGGGGAAGAAGCAGGTGTGACCTCGGCAGCCGGGGAAAAGTTAGAACGATAGAATCCTAGAGTTGGAAGAGACCTCCAGGGCCATCCAGCCCAACCTTCTGCCATGCAGGAACCCCCAGCACAGGACTCCCGACCGATGGCCATCCAGCCTCGGCTTAAAAACCTCCAAAGAAGGAGACTCCACCACCTTCCTTTGGGGCAGCATCTTCCACTGCCAGACAGCTCTATTTGTTAGGAAGTTCTTCCTAATGTTTAAATGGAATCTCTTTTCCTGTAGTTTGAGACCATTGCTCCTAACCTCTGAAGCCACGGAAAACAAACCTGTTCCCTCTTTGATGAGATATCCTTTCAAATATTTAAACATAGCAATCATATCCCCTCTCAGGCTTCTCTTCGTAAGGCTAAACATTCCCGGCTCCCTAAGCCGTTCCTCATAAGACATTTCCCTCAGACCCTCAACCATCCTGGTCGCCCTCCTCTGCACCCACTCGAGGTTGTCAACATCCTTTTTAAATTGAGGTGCACAGAACTGGACACAGTACTCCAGGTGGGGTCTGACCAGAGCAGAATAGAGTGGTAAGAGCAGAACAGAGCCAACGACGGACCAGCCGATGACGGACCAGCCGACGACGGACCATCCTACCTGGATGATGGGCTTGAAACCTCCGGCCAGGGTCCCCCGCAGTAGGGCGTTGCGGGTCGTCCCCACCAGCAGCTCCCCGCCGTCCCCTTCGGCGATGGTGCGCACGGCCCCAAACTGCTCCGGGATCTGAGCCGGTGAGAAAGGGAGAAGGGTCAGGCGGCCCTGCGGAGCCAGGCAGGCGGGCAGTCTCTCTCTGTGTCTTCCCTGCCCCGGCTTTGGCACATACACCCCGCTTACCTCCGCTTCCTGCAAAAGGGTGAGGTCGGGGCTCCACCGCACCAGGCGCCGGTCTTTGCCGCCCCCGCTGAGCACCGAGCTGTCCCGGCACAGGCAGAGGGAGAAAAGGCTGCCCTCGTGCGCTCGTGTTTGCTTGCTGATCTGGTACGTCTCTAGGGCGAGGGGAGGGAAAAGAAGAAGAGGGGCGGATTGGCATTTGTCCAACGACTCAACTTGGAGCCTGCCCATCCCATGTCCCTTTTAGCTTGCCTTTAACCAGGATTCGAACCCGGGACTTGGTACAAAAAAAAAAAGCCCACCTGGATTTGGTACTAAAGAATTGGACAAAAAGCCTTGTCAGCATTCTTGGTTGGAGCCACCTTCCTTGTGGATTTTTTATTTTTATTTTTATTTTTATTTTTAGTTCAGGGCTTTAAATGTTTGGGGCTGTTACACTACCTTGTCGTCTAACCTGGGACAATGGCCTAATTCGGTACAAATCAGCTTTTTATGTTCTCCGGTTGGCATGAATTCTCAAGACCGATCGGCTGCCTGCAGATCTACCGGTTGAATAATGCCTGAACCAAACAGGGCATTTGCTACTGAAACTTCATCTCTACCTTGACGGATAAGGATTCTCCCGGGCTTTAGACCTGCCTCCTTCTTTCCCAGTTCTAGCTGGAGATGCCGGGATACAGATGTTCCGCCTTCAGCATGCTGAGGGGGCCTTCGGTGGCTCAGCTACGGCCCGTTCCAGTGCAAAACCAGATGAACATCGGCCTGCAGGATCCGGCCTTATACCTCACCCAGGAATCCCCTGCATCCTACATACCTGCGTCAGCTCTCCCTGTCTGCCGCGGCCCCAGTTGTACTACCTGCAAACTGCAAACCCTGCAATTTCCCCCTCCTCGAATGACCACCCTCCACTTCCGATCTCTTTCCTAAGGGACAAGCGCTGGTCCTGGAGAGGTCCACCCCACCCCACCCCCTCCAGTGTCCCCACCCAGGCTGGATTCTGTGGACTCTCCGCTCGCCGTACCTTTAGCCGCCTTCCCCAGCGTACGGACATCGGCAGCCACCCTGGCCCAGGTCAGGATGTTGCCCTCCGAGTCTCCCGTCAGCACCTCGCTGTCAGTGTTGTTGAACACAAAACAGTGGATGAACTTGGGTTTCTTGTACTTCTGCGGGGAGGAAGAGGGGGAGGGGGAAAAGGAAGGGCGTTTGGGAACAAAACACTTCCAGGGTTGGAGACCAAATCCAACATGGGATTGTAGGAAAACGGAGCCGGAAGAGGGCCTGGAAAGCTGTCGAATCCAACACCTTGCCTGAGGCAGGAGATCTGACCGACGGTGGGCCAATTTCCTTTGGAGTGCCTCTACAGCGCTGCAGCGCTCACCACCTCCCAGGGCCGTGGGTTTTGTCGCTGTACTGCTCTAACAGTTAAGAAGTCCCCCCTCCCCCGATCTCCGAGCTAAATCTGGCTTCCTTGTAGTTTGAGCCCTGGCATGAGTCAAGTGGACAGAGGGACGCTCTTCTCCCTCTCACAAAATACCAGAACTAGGGGACATCCACTCAAATTGAGGGCTGGGAGAGTAAGAACAGACAAAAGAAAATATTTTTTTTTGCACCCAGCGCGTTGTTAGTCTGTGGAACTCCCTGCCACAGGAGGTGGTGATGGCATCTGGCCTGGATGCCTTCCAAAGGGGATTGGACAGATTCATCACAGGTGACAAACCATGATGGAGAGGTGTCATCTCCAGGCTTAGAACCAGGATCCTTCAAGGGCCAGATGCAAGGGAGCGCTACCAGGAGACAGAGATCGAGTCTTGTGCGCTCCCAGACACATCTGGTGGGGCCACTGTGAGATACAGGAAGCTGGACTAGATGGGCCTTTGGCTCGATCCAGCAGGGCTCTTCTTAGGTTCTTATATTCTTATTAGGTGCCCTGCACTCATTTAGAGGGAACTACTCCCTCCCCATCTTGGTTGCCCTCCCTTGGGCACTCACCCTGGCCAGCAACCTCCCCCGCTTGGGTACCCCGCCAGGATCTCACCCCAAAGATGCCCTGCTTCTTTGTCAGGCTGCTTCCGCTCCAGGACCAGAAGTAGATGTGGGATTTCCCGGTGGAGATGATGTAGCTGCTGTCTTGGGGGTTGAAATCCACGGTCAGGACAGATTCGTTGGTGCTCTGCGGTGGGGGGTGGGGGGGAGGAAGGGGAAGGAGAGAAACGTCACCATTTTTAAGGGAGGGTCTATCAGGAGGACGGATAGCAACGAACGTCTGTTGACATGACACCAGCTCTGTGAGGCAGCGATACAGGCGGCTTTCACACACGACCACTAAAATCTGCTACAACGGGCGGAGCAGATTTTTAAAAGGAGAGGGAAGCCAGGAACGGCAAAATGCCAACCCAGCTGTCCAAAGAGGTAATTCATCTTCTCATTTCAGGAGCCTGGCGATTCCTCAGAGGAAAGCAGTTTTTTCCCCCACATCCAAACAATTATACCTGATCCAGAAGCTGGGAGTTAAAAATAAGGTTGTGTGCTCTGAGTTATCTGTTATTTATTGCATTTCGATTCTGCCTTTCCCCCTAAGTCAGGCATGTCCAAACTTCGGCCCTCCAGATGTTTTGGACCACAACTCCCACAGTCCTTTGCCACTGGAAATACACACTTGGAATTCTGGGAGTTGTGGTCCAAAACATCAGGAGGGCCGAAGTTTGGACGTGCCTGCCCTAAGTCTTAGGATTAGGGTTAGCCTAAGAAGAATGCCAAGAGAGAGAGAGAGAGAGAGAGAGAGAGAGAGAGAGAGAGGGCAGCAGACCTGATTTAAAACCAGTCCATTTTCAAAGTATCAGAAACAAATGGCAGAATCGTCAGTTGAAAACCCCATCAAAACCAGCACGAGTCCAACTGGTTTAAACGGCACAGGCCCCCTTCCTTAAAGAGAGACTCAAAACTCCCCCCAGGAGAGTGTTTTCCAGAGGCGGGGACAGTGGCTGGCGTGGACCGTCTCTGCCGTGGTTTTTCCAGGGCTCACCTTGATTTCCGCCAGCTTGCTCCCCCGCGCGCATTCCCACACCGAGAGCATGTGTTCGTTGGACTCGTCCACCACGCACAGGTAGGCCCCGCCATCCTGGAAGGGGGACGCAGGGGTCAGGGAGGGAGATCTGGGTATCCCACGAGTCGACATAAGCGCAGGAAGGACGAAGGGTAGAGGAACGGGTTTGGAGCGTGGGTGAGGAGTCTCCGGGCGAGACCTTCCCGCTAATCTTTTTCCTAATTAGAGCTCCCTGAAGGGCAGGCTGGCACAGAGGGTTCTGGGAAGTGAAGTCCAAAACACACACCCACACACCAAAAGCAAAACCACAAAACAACAACCAAACCACCCTTCCCAATGACCTTGCTTTTATCATTTAACAATCCTGTCTCGTTCGTAGAATTGCACAAGAGCGGACCAAAACGGACGGGGCAGAACGAGGTCAGAAATGACGGGCGCCAACTGGATGGATGGCTTAGAGGGCAAATCATAGCTAAAGCAACACACGGCAACTAAAATAAGCCACGATCGGAATAAACCATGGTTGAGCAAGATGGCCCAAAGTGTTGAGCTCCGCAACAAAACTATGAGCTACTTCCTGACTTCCTTAGCGATTTCTCTCTAACTTGACGTCAATTCCTCAATTTAAATGCACCCCCCCTCGGCAGACTTCTGCAGGCGATCCTTCTCTTGATGAACGCAACTAAAGGGTAGGTTTGGCTTACCTAAATGTAGCCTTCTAGCTGAACTCTGATACCAGACCCAGAGGCTGGCTTTGTGAGTTTTTTTAAAAAACAGAAAGTAAAAGCAAGTTTCTAGTCCTTAACAGTTTGACAGCGCTGGCACAGAAGGACACGAGCAGTATCTAGGGAGAGACATCCGAGCAAGAGGCAACGCGGCCTCCTTGACGACTCGACGGCCGGCCTAAGGTCCCTCCCCAGCATTAAATTAGGGAAGATGAACAAATAAGAGGCTTAGCGAAGGATGGAGAGTTTATAATTCCCTGTTGGTATTCGAAATCCCTGATTTGTTTCAGTGACATAGCGCTCAGCCAGACACAGCGTTTGAGGATTTGAATACCCCCACCCCCACGGAATTCTTTTTAAAATGCTAAATCTTATCCCCACTCTCTGATCCACGGAGGCTCTCGGCCCCAACACGGAAATACACTCCATGAGCTCGGAGGCATTGCCCTCCCTCCTCCTGCCTTATGTGACAAGGTTGGGGACCCACGATTTTAGAAAGCAAGGGATCCCCCACTTTTCTCTTCCCAGTAGTTCAGCCCACAAATTTGAGGGGGGGGGCGTGTGGAGGGGATTGTAACGCTCACCGCGGTAGAAAAGGCCAACGACCCGACTCCTCTCTCAAAGCTGCCCAGACCGATTTGTTGGAGGGGGAGGAGGGTGGTTGAGTCCCAGATGTCGACAAAAGGCTGCAGAGGCTGCGAAAGGAAAGTGTGTGTGTGTCAGTACACGGGGCATCGCAGGGCAAGAGGCTGAAAACATGCCACGGCAAATTCAAAGGCACTCGTAAAACCAGTTGCTCTCTAGATATTTTGGACTACAGTTCCCACAATCCAGCGATTCTGGCTGGGGCTCATGGGGAGCGTTAGCCAAACCCCAGGGACAGGCAAATGTGTCCTGTCCTCCTGATCTAAAGAGTCACGTGGTGAGTTAGTTTTCTGATCACTGCACAAACAGATCAAGTGAGGGCAGACTCTCTTCCTTGACCTTTGGTGGCAGGCAAGGATGCAAAACCGGAACCGGAACTTGACTGGCATCACACAAATTGGTTGGAGAACTTGCCAGATTCTGAAACAAGGGATGCTCTCTCTCTCTCTTCCCTCCCCCAGAATAGCATTGGTTCCTTTTCAGAAACAAAGCGCACGCCGAAAAAAACCCGAGATGACGGCTGAAAAGGATGCAAGCAACCCATCCGGTACTTCAGATCCTCAAAAGCTTATCTAGACCAATGCATGGGCTGTCTAGTACGAACATGCTTTCCATTCTGTACAGAATGCAGATCAATCAGCATGCGAGAGTGCACAGCACAAAACCGTTTCCATTCTCACGGCCCTCACTTGTCAGAAGAGCCGCGACGTCCCGGCGCTCTCGTTTGCAGCTCGGTTCTGCAGGGGGAAAAGGCCGACAGCAACAGCAGCAAGCAAAGCAAGCAAATTCTGGGGAGGGGGGGTTGCAGCCCTCAACCTCAGGAGGGCTGAATGTCTCCCCCCCCCCGCTTGAAACCCATAGACCTGAAAGAGAAGCAGAGAAGACCCTCAACGCCGATGTTCACCTTTCCGTCTTTGTCCACTCCTGCCATCTGTCCGGAGGCAACACGCACTCGGTCGGGGTGCACCGCGAGGCTGGAAGGACCACAGAACCGTGAGCAGGCAGGAACCCAACAGGTGGCGTTAGTTGTTAGTCCGTCGTGAGAAGCGGGAATGCCTCCAGGGACAAGACACCCAATGGTCCCCGACCTTCCTCGATTCTCTCTTAGCATCCTCTGTTCTTTGAAAGGCGTCTGAATTATAACCATCGGCTCTGCTTCCCTCCCCGCTGCTGCCCCCTGACTTCTCAGGCACCAAGCTCTAGGGGGAACTCTGCTCCCTTCCAGTCATGACGTAAATTCCATGATCTAATTTTTAGGATGGCTTGGATGCCTGTGTGTGTCTTTATATTTCCTAGCTGATAAAGAGTTCTGCACAACCCGAAACCTCGCGGACTCCTGTTGAGTTCTACTTCATTGTAATCCCTCTCCCGGCGCCTGTGTCACCAGTGTGTGATGGGTGGGGGGTCGGGGGGGGGAGCAGGGATAGAGGGAAGAGGAGTCAGATGTCCATCCCCGGTATGGGAAGGAGCGCTATCACAGGTCCTTTATTCCCACTGCTGTGAGACTCTTCAACTCTACAGTTTAACATATTCATATGAGGTATACTGTAGCTTCCCTTTATATTTATTTTTATATACAGAATTTTAGTATAGTATTTGTATATTGGGTTTCTTATTTTATTTAATCTCTATTAGCTTTTTTTTTCTCTCACACACACCTTACACTTTTTTGTGCACCTAGCCATCTTTACTTGTTTTTTATATTGGGGAGCTGTGTCACAAGTAAATTTCCCCAGATGCGGAATCAACAAAGATTTATCTTATCTTATCTTATCTTATCCCACAGATGGCCCCAACTCACCAACGTACGCAGTCGGTGTGGCGCAGGTAATGGCGCTGGGTGCGACGCTGCACGTGGTAGAGGACCACCACGCAGGCGATGAAGTAGACCAGCTCGCCCGAGTTGAGCACGTAGAGGTTGGAACGGCAGTCCCGGCCCCGGTAGCCGTAGCTGAGAGATCTCGTCGTCAAGGAGCCAAGAGACAGGATCCGAGGATCGTGGAGATCGAGGGGGCTCTGAAGCCACCACCACCGCTCCAAATCCACGTCAAAGACAATCTGACAAAGAGTATTTGTACACGACCCCTAAACTCCGCCGCAAATGGCTGCCAGCTCCGGAGCTTACAATTGTTTCCCCACCAGCTCTGGAGTTTGCAGGAAATTAAGTGCCACCACGCCCACCTAAGCGCGTCCCAGCGCACTTTTCATGTACCTGCTCTTGGAGGGTGAAAATCCCCAGATCCGGATGTAATCTGGTGAGTGCCAGGCTCTCCTCGCTTCTGTTTGTTGTTGTTTTTTTGCCTCCCGCCCCTTTAAGAGAAGGAATCAGGACGACGACGGGGCTCCGGGTGGCTTCGGAGGTGAGCCTGCATTTTTTCCTCTTTTTTTTTCTCCCTCCCCTCACGCAGACAGGATCAAGGAAGTGCGGAGGGGGTGGGGACGCAGGAAGAGCAACGAACCCCCAAGATCTCTGGTCCGAGTTTAAGTGGCCAGCGGATCTTAGGGTCGTGTGAAAAGACTATAAAGAAGGCTGATTGTTACAGAATCAATGCTTTTGAGTTGTGGTGCTGGAGGAGAGTCTTGAGAGTCCCCTGGACTGCAAGGAGATCAAATCTCTCCATCCTGAATGAAATCAACCCCGAATGTTCACTGGAAGGACAGATTTTGAAGCTGAGGATCCAGTACTTTGGCCATCTCATGAGGAGAGAGGACTCCTTGGAAAAGTCCCTGATGTTGTGAAAGATTGAAGGCAAAAGGAAAAGAGGACGGCAGAGAATGAGATGGTTGGACGGTGTCATCGATGCAACCAACATGGATTTGATCAAACTCCGGGAGGCAGTGGAAGATAGGAAGGCCTGGCGAGCTCTGGTCCATGGGATCACGAAGAGTCGGACACGACTGAATGACTGAACAACAACAGGCATTTAACCACTGCGTCACGGGGCTCTTCTTATCCCATCCCGGTCTCCTTTTCCCAAGGCTAAACACGCCCGGATGGCCAAAAGTAAAGCAGGGGGGGGGGGGGAAAGAGGCTGGCTGCTTCTGGTTTGGGGAAATAAATCCCATTTTCGGGAGAGGCGGGAGAGAAGCATTCTCCAGTAGAAAGACCAGTGTTTTCATCCAGAAAAGCTACGGGGCTCTCAGGAACGCTTGGGAAAGAATGACACACACACACACAGACACACACAGACACACATACACACACACGTTTTGCTTTGCAGGATACACCCAATCCAGCTGTAGCTTCTCCGCTGGCAGCTCCATGCGCAGGTCTTCGTAATTGGGGAAATCAGAAGGGATGTACATGGTGATGGGACGCCCCCGCAGGAACATCTTGATGGAAAGTCCTTCTGAAAAGACCGGGAGAGGGAAGGGGGGGGGGAAAGAAAGGTTGGGGGGGGTTCCTCCCTCCAAGATGAGGCAAGAGGAACCAACCGGGCCCTTCAAAACTTGCTTCCTTCCCCCCACGCCCCGGCCTTTGGCCCCCAACCTCACAGAGGACGCCCCGAATTCTCTGCCCCCCCACCCCCACCACCACCGACGCCTCACCTAGGTTGTAGTTCCCCCGCCGAGAGCTCAGCGGCCCTGCCGAGAGAAAAAGCAAAGCAAAGCAACGTTTCAAGGCAGGCACACCTAAGCTTCGTCCCTCCAGATGTTTTGGACCGCAACTCCCAGAATTCCAAGCCTGTATTGCCAATGGCAAAGGACTGTGGGAGTTGCGGTCCAAAACATTTGGAGGGCCGAAGTTTGGACATGCCTGTAAGGGTTTCAGAAGCCGAGGCAACCGCTTTCTGTTGGCACTGACACCAACCCCCCCCCCCAAACACAAATAGGCACATATCACCCATACGGTCCTTAGACGTTCTCAGGCTGGTCCTTGGCCAGTGGCAATTTCTGGCTGGGGTGAAAGTAGCTGAAACCCTGTTTGCTTACATTATTTATTTATTTATTTATTTATTTATTTATTTATTTACCGCCCATCTTCCTGAAGGAACTCTGGGAAGTGTACAACCATCACATTATTATTTTTTTCAATTGCACTGTCTTAAGCCAGGGAGTGCAAGGCCCTCTCCAATTTTGAGGGGAATTTTAAGGGGGAATTAAATATTTCCGCCGCCCCCCCCGGCCCTTCAAGGATCCCTTTCCTAGGCAGGAGCCTTGGGGCTCTGCGGGGCAGGTGAAGGAAGTCTCTGGGTAGTTTTTTTGGGGGGCATTAAATATTTCTGCCTCCCCTCGCCCTGATGGGTCCCTTTCATTGGCACCACGAGTCTTGGGGGTTGCAGGACAGGCGAAAGTAGTAGTTTGGCAGTTAACTAAAACTTTCAGCTGCTGGTGATTGGCAGTAACCCATGACCCGTGGGCATTAGGGGAGGGAAAGAGATGTTTAATTTCCATACCCCCCCCCCAAAAAAAAAGAGAACTGATCTGGCTAGCAATGTCATCTGCATGACGCTGGAGAATTGACGGGGACGGGATTTCGCACACCGCAGCGTGTGACTGGGCACTCTTGTACCCTGCTGGCGTTTCCTTTGGCCTTCCTAAGTGGCCCTTTTTTCCTGACCTGGACATTAGTTCCTCAAACAGGTACTGGATGGCCACCTTCCTGTCCTCTGCTCCCCCACACCTGAGCATCACCTCCACCAGAACCTGCTGCGCTCTGCTTCTAACCAACGACATAAGCTCACCAGTTCATCATCACGGCCCTCCGCAGCTTACCTGAACTGAGGACGGGATCTTTAATTCGGCTGCAAACAAACAAACAAACAAACAAACAAGTAAGTAAATAAGGTTGCTGCAAGACAACCTTAAAGACAGACGGAAAAAGAGACAGCTAGGGGGCCCTGCTTTCTGTACCTCCTTCCTCCGATTCATGACAGGGGGCGCTTTTACACGACCCCTAAAATCCGAGGCAAAGGGCTCCCAGATGCGGAGCTTAAAATTGTTTTCCCACCAGCTCCGGACTTTTAAAAAAATTAAGTACGACTACGCCCACCTAAGCGAGTCCCAGCGCATTTTTCAAGTACCTGGTCTCCGAAGCTGAAAAATTTCTGATGCGGATTGAAAGCAGTGAGTGCCGGGCTGTCCTGCCTTCTGTTTGTTTGTTTTTTGGCCCCCACCCCTTTAAGAGACTGGAATGCTTCATGGGGCATAGCGGAGACGGCAGAGCGGAGGTGAGCCTGCATTCTTTTCTCCCTTTTTTTCGCCCTCCCCTCATGCAGACAGGAGCAAGGGAGTGCGGAGGGGTGGGAACACAGCAAGAGGAGCAAACCCTCAAGATCTCTGGTATTAAGTTGCCAGCGGATCTTAGGGGACATGTAAAAGCGCCCAGGGTCGCCGTATAATGGGACTTGATGGCACACACAGAACGGCTCCAACCCAATTAGAATCACAGAATCACAGAGTTGGAAGAGATATTAAGGGGTCATCCAGTCCAACCCCTTGCCATGCAGCAATCCTCATCAAAGTACCCCCGACAGATGGCCATCCAGCCTTTGCTTAAAAACCTCCAAAGAAGGAGATTCCACCACCCTCCTTGGTGGCAGCATCTTCCACTGCCGGACGGCTCTAACCGTCAGGAAGTTCTTCCGGGCAGGCCTTTCTCAGCCAAGGCAGGAGGTTAGGGATACTCAAAATCTAAAACCGCCCGCATGCCACGGGCAAGAGGAGGCGTGGGTGTTCCTCACTTCTCCAGGCTGCCGGAGCGGTTCAAGAGGTTCGCCGTGGAAGCTGCTTTTTTGGAGAGTTGCTTCTTCGTCCGGGGCAGCTTGTCGGAGGAGCTGTTTCTCCGTAACCTGGAAAGAAGGAACAGGGTCGGAAAAATGCGGCGTGGCCTTATCCCGTCGGGAGCGTGGGTGCCAGATTCAGATCTCGGCCCCGTTCAGGGAAGACGGCCCGGGTTCTCCCCTCAGAGGGGTGGGGTGGAGGCTAAAAAAAAAAAAACAACCCCCCCAGCCCCGATCCAGGGATATAGCTAAGAGAGAACTTCAGTGGCGAAAAGATGAGATCCAATCAAAACCAAAGCCAAAATCAAGAGAAATTGAAACTGAAATCAAAGCCATGATCAAAAGTCAAAAATCAGTCAAAACTAAAATCAAAGACAAAGTCGCAATTGAAATCCAAGTCAACATCAGAGTTTAAACTGAAATCAAAGTCAAAAATCAGCCAAAATCGAAATCAAAGTCCAAGTCAAAACCATGCTCGACATCAAAGTCAAAGCGAAAGTCGAAATCAAAATCGAAGTCAAAAAATCAGTCGCAAAGCCAATAAAATCTTTGGACTCACAGCTCTTTCTTGCTGGCCATCAGATTCTGGAGGGAGGGGACCGGGGAGGCGGCAGTGCTGCTACTGTTGCTGCTCCCGCCTTCCGAGACCGGCTCAGGGGAGGGGGCATCTTGCGTGGGAAGCGGCTGCCTGGAAGCCTGGGAGGGCTCCGTGCTTCGGACTTCGTCTGTCTCATCTTCGGGGGGAGGTTCCCCCACATCTTGAGCTTCGTGGGGGTACGTTCTGGGCAGGCAGCAACCGAGATCTGGCACCTGGGAGCCGTCCAGGACATTTTGTGTCTCTGAGGCAGGGCTCTGGCTCTCTCCCTCCACTTGAGACCCAGAGGAGTTCTTTTTAAAAAAAAAACATTTTTAAAAAATAAATTTGAATTACAAACAAAACACCTACAAAGCATTTAAAGAACTAAAATAACCAAACTTAAAAAAAATCTATACTGTGCTCCTCCCACCACTGGGACCTATAGACTTTACCATGATGGAGCCCCATTCCCTTTCAAAATTGCACGGACTCTTCTGTAGGAATTTCCCCCCATCCCCTTAAGTCAATAAATGCCCCCCCATAGATCTCCAAAGACATATCTATCAGTAACACCCCATTTAGGATTTCTCTTCCCCATGAGTTTATCATTAATTGCAACATCCCGAAGTCCCCTATTCAATCCCTTAACAAAACATTTATGAGTCGCACTTCCGTTCCCAGCGATACGGATCTTGCCACTTTTAACATGTTTTCTAACTTGTTGGCAAACCCATTACATAAGAACATAAGAACATAAGAAGAGCAATGCTGGATCAGGCCAAAGGCCCATCTAGTCCAGCTTCCTGTATCTCACAGTGGCCCCACCAGATGCGTCTGGGAGCGCACGAGACTAGATCTCTGTCTCCTGATCCCACTCCCCTGCATCTGGCCCTTGAAGGACCCTGGTTTTAAGCCTGGAGATGACACATCCCCATCATGGTTTGTCACCTGGGATGGACATTTTGTCCAGGAATCTGTCCCACCCCCTTTGGAAGGCATCCAAGCCAGATGCCATCCCCACCTCCTGTGGCAGGGAGTTCCACAGACTAACAACGCGCAGGGTGAAAAAAATATTTTCTTTTGTCTGTTCTCACTCTCCCAGCCCACACCCTACCTCCTTTTCAGATACTGCTAGAAGTGCTCTTTTAGGACACCATTAGAATTGTTCCAGAGAACTGTAATGATTCCACACAGGTGCTTTACCTGATCTCCACTGGCACGGACTTCAGGGTGGTTCCTGTTGGCTATGCCGGAGGGACCTCGATCTGGTTCTCCTATAATATTTGAGCTCTCCAGATCCTGTTTAAGATGCCCATTTGGGACACAGTGGCTTTGCTTCTCTGCCAAGATAGCGGATTCCTTCGTCTGCGTCCCAACACTGACGGTCGCCACCCCGTGCACCTTTTCACCGCAAGGCACTCTTTCATGACCATCGCCACTTTGTGGAAGGACCGCAGGGTCTCTGGCTTCTGGAATAGTACTGGGGCTGCCTGCGAAAGAAGACGACTCTAAATTTGCTGCAACACATACAAAGTCACTTTCATGCGCACGTGCTCTTAGGACAAACGTTGCATTTCCCACGCATCATCCAGCCCAGTACCAGCTCTCTCAGGGCCATGTAGCCTTCCAGATGTTGCGGGACTACAACACCACAGGAGGTGGTGATGGCATCTGGCCTGGATGCCTTCCAAAGGGGAAGAGCCCTGCTGGATCAGGCCGAAGGCCCATCTAGTCCAGGGTCCTGTATCTCACAGTGGCCCCACCAGATGCCTCTGGGAGCGCATGAGACTAGATATCTGCCTCCTGATCCCACTCCCCTGCATCTGGCCCTTGAAGGACCCTGCTTTTAAGCCTGGAGATGACACACATCTCCATCATGGTGTGTCACCTCTGATGGACTTTTCCTCCAGGAATCTGTCCAATCCCCTTTGGAAGGCATCCAGAGGAAAGGAAAGGAAGAGAATGTTTGGGGTTCCCAGACCTCAGCAAAAGCCCACCTCTCTTCCTGCAGAGGTTGCACGGATTCCGGTGTCAAACCAGTGGCGATCTATCCCGGATTTCAGCACTTGGAAGAGAGCTCTCTAACGTGCTGAACAGAAGAAGGAGGGTTCCGGCCCTCAGATAGCTCCCGCGAAGTTCGGACTAAAACCCACTGGGAATGTCCCGCCTCTGTTGGGGGTGGCAAAGGCCAGACCCTGGCTAGGTCCTACCCTGCCCTTTCTCTGACCCGGTTTCTAAATTCCAGGCTGCTTCTCCCCCTCTAATACCTACCTCCTGGAACTTCTTAATAGCCTCACCTTCAAGCAGGAGAGGTATCTGCCGGTCGTAAAAGCTGAGTCTTCGAAGGGCGTCGGCCAACGCCGACTTCACCAGCGTCAGCTCCTCTTCCTGGCTCCGTAGTCTGGAGTCGAGGTCCGCGAACCAGTCGGGATGGGGCAAGGCGTGGTGACTCCCCCAAATATCCTCGCCTGGCAGAGAGGAAACAGGCAAGCGACGATGACCCAAAGCAAAACTGGGGTCCTTCTTCGTGGCATGGGCAAGCTGCCTTTAACCCTCTCAACCTGCAACAGCACCTTGATGTGGAGGGTTACAGCCGACTTTTAATATCAGCCCCATTTTAAAAATTTAATTCGTTATGTCCCGATTCAGGTTTTAGTACGTCCTTTAAAAAAACCAAACCAAACCAAAACAAAAGAGGTATCCCATGGATTTTAGCTTCGAAGCAAAGTGTGCCGCTTATAAACTTCCCCACCGTGCTTAAAGCACTCTCTGGGCCGTTTGCAAGTATTGTAACTACGCAGGCAACAAGTCGGCCTCCAGTAAGCTGGGTCCTCGTTTTCCTGACCGTAAAAGGATAGAAGTCTGAGTGAACCTTGAGCCGGCTCCCTGGGATTGAACCCCAAGTTGTGAGCACAGTTATAGCTCCGATATGGAAGCCATGAGGCGTCAGGGTTTGGTGCATCAATACGTTTGCTGTGCATTGATTTTGCACCTTGAGTTGTGACTGAAATGCCCCGGGGGTGGGGGAAGGCTTGTAATAATTTTTTTCCCCTCCTTCTTTTGCCATTTGGCCGGGTATTTTCTTTTTAAATTTTCCTTTATCCGTTATTTGTAGTGTGGTGTGTTTGAGATATGCTTTTATTTATTGTTGTTGTTAACCGCCCGGAGTTCCTTTGGGAAGGCAGGCGGTATGTAAATAAATAAATAAATAAATAAATAAATAAATAAATAAATAAATAAAGATTATTTATTAATGAATACATTCAGATGACAGAGTTAGAAATAATAAAAGGGCCCATTTATCTATCTATCTATCTATCTATCTATCTATCTATCTATCTATCTAT
>JAHTLZ010000196.1:804741-823325 GCA_023846285.1 Phrynocephalus versicolor | reverse complement strand
TCTATCTATCTATCTATCTATCTATCTATCTATCTATCTATCTATCTATCTATCTATCTATCATCTACCCACCCACCCTGATGAAGCCTTCTACAGGACCCAAAACCTTGCACGCCCCATTATGGCAAACTTTAGGTTGTTCTACTAAAACTATTTCCCCTCTATGGATTGGGGGTTTTCCCCTCTCTTGATGGCTAATGGAGAAAGGTGTTTTTTTTTAAAATATTCTAAATAAATGAAAAAAATAAATAAACAATGCCTCTTGCTCTTGTTTTGAATAACTTCAGCAGGGTCCCCTTTCCCCCCTCCCTCTTTGCTTAATAAGGGTTCGCCCTCCTGGCATCCCTTTTTTAATCCTCCACCCCCTTAAAACCCTGCAGCCTGAGGGAAACCAAATGCCCGCCCTTTTTTCTCCCCCTATCTCCCCCCCCCGGTTTCCCCAACGCGACCCGGACCGTTCCCCAGACGCCGCCCAGGGGCAGGACGGCCGGGAGACGGTGTGACACCGGTTGCCATGGCGACGGAGCCAAGGCCATGACTTACGGCGCCGCTTCTCCGGCCTCCCGGGGAAGAAAAGAGGCTCGGGCTCGGGTGACTCGCCTCCTCAAAGCCCCTCCATCCCTGTCACAATCCCCATTCGCCGTGCTTTGCCCCCCCCACCTCGAAAGCGCGCTACTTCCGGTCCCTCCGTTTTCAGTCCTCGCCACCTGTCCGTGCCCTTTTAGGTTCCCCCATGGGGCCACTTCCGGTTCCAGCGCTTTGTTGTTGTTTTTTCGGTCCCCCGTTGCAATTCGTGCCACGCAGGTTTCTGAATTATTTCTCTCAGTTGCGCTTGCATCTTATTTTGTGCCTGCTTAGGACTGTGATGTTTCCTGTACACCTGTTATCCTCGTTTATTAAACTCGCCTTCACAGAATGCATCAACCACACACACACCAATACACAAATCGGGAAATAAAGCTGACTCAATTAAGTCCTGTTTGAAGGTGTCTCCTATGTGAAATGCGGTCACGTCGAAGCCAGCTGTAAAAACAGTTCAAAGGGCAGCCCCTCTTTTAAAAGGGGGGATTTTGTTTTCTTTCAAGGGCATCTAAAGAACAAATGGATAGAAGGGCACCTTTGGTCACATCCAGCCTCTGCTTAAAAACCTCCAAAGGAGATTCCACCATTCAAATCTATGCTTTTTATATTACCACCTGCAGCCTTCAACATCTGGCGAGCAGCTGAAAAAAAATGACACAAACTATCTCTGTGGGTTTTTTCTTTTCCTCTTTTTATTGTTCATTATTATTTATCAAAACATCCAGTCCGTGAAAGCTTTATTTGCAAATGAAACTGCAATCAGGAAAGGGTAGAAAAATGTGTGTGTGTGTTTTAAGAAGGAAGTTTGACTTTTTTTAAAAAAAAAAATCAAAAGCCTTGCTCGCCTGGGCCTTTCGCCTGCAAACACAGAAGGGGGGACCAGCCACATCCAGAACTAGGAATGTTAATCCACATATACACAGACCACGGCCAAGAAAAGCCACTAGGCTGGAGGACAGGAGCACTGATAACAGGATGGGAGGCACTGCAGCAGAAAAGTTTTTAAAATCTAGCCCGTTCCTCTTTAAAAGAGGATGAGTCACCATTTCTTTCTTTCCAACAGGGGAGAGGCTTGTTTTCATAGCAGCTTCCACCACCTCCCCTTTCTGTTTCTCTTTTGAGGTCCCCGTCAGAATAAAAAACGCCCGAGAGTCTGGTTTTTGAGGCAAAGCGCAAAACCCCTACCCCTAACCCCCCACCCACCTGTTTTTTCTTCACATGATCTGTCTCATCTATAATCCCCACTGACTTTTTTTTAAAAAAAAAAGAGAGATAAACCATAAATAGAGGTGGCAGTGATTCACGGGCAGCCAGACCACTATCCCCCTGCCTCAAAAGAAACAGAAATGTTCCTCCTCGCTCACAAGAGGCTCCTGGAACATTAGGGTGGCGAGCCATTTCATGGAATGCCGGAATCGCCTGAAGGCCCAGGGGACAGTTGCACAAAAGGGCACACGCTTGCCAGACTTGGGGAACCTTGGCTTAAGGAATTTTCAATACATTCACTGGCCGGCAAGGTAAGGAAACAAAAAGTTCAAAGTTTTTTTTTCTTTCCCCTGGAACGGGGCCAGCCACTGGCCTGGAACGCGAGCCAAAAATAATTCCGAGGGTTGGGAATAAAAGGAAACCAGAGAAGGTGGGGCGGCGGCGCCTGGGGAGTAACCACCCCTACCTCCCCTGGAAAAGTCCAGTTTCTAAAAGGTTGGCCCCAAGGTGACCTTGTTGTGAGCGGGGGTGTGGGGGTGTGGTTGTCACCATTCTCAGTCTCCCAGGGAGAGGGAAACAGGCTCGTCACCCACTCCGACCTGGAGAACCTTCAATTCTACAGCAAATATTGCTAAAAAGAAAAGTTAATCTAAGGAGCCACCTGGAATGGATCAGAGGCTGAGCCAGGGTCTGAGTGGACGTGTGTGTGTGTGTGGGGGGGTTACTGCCTTCTCCCTAGACGTGACTGAGTAGTTTAGGGACGTTGGACCGGAGACATTGCTGGGAAGTAGCTACCGGCGTGTCCTACACGTGGCTCGAGCACGAGGGAGCCAGCCGGGAGCAACTCAACCTGGCCAACTCCCCCCCCCCCCAACCACCACCACCACCCCCGCCCCTCTTCGTGGCATTATCGCAGGGAGATGGTCCAGTCTTTCCCAATGTTAACGGCAGGCTTCCGGATGGTTAAGACGGACGTTTCAGGCTCATGGGAGAAATCCAGGTGAGTTTCTGTTGCCCCTGTAAGACGGACGGGGTAGAGGTAGAAAAAAAAAACAATATAAAAGGAAAAGCAATTGGTCTTCCCAAGGAGCCCCAGGTGGTGGAATTAAGTAGAGAGGAGTTCTCAAAAATACCATGTTGGATTTCATCTTTGTTTCACAGTTCTGTGATGCTCCACCCCCCAAACCACAGATTGGTGCTTCCTTTCTAAAGCAAAGGTGCCGGGAACTGAACCCTAGATCTTTCTTTCTGTTTGCGGCTACTCACCTTCTTGTTTGAGGACAACGGCCGCTGGCTTCCCTGCGCCCAGGATGACGACCCGTTCCAGCCAGGCGGGAGTTTCAAAGGTGCCATTTGGATCCGCCGCACTGCAAGGTTAGAAAAGACGCGAGGAAGACTTGAACGAAGAGAAAGAGATCACCTTCGGCTTTCCTTGACCCGGTGCCAGCCAGATGTGCTGGGACTACAACATCGGCTGCGACTAGACAACTTCTTCCAAGTGGCTAGCCCAGTGGTTCTCCACCTGTGGGTCCCCAGATGTTCCTGCACTGCAACTCCCAGAAACCCTGACCAGCTCAGCTAGCGATGAAGACAGAACCACGATGCGGGGGCAGGAGAGGTAGCAAGCCAGGTACCTGGACATCAACGTGTTGCCCGAGAAACTGAAGCGCCGATGGAGATATTCCCTCTTTGTCTCAAAGTTAAACGTGTGCCCGTCGTCCAGGAAAAGCTCACCTTGGGCCGTGCCCTGTAGGTGTGGATTTTTATTTATTTATTTGCAAAAAAGGAAAAGCCCGTTGAATGCCTGAGATAAAGAGGCTACTAAGTCCACCATGGACTTGGGAGGCGCGGCGAGAAAGGGATCCCGTGGCACCTGCCACCGGAGGCAGCGGCCACCCACAATAGAGTGGCCACGGAGGTCAGCCGCAGGAGGCACCGAGGGGTCCCTTCAGGAGCAACGGTGCCTAAAGCTGCCCAGCCCATGTCTTTGGTGGGCAGGAAGCCAGACAGAACAGGTGCCTGCCCTCCACCCACCGGCGACCCTCCCCAACTCACCTGAGGCCCCAGGGCCACGTAGAGGGTGTACGGGTCGTGGTGCATGCAATCCGAAGACCGCCGCACCCGCTCCTTCCGGGGCACGATGCTACCGCCACGCTGGTAGACCGGAATCTGCGGAGAAAGCAACGGAGGGAAGCCTTCCAAGCTGTGCTGCTGATCTACGAGGGGGGCTGGTGAAGCTGTGGGTCTCTAGAGGTTAACCAGCGACAGCTTCTTCCGGCTGGCAAGAACCGATGGGAACTCGATGCACATCCGATCTCGCCTGATTTCGGAAGCTAAGCAGGGTCGGCCCTGGTTCATGCTTGGATGGGGGACCACCAGGGAAGACCAGGTGCTGTAGGCGCCTGGAGTAGGAACTGGCAAACCAGTATTCCTGCCAAGAAAACTCCACGGACCTGGGGTCGCGAAGGTCACGATTCTAACAACACAACACACACACACACACACACACTCCGCAGGATTTACTAGCAGGGCTTCCCTGCCCTTCCCGGCTGCTTTTCCTGGCCCTGAAGCAGGCCATGCCACCCCGAGACACCCCCCCCAGGCCGACTTACGGTGCTCATGGTGACCGCTAAGTAATGGGTTTGAGGTGCATGAAGCTTCTGGTGGGTGTGGACGTCGTACCAAACCTGCGCAAGGAGTTAAAAAAGGGGGGGTGAGACGAGAGGAGTTTGGGCCACGAGGTGACCTACCTACCCACCCTCCAGAACGCCACCCCAAATCAATCAACGTAACCCAGGAGATCGCCTAGGATGGAAGGCACCCAACTCGAGATGGGGACGGGCCTTGCTTCAGAGGTTCATACACACGGTGACACAGATGCTGCATGTTCCTTTCCTCTGTTTCCCTGGCCAGTGACCCACTTCCCAGCTGAGGTGCACCCCTCTCCTCCTCCTCCTCCTCCTCCTCCTCTTCGGCATTTGACCAGTCCTCGGCAGGAACATGGGTTTGCCTGTCCCGCCTTCTTGTCTGAGTGAGCCGTCAGTGGAGGAGGTGGATCAAGGAAGTCCATGCTCCTGATGGAGGCTGGTTGGTAAGCGGAAGAGGAGGAGGAGGAGGAGGAGAGGAGCACCCCCTGGCTGGCGAGTGGGGAATCCGGCACTGGAGGAAGGGCACCCCAACGCACCTGTAGTGCTGTGCATAGAAAGTGTCGCCAACCCCCGAACGGAACTTCACGCCCACCTCTGCCCCCAGCAACAAGGAAAGGGCCAGGACGCCATACTGTGAGCACCACCTCCTGGCGAGGGATATGCGGCTCACCCACCTCTGGCTTCCGATCCCACAACACTCGGGAGCTTTGCTTCGTTTGTTACCCGCAACCCGCCGTGCTTACCTCTCCCTTGCCAGGCAGGTAGACCTGCGCCCCTCGCGCCCCTTGGGCGGTGACCGGGTGGACCAACAGCGCATCGCCTGCAAGGAAAACCGTGTCGAAGCACAAGGGCCGCAAAGGTGCCGACCAACAAACGTACGGAACCGCCCAGAGAGTGCTTTAAGCACCGTGGGGTGGCATGTATGCAGAACCCTTGGGTTTGCTTTTTACTCTAGGTCAGGGGTGGCCTAACTTCGGCCTTCCAGATGTTTTCGGACCACCACTCCCACAGTCCTTTGGTCACTGGGCAAGACAGGCTTGGAATTCTGGGAGTGGGGGTCCAAAATATTGGGAGGGGCCGAAGTTGGTCCACTACTGCTCTCGGTCTATTGAGCTACCCAGTCTGGTGTAGTGGATAGTGGATGGACTAAGACTCGGGAGGCTTGGGGTTGCAAATCCCCACTCAGCCACCAAAGAGTACGGTGTGTGTGTGTGTGTGTGTGGCTGATAAAGTCACTCTTTAAACATCTCACTTGCCTCGAAGGCCCAGTTAGGTTAGCCTTAAGCCACTAACGACTTGACAGTGCAAAGGAAACCCAATGCATGATGATATTTTTAAACCTTAAGAGGGAAGTGTGCTATAGGACGGTGTAAATAAACCCTCGGCGAAAACATGATCAGGAACCCACTAAGGGCTTGCCTCTTTAAAATGGTTCGGAGTCACAGCCGGAGGGGAAGGAATGGTGGTGGTGGGGGAAAGAACTTACCAAGGAGATACTGGTCGTCGATGTTGAAGGTTGTAGGGTCCTGGGGATACTGCACCCAGAGGGGCCTGTGGGAAGGTGGGAAAGGCGTAAGTGGAGAGAAAGAAAGGACAGGAGGGGAGAGGAGAGGAAAGGCCTTCTCATGCTGCGGTGGAGCCCAAGCCATCACACCAAACCACGGTTAGCGCAAGGCAACAATAACCTGGCCAGATGCCTGAACTAACAAACCATGGCTTGATGGTGGTTGCGGTTTTTCAGGTTGTTTCGCTGTGCTTTGGACGTTGTTGTTTTTTTAACGTTAGAGGCTGGTGAATAAATTAACAAGTGAATAAATAAATGAAGGAGTGAGTGTTTTAATTAATTAGTGCAGGAAGAAATGAATGATTAAATGAATGAATGAATGATTTGTTTATTTATTTAATGAGTGACTACATGAATGAGAGATTAAACGAATGAATGAATGATTTATTTCTTTAATTAATGAGTGAATAAATGAATGAGTGAATGAGTGATTCAATGATTTCTTTATTTAATGAGTAAATAAATGAGTGAGTGATTAAACGAATGATTGATTATTTATTTATTTAATGAGTTACTAAATGAATGAATGAACGAATCATTTAATGAGTGAATGAATGAGTAATTAAAATGAATGAATGAATGATTTCTTTATTTATTTAATGAGTGAATAAATGAATGTGTGAGAGTGATTGAAAGAATGAATGAAAGAGTGAGTGATTAAACGAATGAATGAGGGAGGGAAGGAGGGAGGGAGGGAGGGAGCTTTTTGTCTGTTGAGGAAGACCCATGCCTCACCCACCTCATAGCCGGCTGCCCCGTCCGGTAGCTGTGGTAGAAGAGGGTGTACCAGAAGGGTAGCAGAGCGTAGCGCTGGCGGATGGCCTGCCGGATCAGCGCCTTATTCTCTTCCCCAAAGAGCCAGGGCTCCCGGCGGGTTGTGTCCACGTGGGCATGAGCCCGGTAGAAAGGCTGGTAGGCTCCGGCTTGGTACCAGCGCACCAGGAGTTCCGGCTCCGGGTTTTTGAAGAACCCGCCAATGTCAGCTGGAAGGAGAGGAAAGACCGAGATGGGGGGTTGGCGTTTGTGGGTCAGAGCAAAGGCTGGGTCCCAACAAAGAAAGATGGAGTTAAAAGCAAGGAGGGAGAGAGAAAAAACAACCGCCCAATTTGAAATAAAGGAAGGAAGGAAGGAGCTGATGATGGATGTGTGTGTGTTGTGTCGTTACAGTCGTTACTGACTCTTTGTGACCCCATGTCCATGGAGTTTTCTTGGCAGGAATGCTGGAGTGGTTTGCCATTTCCTACTCCAGGCGCCTACAGCACCTGGTATTCCTTGGAGGTCTCCCATCCAAGGACTGACCAGGGCCGACCCTGCTTAGCTTCCGAAATCGGGCGAGATTGGATAGAAGGAAGTAAAACAGAGAGAAGCTGTCAGAATCCTGACGTGACTTACCACCGCAGAAAGAGATGCCTACAAGGCCCAAACTCAGACACATGGGGATCGAGATTTTCAAATGCTCCCACTCCGCTGAGTTGTCCCCTGTCCACACAGCTCCTGGAGAGGAGGAGAGGCAATCAAGATCCAATTAGGAACAAACGAGATGTACAGGCGGTCGTTGACTCTCTCTCTCGTTTTCCTCCAATTGACTGCACTTGGCCTGCTCCTTTAATCAAAATGTTACAGCCTCCTTCTTTTTTAAAAAGGGAAGCTTTTGTCCTGGATCAGGGACGTGGTGGCTCAAGCGGGCTGGAGCGCTGGAAACTAACGGCCGCAAAGTCGGCAGCACGGCGGTTCGAATCCCAGGGTGCCACGCAGCGGAAGGAGCCCCCGCTGATCACACACACGCACACAGACCGGGGCAAAACACTCACCGTAACGCTGCGAGCCCGCAAAGAAGCCTCGTGTCAGCACAAACGGACGCTCGACCCCGCCAGAGCGTTGTACCTGCCCCTGAGCGGTGGCCATTTGCTACCGTCGGAGGAGAAACAAAAAGAGCTCTGTTATGGAGACAACTGACTGGGAGATGACACACACACACACACACACACAAATGGAGCCCCACAGCCTGCACCTCACCCACTCCTATACTTCTCCCCCAAATCCCTGAAGGGAAAAAAGAAGTGTCTATATACAAGGAAGGAATGCAGAACAAGAAATGATTTAAAACCTGGATTTTTTTTTAAATCCAAGGTTCTGGTCCTCACTGTTGCAAATACGTGAGGGTGAGACGCCCCCGGAGAGGCCTGTGCATCTTTGCTCCTCCCCGAGACTGGCAACGTTGCGACACGGTGCAATTAACACCAACGACCATTCGGAGAAAGAATCGTGTTAAATCTGTTCCGTTTTCCATGTCGAAAACAAACAAAACAGGCAGTCTGATTGTGCCTGATTCTCAGACAACTTGCTCAAGGTGGTTCGGCTCTCCTGCGCTGGGCTGTGTGGCACCACAGTGAGAAGAGGAAGTCAGAGGGTCAAATTCCCACTCTGCCATCAGATTTGCCAGGTAACTCTCGTTATAGCTGTTCAGTCTAACTTGGCCTCAGTGCTTTTGTTGGACGAATAAAGAGGCAGAGGAGGAACCATGACAAGGGTTTCGCCACTGACAGAATGTTTGACAAAAGACTCCTGAATTCCCCACTGTGGCCTTTTATGTTTCTTTTTTTAACTTTGATTGCTGCGCGAAGCCATCAGTTTGAGGCCATTAGGCAAGTGAACAAACCATTCAGCAAGCGGAGAGCAGAGTGGAATAAAAAAACAGATAAAGCAGGGACGCTGATCTGTGGGATCAATCTCAGGCGATCCAGTTACCTGCCGTCTGAAAATTACAGTGGACCCTTGTATAACAAACAACTTGTATAACAAAAACTTTGTACAACATAAAAAATTCCGGAGATAGGGGAAATTTGCTTAACATAATCACCTATGGGGAGAATCTGTACAACATAAAAATGGGATCACTCCATTGTCAATGCATTCCTCTGGGGAATTTGTATAAAGGAATATTTGCTTAACATAATTTCATTTGGAACGAATTAATTCCTTTATACAAGGTACCACTGTATATATATATATTTCCCCAGGCTGTATTCGCCATCACTGGCTGCTCAAGGGCCACGGGAGGTCTCTTTGTAGACCTCCCCACTCTTGCCAATTTTTAAGCGACTTGGAGAGACCCTTGCAGATCAACCCCAAAGCATCAGTGATCCACCAGCAGATTCTGATCTAATGAATGGCTCTCCCTGCCTCGCTTCGCCCGAACGCCATGCAAGAAGAGTCGGGCACGAGTCCTGGAAGCCCTTCCCGAGCGCGGCAAAGGCGCCCCTCGCGTCACGGAGCGCAGCCTCTCTCGGCTCGAAGGCCGAGGGCGCTCACCACGTAGAAGGCATACAGGTTGTGAACGTCCCGGTGTTCCCATCCTCCGTGGTGCACGGCGTCCTTGTGCATGGTCACCTCGGGGCCGTTGAAGACGGAGGGCTCGTTCATGTCGTTCCAGGTGTAGAGGTTCTCCCTGGAGCCCTGAGGAAAAACGCTTGGGGGGTCAGAGAGTCATAGAAGGCGAGGGCTTATTTTCTCTTGGAGGAGGGCCACTGTATCCATGGGTTCAGGGGGAAAAAAATTAAAATTAAAAATCAAACTCAGAAATAGAGATGGGCACGACTAAAAAAAAAAAAGGTTTTTCGTTTTTCGTTGAGGGGCCCGTTTCGTTTCCGTTTTGTTTTTTTTGGGAAAATTTTCGTTTTCGTTGCGTAACGAAAACGAAAAACGGAAACTTTCTGTTTCGTTAGCATTCTTTTCAGTTCAACGTACTTGCCGCAACGAAAACGAAAAACACAGCAAAGTTTTTCGTTTCGTTTCCGTTTTGTTTTTTTGGGAAATTTTTATTTTCGTTGCGTAATGAAAACGAAAAACGGAAACGGAAATGAAAATTTCGCTGAGTCGTGCCCCTGTCTACTCAGAAACGAGCGTTCTCAAGGTGTATTACCAGGACCAGCCCCTAGATGGAACCAGACCATGTTATCTACAGGTGACTTAATGGAACAGGACTTGTTGATGTGCCAGATCCCTTCCTAAAGCATCCCTGATGGGAGGATGATCCAACCTCTGTCTGAAAATGCTTGGCCCCCGCCCACCCCCAGCAGTGCAAGGCGGCCACTCCAGCCCAAGGTGTGTGTGGGGGGGGGCGGCAGGGGTGGGGTGGGGGGAAGCTCCAAGGTCGCCAGCCTCTCCCCTACCTCGTAGTGGTCGTAGCTGAACATCCTGGACCACCAGGCACGCATCGCCGGGTTCGTGAAGTCGGGGTAGCCCGCAGAGCCTGGGCAGGAGGAGACAGAGAGGGCACTGAGCCGGCACCTTCTTTGGGGGCCCAAAATTCAAGGGACATTTTCGTGCCCTGGAACGACACCCAGATTCTGGGGGGAGGGCAAGGCCGCTCGCTTTTGGGGTCGGAGGCCAGCCGGAAGCCGCAGCCAAACCGCACGCCTTCGGGGGGGGGCTCCCCTCACCTGGCCAACACCAGCCCTCGTAGTCGTTGCCATCCTTGGTCTTGACGTAGAAATCTTGGGAACGGATCTCGTTATGGACCCGGTAGCCACTGTCGATCTTGATGTGCGGATCCACGATGCTCACCATCTGGGCGCAGGGAAGGGATGGGGGAAATACGGCAGGATTAGGAAGGGCGCGAGGGAGGACTCAGCTATAGCTCTCTGCCTTTTGAAATATTTTTATTATTAGTTTTTTCTTCTCTCTGCCTTACGGAAGTCTGAATACGTTGGGAGTTTTGAGGAGGCGTGATCGTCGATCCTTAACCAATAGTTCTTTCTTTCTCTTTGTCGGCTAAGGGGAGCTGTTGGACTTGCCATTGGTTGCCAAGTACGTGTGCGGTTAAAAAAAAAAAAAGCGGCGAGCCCAAGTCTGTGATTTCAAATACAGCTATTTTTTTTTTTAAAAAATCTTTCTTCTAAAAATGCATGTGGGTCTTTGCTTTCCGTTTTTCTTTTTTCTTATTCTAGCTGGCCCTATACTTTCCCTAATGATGTACTCCAAGTAGTAAACCGCCCCGAGCGTGCTTTAAGCACTATGCGGAGGGAGGCATGTAAACAGGACACTTTTCTCACTGTCAAGTGGTTTATAAGCTGAACGAGCGGATGAATGAATGAATGCCTCAGAATAAGAAAGGGGTGGACACGGGGGAACATGAAGCTATTCTTCTCTGGGGGGGTCTCTGGCCTTCTACTGTGCAACAAGGGGTTCGGCCAGAAATGCAAAACTCTGCAACAAAATAGGTCTAAATTTCCTCACATTCAGAAATAATGTGTCCTGGTTTTCACTCGTCCCAGGGAAGGAGAGATGGACCAGGGCGCAAAAACCGGCCCTGCATCCCATAAGAACCTAAGAAGAGCCCTGCTGGATCAGGCCAAAGGCCCATCGAGTCCAGCTTCCTGTATCTCACAGTGGCCCCACCAGATGCCTCTGGGAGCGCATGAGACTAGATCTCTGTCTCCCAATACCACTCCCCTGTATCTAGCCCTTGAGGTCCCCCGGTTTTAAGCTTGGAGATGATACATCTCCATCATGGTTTTTCATCTGGGATGGACTTTTCCTCCAGGAATCTGTCCAGTCCCCTTTGGAAGGCATCCAGGCCAGAGGCCATCACCACATCCTGTGGCAGGGAGTTCCACAGACTAACAACGCGCTGGGTGAAAATCCCATAAACACCGAGTATCTAATCCCGAATGAGATGACTCTTCCCCTTTGCCGTTCGCCATGATGCAGTTCAGGCAAATGCGTTTAAATCTATCCCCCCACCCCCAAATGAGACTGCACGTCTCGATATCGGAGAAGAGCTGGGGGGAAATGACACCCTCAGGCGGTCAGCATCTTCCCCCCCGACGGCACGCGCAAACGACCAACAGGAGGATCAGAATCCGCCCCGGGGGGCGGATCTCTCTGGGTCCTACCTTCCGCCTCTTGGTGGACAGGCGCTGAAGCATCTCCTGGGGCCGGGGAAACTTGTTGGGGTCCCAGGTGAAGTAGCGCTTGCCGTCGGCGTGCTCGATGTCCAGCCAGATCACGTCGTAGGGGATGTCGTGCTCGTCGAAGCCGCTGTCGACGGAGTTGACGTCCTCCTCGTCGTTGTAATTCCAGCGGCTCTGGTGGTAGGCCAAGGCGAAGAACGGGGGCAGGGCCTGAGTGCCTGGGAAGGAAGGGTTCCGCTTATATACCCTGTTTCCCCGAAAATAAGACCTCCCCCAAAAATAAGCCTTAGCAGGATTTCTATGCATTTCTTAAATATAAGCCCTACCCTGATAATAAGACCTAGTGATGGGCCGTGGCTATGGTTGTGTGCAGGGCTGACATTCAAGCATATTATACTTAATAAAAGTAAGACATCCCCTGAAAATAAGCCCTAGTGTGTCTTCTTGAGAAAAAAGAAATATAAGACAGTGTCTTATTTTCGGGGAAACACGGTAGTTAGGCTTTGAGAGATGAAGATGATGGTGAGGTAGTTGTTATTGATGATTCTTGTCGCCTGCGCAATTGCCTCCCTTCCTCCCTATTTCATCCTCAGCAATCGCACGGGTTTTTTTCAGGTGGTGGAGGGAGAGGGGGGCCAGCCCACGGAGGTGGTGGTGGCGGTGCCTGACCAGTGAGTCTTAATGACTGAGGCCGGACTTGAACCTGGCTCCGACTCTTATATACCCTGTTTCCCCGAAAATAAGACCTCCCCCAAAAATAAGCCTTAGCAGGATTTCTATGCATTTCTTAAATATAAGCCCTACCCTGATAATAAGACCTAGTGATGGGCCGTGGCTATGGTTGTGTGCAGGGCTGACATTCAAGCATATTATACTTAATAAAAGTAAGACATCCCCTGAAAATAAGCCCTCTTGAGAAAAATAAATATGACAGTGTCTTTTTTTCAGGGCAACACGGTATATATACAGTATATATTGGACACATTGTGAGAATGGATGATGGCCGGATCCCAAAAGATCTTCTATACGGAGAACTAATGAAGGGAAAGCGCCCCAGAGGGAGACCACAGCTGCGGTATAAGGATATCTGTAAGAGGGACCTGAAGGCCTTGGGAATGGACCTCAACAGATGGGAAACCCTGACCTCCAATCACACTGTCTGGAGGCAAGAGATACAGCATGGTCTATATAAATTTGAAGAGGCATTTGTCCAACAGGCAGAGGAAAAGAGGCAGGCACGGAAAGAACGAAACTTGAGGACCGGGCAAGAAACAGAATACATCTGCCCCCGGTGCGGTAGAGACTGCCATTCCCGGATTGGCCTATTCAGTCACACGAGGTGTTGTTTTTAGGATCTCTACTCCAGGCATGATACCATAGTCTTTCGAGACTGAAGGATGCCAATGAACGAATGTACCGCCCCCATCGCGCTTCAATCGCTCTCTGGGTGGTTTACAATTTTAATTATGCAGGCGACACATCACAACCCGACCCCACCCCGCAAGCTGGGTACTCATTTTAGCGACCTCCGTAGGACGGAACGATGATGACCAGCTCGGGGCGTTTCCCGAAAATCATGCTCAACCCACCCGGACGGCAACCGAGACCGCCACCTTATGAGGGCATCCAAGCTGAACCACTGGCAAGGCGGTCCAATTAACTAACGACACCCCAGGCTCTCTGCACGGGGTCATTCTGGATCCTGTTGTCAAATTCCGTACGGGAGCATCTCGACCGCGGAAAAGAGACCACAGAGAACGGTGGAAGTTTGTCTCCAGAACGGGAGGGTGCCGGCTGCAGGCTGACGACACCGTCCCGCAGAATTTGACCGAAGATAACCCAAGGGCTGCCGGAGAGCTCAAGTGGTTGAGGTGCCCGGCCGTGAATCCAGAGGAGGCGAGTTCGATTCCCCCCCACGGGGCTCCCTGAACCAGAGCTGGATCTGAAGAGATGCGGTGCAAAGATCACCAGATCGTTAAACCAGATCTCCGCGCACGCACACATGGAGGGCCGTTCTCCCAAGCCGGGTCTCTGGTTTCTCACGGAAGCAAATCGAGGCCGCCGCTGCCGCCGCCTCCTGTCTGCCCTCCGCCGCTTACCCGTGAGGGAGGCGTACTGTCGGAAAACGTCGTTCGGCGACGGTCCCAGCAACAGGAAAACGTCCACGATCCCGCTCTCTGACATCCAGCGGACGTCCGTCTGGGGGGTCTCGCCTCCCCCTTGCATGTAGTCCAGCATCTTCCCAAACAGGGTCTGTGGAAGAGTTCAGGAGGGACACCAATGCTTGGCCCAGGCATGCCCAAACTTCAGCCCTCCTGATGTTACAGACCACAACTCCCAGAATTCTAAGCTTAGATGGCCAACGGCAAAGGACAGTGGGAGTTGCGGTCCAAATCATGCCTGCCCATTCAGATGGAAGACTCTGGATCCCGAGGTAATAAAATACAAGCCACTCGGTCGCCTGACATAAGTTCCTGGGGGTAGGGGCTGGGGATTTGCACCGTGGCAGCAACGGGGTAAGAATGCAACCTTTCAAAAATAATGTAACGGGTGGGAACGAAGCACTTCCCTTAATCTTCTAATACAGTGGTGCCCTGACTTAAGAGCAGCTCGACTTAAGAGCAATTTGACTCAGAGTGGAAAACTGTGGCCATTTTAACTACCGCCTTACAATTTTTAGATATAGCCTGCACGACTTAACAATGTTTTTCTTTTTCCTTTTTAACTTATTTTCCCCCCATTTTTTTTTTTGGATAGGTGCCCCAACTTAAGAGTAGTTCGACTTGAGAGCATGCACTCGGAACGGATTAAATTCGTAAGTTGAGGCACCACTGTATATGTTTTATAGGAGATATATGAACTGCGGGGTAGCTGAGTGGTTGAGGTCTCTGGCTGCCCCATGGTGCCTCTTTCAGAGGGGCAGGACTGGACAGCCTCTAGGGTCCCCTCCCAGCTCGGAAGTTCTAAGAGGAGGAGGAGGAGGAGGAGGAGGAGGAGGAGGAGGAGGAGGAGGATTCAACGTATCAGGCCCCGCTGATTCAAGCCCCCCTCTCTCTAAAGGCAAGAGGGAGTAGACGCCGAGGCCTTCCCCGACCCCCCCCCGGACGGTACCTTGCCAGCCGTGTTGGAGGTGATGTCCACCCACGTCTCGGCGGCGTTCAGCCAAAAGATCCCCAGGGTGCGGTGGGTGTTGTGAGCCAGGAGGATGGGGACCGAGCCGTAGAGCGCCATGGGGTTGTAAAGCTCGTACTGGAAGACGTCCAGGTTGTACAGGCGATAAGGGTCCCCTCCCCTGGCAAAGACGGCAGGGGGGTGGTTGGAAATGGTGGAGGAAAAATACAGAGGGAATGGCACAGAGTGAACACTCCCCCCACCCCCGGCCGCAAAAAATAATGGGAATCCTTCCTTCCTTCATCAATTCCTTCCTTCCTACCTTCCTTCTATCCACCAGCTCCTTCCTTCTTTCCTTCCTTCCTTCTATCCATCATCAGCTCCTTCCTTCCTTCCATCACCAACCCATTCCTTCCTTCCTCCCTCCCTCCTTCCCTCCCATCACCAGCTCCTTACTTCCTTTCTCTTTCTTCCTTTCTTTTTTCTTTCTTTCTTTCTTTCTTTCTTTCTTTCTTTCTTTCTTTCTTTCTTTCTTTCTTTCTTTCTTCCTTCCTTCCTTCCTTCCTGCATCAGCTCCTTCCTTCCTCACCAACCCATTCCTTCCTTCCTTCTATCACCAGCCCATCCTTCCTCCCTCCCTTCCATCACCAGCTCCTTCCTTCCTTCCTTCCTTCCTTCCTTCCTATCACCCAATTAATGAGGGGGGGGGGAGTTACAATCAAGGGGAATACAAACAATATATGCTATTCAAAAAACAGATCATTACTTATAAAACAAAACATGCCCAATATACAATCCGGCAGAAGGCCTAAAGCCAAACCTGGAAAACGGCAAGAGAGGCAGCCTATATTTGCCATCCTTTTTAAACACCTCCCTGCCCTTCGGATGTCGAGAGGAACAAGGACTCATGGGAGAAAAGCCACAATGCCTTACTCAGTGGTGCGTAGCCGGAGGTTCTCAGCATGTTCGGGAATCCCGTACACGTTCTCCACGCCTGGGAATGAGAAATCCAGCCCCACTGAGGTTGGGCCTACGGAGAGAGAGGGAGGGGGAGAGAGAGAGAGAGAGAGAGAGATGGAAGAAACGGGAGGTCAGGGATTCTGTAAAGGCTGTTTCACCCATAAAATGCCCAAGCATAGGTTTTCCCTTAAGTGGCAGGTTCGACACTGATGGGCACGATCCACCTGCCCTCACTGTAGCGACAGGTCACCCCCGGAAGGCAAATTTCTTCTAACAAGAAGGGACACAGTGATTTTCCTAGGGTGCTGATTATACCAGAGTTTATTCTGTTTAAATCCCTCTGATTCTAATGCATTCTTCTTCTTTTTTATGCTTATAATCCACATCCCC
This sequence comes from Phrynocephalus versicolor, assembly GCA_023846285.1. Classification (NCBI taxonomy): domain Eukaryota; kingdom Metazoa; phylum Chordata; class Lepidosauria; order Squamata; family Agamidae; genus Phrynocephalus; species Phrynocephalus versicolor. The sequence continues at coordinate 806,949 of JAHTLZ010000196.1, read as the reverse complement.
CCCAAAAAAGTGTGAAAACAGTACAGGTCTCAAGGTTGAATTATTACATTTTCGTTCTCAAGCCATCAAACTTAAAAGAATCGCCCGCCCTCCTTTGGAGCGGTGGAGAAAAGGGGTCCAACCTTTGAGATTGGCCAGCGTTGTGACTCAAAAGGTCACAGGGTGGGACTCTCACCATTAGGCTTGCTGTCCGTGTGGGTCTTGAAGGTTTCCTCCCAAGATCCCGGCTCCTCTTCGACCTCCCCGGCCCCTTTGGACCTTTCCTCATCCTGCAAGGACACAAAGAAGCAAAGAGGTGCAGTCAGGTCTTGGATCCAGGAAGCCCAAACTCACCTTCCTCGTGGGGTCGCGTGCCAGACGGAGGCCCTTGAAACAAAATCACGGGCCTCAGCTAGGAAATCAGAACCCGTTGTTCAAAATTTTGGCTCCCGGTTGAGCAGAGAGGTTCATGAGCATTCCTCATCGGTGGCGGAACGCATTGATGCCTACAGAACGCTCTTTTACCTTCCCACTTTTTATGGCAGTACCTATTTATCTACAGTAGGACTCCGGTATCCGCTGATGATTGGTTCCAGGCCTTCCCGTGGATAATGAAAACCGCGGAAAAGAGAGAACGCCCAACCCCAACTGCAGTTTCCTCACAGTAGCTTGCTTTCTGGTTGCTGTTTTGGGACAGTAGCTTGCTTTACGGCTGATATTTGTGACAGCAGCTTGCTTTACAGCTGATATTTGTGACAGCAGCTTGCTTTACGGCTGCTGTTTATTTCTTTAATTTTTCCTCTGCCAACTGTGGATAACTGAATCAGTGGTTAATGAATTTGTAGATAATGAATCAGTGGATACGGGGGTCCTACTGTACTTGCATTTCACATGCTTCCGGACTGCTAGGTTGGCAAGAGCTGGGGTTAGCAGCGGGAGCACACTTTGCTGGGTGGCACCCAGGATTTGAACCACCGACCTACCGACTTTGCAGCTGACTGTTTCGGCGCCTTCGTCCGCTCAGCCACCACGCTCCCCCCCCTTACCTGCTCGCTTTTCTCTGCGGAGTCTTGCTCGGCCGACAAAGCCGCGTCTGAGATCTCGGCGCCCTCCTCCCCGTCTTCAGGCGGCAGCTCCTTTGGGGCTTCTCTGGAAGACAAGAAGGCGGGGGGGGGGGGAGAGAAGGGAGCCTGAGCGGCCGGATTCCCTCCCCTTTCTCCGGCCGATCCGCAGAAAATCCACCACCCGTTTCTCGTCTCAAAAAACTGCGGAGTCTGTTAGTGGCTAGAAAGCAGCACGCACCAATCCGCAACCCAGTTAGCGGCGTGGGGAGGGGGGTTGGGAAGAAGGGAGGCAGCTGTGGGGCAGGGGGGAGAGCGCAAGGCACCCCATGCTCCTGTTAGCGTGACCTGGGATTGGTCCTTTAACGGGGAACCAGCCCTTCGTTTTGGGCGAGAAGCTGATTTCTTCTCCGAATGCTCAACCTTGGCCTCGCGTCCTCCGAGAGAGGGTGGACGCATGTCTTCTTAAGACATTCCCCTTGTTAACTTTCCAGCGATGTGCAGGTATTGAGGGATCTATGGATTCCAGGGCCCATCATCCCCTCAACCTGGACTGTGCTCGCTAGAGCTGAGGGGCACTCCAAGGCAGCAAAACTCCGAGCCCTGGGTTACAGCCATTGTCCCAGGTCACAGAGCAGTGGGCTGGAGCGGCAGGGGACCAGATTTCACCCGAATGTCAGGGAACGCTTCCTGATGGTCCGAGCAGCTCAACGACGGAACAGATCTCCTGGAGAGGTGGCAAGTGTTCCGAGGCAGTGCTCCACACTTGCAGGAGAAGCAGAGTATGTGGAAAAAGAGTTCACAGCAAACCATGATCTGCTAAAATCCTAGCTTGCTGTTCCACCGCAATCCAGCGCCCGGTTCAGTGGCCAGCTATCTTGGTTTGTTGTAATAACACAAGACAAACTTTTTTTTTGGACTGAACCAGGACGGGACACTCCAGTCCTTCTCAAAAGATGCTGCTTAACCTCACTACTTGTGGCTTTTTAGCTGGAAGTGGCAAGGGCTGGACAGAAAACTTTTGAATTGGCAGGATAAAAGAGCAGAAAGAGAAAGAGAAAGAGAAGGAAAAGAGGAAAAGGAAGAAAGGAAGAAAGAAAGAAAGAAAGAAAAAAAGAAAAAAAGAAAGAAAGAAAGAAAGAAAGAAAGAAAGAAAGAAAGAAAGAAA
>JAHTLZ010000196.1:777853-804731 GCA_023846285.1 Phrynocephalus versicolor | reverse complement strand
AAAGAAAGAAAGAAAGAAAGAAAGAAAGAAAGAAAGAAAGAAAGAAAGAAAGAAAGAAAGAAAGAAAGAAAGAAAGAAAAGCAAGCAGTATCTATCTTCAGACCCATGAGGACTAGCAACCTGTGTCTAGATCTACATAATTTTAATCAGGGTAGCAGAGGGACAGAAGACAGTGGATCCTGCAAGTTTAGCACCCAATCCTGTTCTGATTTCAACACACATACACACCCCACACGTTTTCTAGGACCATGCTTCTCCCACGCTGAAATAAAACACAGACCATCGTGAGCAGGTCGTCGACGTATTATCCCCCTTCCTCCGAGGGATATAACGCAAGCTCCTCTCCCTCGCCCACCGGAGACCATTGTGATCAAGAGCGAGCTCCAGGCTGCAAGAGGCGTCAGCCAAATGTGCCAAGCAGTACAGAAGTGGGGGAAACACAATGCCAAGGCGTCCCATAAGCAGAAAAACATTCACAGGGTGGGGTGGGTGGTGGGTGGTACGTGTTATCGTCATCTCAGAACCTCAGAGCCGGAAGGGATCTTATGGACCGCGGAGTCTGGCCCCTGTCAAGGAAGGGGTAAGGACGGAATCGAACCCACAGCCTGAGACCTCAACCCCTGGGCTGTCCAGCTCTGGAACATTAAGTCCAAGAGACCTCCGGGGAAGACACGATAGCATCAAAGATAAAAAAAAGTATGGGAATTTGCTCCCATACTCTTTCCTCAGCCCTACTCTCCTTGGTTGTTTTGGATCTTCTCGGAGGTCTGGGGAAGCAGAATACAAATCTGTACCTGATATAAAGATATTTAAATAAAGGCTTTGTCTGGTCTGTGCTTTAGGGGCATGCTGCCAGAGTTGATGGCGATCAACCAAGATTTATCACCGGGGAAGCATTAAACAAGGGGTCGCAAGGTCTGGTAGTTCTGTGTAGGGAGAAAGTAAATACAGTACCTCTCTTCCTCCTTTTATTTACTTGTTTATTGATTTACTTTACTTATTGTACTCTACCTTTCTCTGTAGAAAGGACTCAGGGCTGGTTCCCTCATTCAAAGAGACAACATTTGGAAGCTAAACGTGGTACGTATGCAAATATTTTAAAAAGAATCTTCCCCTCTCTTGAAAGCAGGGACTGGCCCAACTCTGTCAACACAGCCTAGACTGGCAACTTTCAGACAGTTTTTAAAACAAGTCTGAATGCCTAGGTTATGTTTCTAAGTGCAGCCTGTTTTTTTAAAAAAATTAAATCTGTAAAGGAGCGGGTTAAACTCTGAAACCACCCTGCCACTGAGTTATAAATCACACACATCATACAGACAAAAAAAGGGTGCATCCCGCCAACAGGGCTTTAATTATTTTATAGGTGGAATTCTTTTGTTTTATAGGTGGAATTTGTCTACCAATATGCAGCTGATGTTCAGCTTCAGAATCAAAGCATTTGCCTTAGTCTTCCATCTTCCATTCCTTGTCCTTGGCTGAGTGAAGTTGCATCCATGTGTGCCTACATACATCTATCTATCTATCTATCTATCTATCTATCTATCTATTGATATATTGTATATACCACAAGTTTAATTCAGAGAACTCCAGATGGTGTATCTATCACTATATCTCTGTATCACGGTATCATTGTATCACTCTATCACTCTATCTATCTATCTATCTATCTATCTATCTATCTATCTATCTATCTATCTATCTATCTATCTATCTATCTATCTTTGGATTTATATACCACCAAGTTTAATTCAGAGAACAACTCCAGGCGGTGTATCTATCACTATATCACTCTATCTCTTTCTTTCCTCCCCTCCCTCCCTGCCTGCAACTGTTTCTTTCGTCCCCTGCAGCCTCTTTCGGAAACAGAAACCTGTAGCAGATACATCGTACCCTGGGAATTGGGGAATTGGCACCCTTCCTAATGGACCAGGGCTTTTGATCACTCTGGGTTACTAGCTATCCGGATGGGAACCAGGAGTCCACCACCATGAAGACAGGCAGTAAGGAAATGGTACAGGGAAAGAGTGGGTCCCAAGTTCGCTCCTCAGATAATGGTTAGTCAAGACTCCCCGCTGAAATATCACTGCTAGTAAGAGTGGGCAATATTGGGCTGGATGGAGCAGTGGTCTGATGAAGTATATCCCTATACAATAGGAGCCCCTTCTCTGCAGGACCCGTATCCACTGATTTGCTTATCCGCAATTTGAAAATATTAAAAATATATTTTTAAATCTCCCAAACACTCATTCTTAACAATGTCATTACCAGAACTAGCCACTAGACCAGAGGTTCTCCACCAGTGGGTCCCCACATGTTCCTGGATTGCAACTCCCAGAGATCCTGGCCAGCTGAGCTCATGATGAAGACTTCTGGGAGTTGCAGTCTAGGAACATCGGGGGACCCACAGGTGGAGAACCACTGCTCTAGACAGAGCAACAGACCATACCATGCACTGTGTTTGCTATGATAATAGTGTTTACTATTGTAAACCACCCAAGATAGGTTACTACACTTATTTTTTTCAGCATTTATTCTGCTTGAAACGGATCCCCTGCAGAGACGGGGCTCCTACTGCATTCCTAACATCTGGACGGGCATGTCCCTCCTCCTAATAAACCCCCCACAGGGTGGGATTCATCACGTTTAAAAGCTTTATTGGTAAAAGAGAGAAAGGCCGAGATGAACGCCATCCCCTTTGAGGTTCCAAAGGGGGTTCGTGCCGCTCCTTCGACCTTTGCCGGCCGAAACGGACGCTCTCTCGTGACGCCACATTTCACCTTGATAAGACATCGGGTTCTAGTCCTTTTCTTAGAAGAGAGAGAGAGAGAGAGAAGGGCCCGCTTGGAGGGTTTAGGGTGGGTGGGACAGCCGTCACCCACCCGTTCACAAAACCAAGGCACCGTGAGATGAATAGAAAACAAACAAACAAACAAAAAAACCCAAACCAAACAGCTCCCCAAGCTAGGAGGAAAGGGGCAGCGCCACTGTATCTACATGGCAAGGGAGGGGGCAGGGGGAAGGTGTTTTTTTCTCCCAAAAAAACGGTTAGCAGAAGCTGCAGATTTACCTAGAGAAAAGGTTCTTGATCCCATCCCAAATGCTAACGACCGTGCTACTAACTTTATCCGAGAAACTGGGGCGGGGCCGAGCAGGAAGGGGCGGCACAAACCAACGGAAACAGAAAACACAGCACGTCAGTACATGGTATCCCAGGCGCGGCACCGCATCCCCCGCGCCCCCCTGTGCCCCCCCGGGCGCCGGCCCTGCGCCAGCCCCCCCCGTGTTCCCGTGGACCAGCAAAAAGGGGGAAGGGAGGAAAAATAATACCGCTCTAGCACCCCACAGCTTCCCCTAAAAGCGGGGGTCTTCCAGAGGAGGTACACCTCCCATCATCCCCAACAACACGTCTTCGTAGCACGGGGGGATTAGGGAAGGGACAGTGAAGCCATCTGGAAGATTTCGCCCTAAAAAGAGATCCCTTCCTCTTGTCCAGCATCCTCAATAAAAACTTACCTGGCGCCCCAAAGGGAAGAAATATATGACAGGTATGTCCAAACTTTGGCCCTCGAGATGTTTTGGACCGCATCTCTCACAGTCCTTTGCCGTTGGCAATCTAAGCTTAGAATTCTGGGAGTTGTGGTCCAAAACATCAGGAGGGCCGAAGTTTGGACACTCCTGATCTAAGAGTTCCTGAATGAAATGATGCTGACCTCTCTTGGCGGGAGGCGGGGAATGGGAATCCCGTCCTGAAACCCCGCCCACTCTGTCCTTTATCCAATGGGAGGAGTGGAGACTATGGAACTGTGTGGGCTCCGCCTTCTTCCCCCGGGGAAGGGGACCAATGAGCAGCCGTTCTCGGCAGCACCGCCCGCCACAGTGCCCTCTGCTGGGAGACGGGAGGACTGCAGCTCACCTGGACAGGCTGCCCAAAATGGGCATTTTCGACTCAATGAAAATGGGCCTCCAGCCTGCAAAGGGCAGACTCTCGCAATGAGCAAAGGGAAGGAAGTGAGATGAATACAAGCTGCCCTGCTCTGTTTGACCGGTTCTAAACGGCCGGACGTCCTAACGACTGACTCTGATGGTCCCAGGCTCCCATCGCGATGGGAAACCAACCACCGGGGAGTTCGTTCGTTGGCCAGGAAAGAGGCGCCCTGCCCCCCCAACTTGTCCCGCTCCGGTACTCACGAGTCCTTCCTCGGCCGCAGATGCTCAAAGAGGAGCAGGCCCCGGGAGTTGACGCTCAGCACCAGCTCCCGCCCCTCCAGCAGGTCCATGCGGAACGGCTTGGCGGTCAGGATGAGCTTGTGGCCCCCGGCGCCCAGGGAGAGCTCCACGCTGTTGTCATCCCGACCTGTCACAGACAATCTTAGGAGAGGGGAAAACGAGAACGGTGGTGCCTGGGGTGAGTCAGGAAAGGTGGGAGCACGTGGGGTGGCGGCGGGGTGGGGGGGGTGGGAGGACTTTCTTTCTCCCAGAAATGGGGAAATTTTGGGGGGGTGGGGTTGGGTCTACAACACTATTAACTGAGCCCATCGCTGAGAACAGGCGATACCAGCTCCAGTGCTAAAGGGGTAACCCTTCCCAATCCGTACACACTTCAAGTGACTCTGGAGACCCTGCTTAGCTGGCGCCCATGCCCTCTACTGACCCTCATTCCCATCACCCAAGTTCTCGATTGACAGTTTTTAGTTGTTTGTTTGGTTTGGTTTTTTTGCAACCTCGGCTGCTGCCTTTCGTAGGTTTGGCAGGGAGGGAGGGGCCTTTCTGGGCCGTGGCGACGTGCCAGCCTACGCAACGCCGATCAAACCATTCCTTCCTGCCCCGGCCTCTCTGCTCGGTGCTCCCTTCCCCCCCCCGCCCGCCTCGAGTCTGCTACCCAAGGCAGACACGCGTGCCCCGTCCGCCGTTTCATCCGTTCACAACTGTCAGGGAAGAAAATGGCTTTTTGTTCCCATTCCGACGCCTGCCTCCAATTTGGAACCGGGAGTGCCGGTGGATGAGGAAAAGGGGTGGTCCGTGCTGAGGGGGGCTTGAAGCTATTCCACTGGGCTAATTTCCATTCTTCTGCCGCGCAGCTCAAGTAATTTACCACCACCACCACCACCATCACCACCACCCGAAAAAGAAAAACTCTGCAACTTAATTTTTATTTAATTTTTTTTTGCCGCCCGCATCATCTCTCGTGGAGGGTCTTGTCCCTCTTTATCTTATTAACACTTTATGCCTTTTTTTGGGTGTTTTTTACTGCCTCAATTAATTGTAAACCGCCCCGAGTTCTGTCCGGAAGATGGGCGGTATAGAAATATAACAAATAAATAAATCATTGCAATAAATTCCCCACTGCTGAACACTCAAGAACTGAAAAAGAGCCCTCTTATTCCCTCCTCCCCCCCCCAATGTCCTCAGCGGCGCACATCTGACAAGGGACCCCTCCCCGTTTCGTCATCGACCCAACCCATCCGAACAGCTGCTGGCCGCCGCGGGGGGTGGGGGTTCCACCTTCTATCCCCGTACCTGGTGGTGGGTGGGTCCTGGACTAACACGTCGGGTACCTCGAAGCGGGGCTTGAGCGGATTCAGCTCGTTGATCCGGACGCGAGTCATGTTGTCCTCCAAGCTGTACACTTCCAGAAGGAGGGGGACCTGGGAGGAGAGAGAGGAGGCTCAAACCTCACCACCTGGAATGAGGAAAAGGTGTGTCCCTATACCTAACGGCACTTTTTTCCTGTTCTGGATTTTCCGGGGAGCCAAAGGAGCTACCAGCCCACATTCCTTTCTGGATCGGATGCCGGCGTAACTCAAACAAAGCATCGGGGGTTTTCCAGAAGCTGTCTGTCTTTCCGGTTAGAAAGTCAACTGGAGAAATTTCCCGTTGCCTAGTTGTTGTGCAGCTCAGGACAGGAGAGGGAACGCCTGCCTCGGTTTCCTAACCCGAAGGCAATTCACCTCCGAATGATCCGTCACAGGCACGCAGCTAAAATTCTAACTCACAGGGTTTGGGCCACACACACACACACACACACACAAAATTGGATCGATCATAAGGCGTGGTTCACCTTGTTGATTTCGTTGACGATCTGGATTTTCATAGAATCCTGGTTGAGCTGCAGGGACTCCAGCAATGCCCTGTAAGGAGAATTCCCAGGTTTCATGTTCCTCTGGCGCCTTGAGGGAAGAAAATTCACAGTTACCAGAGACATCATGCAGCCAATATTATTCTCTGCAGGCCCTTTTTCATTTCCAAACAGGAGGCTACTTATTCACATTTACGCTCTGTAACCCTAAGAAGAAAGTTCCAGGCAGGGCAGATGACAACCAATGATTTTTTTTCCTTTTTAAATCAATTTAAATCATGATTAGGGTTAGGGTTAGGGTCATTTAAATCACTGGATTAAAATTTAAATTTTAATCCAATGACTTAAATGTTAAACGGAAATCACATCCGCCCTGATTCCAGCTGCTGCTCACATAATAGGACAAGTGCCAATTTTTAAAATCACAACCAGGAGGGAGGAAGAAAAACCTCATGTTTTATTTGACTGATTAATTGGTTGGTTGGTCGATTGACTGAATGACTGATAGATATACCGCCCATTGGCCAGCAAGGCCGCTCTGGGAGGTTTACCATGTTACAAGTGACACAAAAGACAATTAATTAAATACAAACAAATCAGATAATTGGAGTACAACACCAAATAATTAGTGACAAGAGCAATCCCTCAATAGTAATCCATCGTCTTCCTGAGAGGAGCAGGGGGTAGGACTTGATGGCGTTATAACCCCTTCTGACTTCACTATGCTATGATTCTATGGTCAAGAAATCAAGGGGGGGGGGTGTCAGTGTTCTCTCTTATCCACAGTTTTCGTTATCCACCTGGAACCCATCCCCAGCAGATACTGGAGTCCGGCAGTACTGCCAGGGTGGGAGACTCCCGACTTACTTGCAAAAGGCACTCTGTTCACAGGTCTTGAAATTGCTTCGGTCCACAGCCGAAACGGCCGCCAGGAGAAGAGGGACCCAAACCAGGACAGCCATCATGAGCCTAGCGTGGGGAAAGAACACATTTCTTCAGGCGATGATGCAAAGAGAGCTCCGGGTGGCTCTTATTAGCCCGAAGTTGGAAAGACAAGTATGAGCATACAGAGGAAGCAAAGGGCAGACGGCTCCGAAATCCGCGGGGTGCAAAGGTCTGTTCCAGCCTCTGCAGGTGCTACAACCGAGTCCTGGAAGCAGGCGCCACGAGGCAGGCGCAGGGTGCCTGCAAAGGGGGGAGGGGAGGAGGCCTTCCAACTTGCAAAATCCCATGTTTTGGAAAACAAAACAAAAAATCAATCAGGAAAAAAGTTTCAAAAGCACTCCATCCCAGCTGTGGAAAATCTTCCACGTTTGCCTCCCCCCACCTCTCAAAACACACTGGGAAGAAAACCCTTGAGGACAGAAGCTGAATGAGACCATTTGAAAAGGTCTAAGAAAGAAATTGGGTTAGTTTATCCAGTCCAGTCTGGGTAATGGGATTAATGAGGGGGGTGGAAAGGGAAACCTCTATGTCTAAGAGCAGTTTCTCACTCCCCTTAAATCCGAATTCAAACACCAGGAGGACGAGGGAAGTTGGTCTATCATTCTCCTTCCTCTGGATGGCAACTGACAGCAAATTCTGACCTCAGGAGGAGAAAGGAGGGAAGATGGATCTCTCACTCCCCTTTTCTCATTTATGAGTTCCTGGCTGTCAATTTTACTTTATTTAGCATTTACAGACCACCAGCTTGTACAAAGACAACTCAAGGCCGTGTACCTCCCCAAAAAAAAGGGAAACATAAAAGTAGCAAAGCAATAAAAATGCAATTTAACAAACCACCACATAAAATGGGAAAAGCATTCACCCAACTAAGGCAAATTGTTTTATTCTGGCAAGTTGATATTTTGCTATTTTTTTTTTATTTGGTTCACAACCGTAAATAGAGATTCCTTCATCACCAACGAGGGGAAACGGGATGCTGGCCCAGATAAACCTACCAACCCCAATCAAACGAGGAAGGCAAACTCACATCGCTGAGGCCAGACAACAAAACATCCTTCCAAAGCCACGTGGCACTAAAAGTAGAGCCTCCACTGCTCGGGGGCAGTCTACCTTTTTTTTGAAGGACAGCAAGGCACAAATAGTAGGATGGGGGGAAGGAGAGGTCGGAGGCAACGGGAGGCTAAAGGGAAAAGGAAGCGACCCCCCCAACCCACCCCACTCCCGAGTGTCACCATCCAGGCTTGCAGAGAGGCAGGCAAGGCGCTCTGCACATGCTCTTGCGAGGTCTTGGAAAAGGGAAGGGGCGCTCAAAAGGGGCGAGAGAGGGAATGGGTTATGGGGAAAAGTCAATGGGGCTGGGGTGGGGTGGGGTCAATTAAAGCCTCATTAGGGGAAAATAAGGGGTCTCCGGTGGGGAAAAGGGTGCCCTAATAGGGATATAGATGACCCTCCCCTCCCCCTCCGCCGCCATTTGCTCCCTTCCTCCCGGGGGAGCCTCGCTCTCACCTCCCGGGTGCCGCCATCTTGGCTCTTCCTCTGACTCCGCCCCGGACCGCCGCTATTGGCTAGGCGCCTCCCGCGCCGCCGCTCCTGATTGGCCCGGCTTGGAGGGGTGGGAGTGAGTGAGGAGGAGGTGCCTTCTCGCTCCGCCCCCTCCCTCCCTCCCTCCCTCCCTCCCTCCCTTCTCCGCGTTGGTTTCGAACTGTCGGGCGGCTGACCCCGCCCTTCGGTGCTGCATTATTCATGAGACAAAGGGGGCGTGGCCCGTCAGGGGGCGGGAACGAGCCCTTCCCGGAAGCTGATTCAAGACTCCATTTCCAGTTGGGAGGGGGGAGGAGTTTCGCTTTTGGACGCCTGAGTTCTTATTTACTGTATTTATTTTTATATTTATATACCGCACCAATTTCCCAAAAGGGAACTCTGGGCAGCTCACATAAAAACACAAAAAGTCCACGCACAAAAATAATAAATAAAATAAGTTATAGTAATTAAAATGGGCAATAATAATAATAAAGGGGAAAATACCCGACAACAATTAGATCAGCGGTTCTCAACCTGTGGGTCCCCCAGATGTTCCTGAACTGCAACTCCCAGAAGCCTCCACCACTTGCGGTGCTGGAAGCGGTTTCTGGGAGTTGCAGTCCAGGAACATATGGAGACCCACAGGTTGAGAACCATTGAATTAGATGATTTGGGGATGGAACTAAAAAAAGGGACATGAATGAGGCCAGAGCACAAAATAAAAAGCTCCCATGATGGACCTCTGGAAACCTCTTAATTTTTTTTTATTATTTTGCTATTTTGCAATATTTTATGATTTTGCTATGTTTTATTGTTTTGCAATATTTTATGATTTTGCAATGTTTTATTATTATTATTTTAACTGTGAACCTTGTGGTTCCCTTTATTTTATTTATTTATTTATTTATTTTATTTTGAATATTTTTCACCCCACGTTTCTCCTTGGAAAAAGGACCTGAGGTGCACAAGCACCATCCTGGCCCCAACATCGCCTGGTTGTGGCGCATCAATTTCCTTTTTAGCTTGGGTCAGGGTGGTGGGAAGGAATCGCAGGATGTCCGTCAAAAGTGGTATGTTTCCTGTTGCACAGATAGGAGCTTGTCTCAAGGTTTAGTAAAGGATGGCTGTTCTCCCATCGTGGATTCGGTTTTGCTCTACTACAGGGCATAAGAAAAGTATATTGATTATTCCTAATACGTCTGTCCAATTGCTAATCCTAACATGTACCGTTGGATCAAAGTTACAATAAAAGGGAATCTTTTCACTAAGAGGTACATTTCTCAACGTCTCCTCAGCTGCAGTGTTCTCCAGTTAACAGAGATCTGAAAAAACCCCAGGCCTGCTGAAAAGCAGTGCCCATCCGTCAGGTGTGAAAGTGCCCCAAGTTACACAGAACTGCTGTGACAAGGAGAGCACCATTAACTGTGCATAACAAGAATCATTTGGACCCTGCTGCTTTGCCTGGCCAGCCTAATAAGCTATTCTTCCTTGTTTTCCTTTTGTGAAGCAGAGATGTTTTCACTCAGCATAATTCCGTGCCCGATTTGCTTCCTCTTTCCATTAAAGAACATATTCCAACATAACCTTCGGAGCCCTCGGCTGACGCGCAACCGCACTCCTGCAAATCTGGATCTGACTGCAAGACGTCCGAGAAAACGAACCAGATTTGGCCAAGAGAAGCCGCCCGAGCGATCGACTGTTCCTCCGTTGAACCAACTGCAGGAAAGCACCGGACTTATAGACCTTTTTTGGCCCATGCTCACAGAGTGCTGCCTGGTGCTACTGTATCAGCTGACTGAGTTCTCTCACCATATGATCCATGAGAGCACAGAAGATATTTTATTTATTTTTACCTCCAGCATGAACAAAAGCGTTCAACACATCTCCGTACAAGCTCGCAAGGGGCTGTTACTCTATGTTCTCCACAAAATACAGGCCAAACCCCACCTCAATACATTTCAGCCCTGTCTTCGCAACACTTTCTTCTCAGAATCATCCATGGGATGACCTACAGACGCCTGTTGGACTTATTTTGTTGGCTTTTCTTAAGAAAAGGGCAGGGATATATGAAAGCAGGGCGACGGGGGAACCACCTGAAACACCTCCAGCTGCTACACAATCTCTCTCTCTCTCTCTGCTCCATGGCTTACCATCCGTTTACATCAGCGGCTCTCCATCTGTGGGTCCCCAGATGTGCCTGGACTGCTACTCCCAGAAACCCTGGCCAGCTCAGCGAGTGATGAAGACTTCTGGGAGTTGCAGTCCAGGAACATCTGGGGACCTACAGGTCGAGAATCACCGGTGTACATCTTTTTCTTACACTTTTTTTAAACGGACGTTTGGAAAAAGAATGAATGGTCCTGCCCCCCCCCCCCCGTGGCCAACGCTGGCCTGCTCTCTGCAGACGGAGATTAACGCTTAGGGGTGGAACCGCCCAGAGAGCAGCCCCAGGCGGTCAATGTTCTTATGCAGGACGCTGTGCAAGACGTAGAGGTATTTGCCGACGTCGACGTCTCGGGAGAAGTCCCGGAAGAAGAGCCCCGTCTCGGCGTCGAAAGAGAACTTCTGGGGCAAGGGGCAGTTGTCGCGCATGTAGTCCCAGACGCTGAGCAGCAAGAGGTGCACCTCAAAGGGGGCCAGCTGGTCGAAGATCTCGTGCATGTTGCTGAGGAGGGGCGGGAGCAGGTGGCCTTCCCCCATGCAGGCCACCAGGGCGCAGGAGGCCTGCAAGTGCCAGGGGGAGCTGGTGGTGTCGTTCTCCCGCGAGCCCTCCCAGTGGGCCATCAGGGTGGCCATCAGGCCCCGGAGGAGCACCGAGCAGTAGCACAGGGCCGGCCGGCCGGCGGCCACCAGGCTCAGCAGTTGGAAGAGCAAAGGGTTGTCCCGGAAAGCCCGCTCGATCCGGAGGTCCCGCTCCACCGTGTTGCGTGTGTGCTCCTCGGGGGGCCACGCCAGCTCGCTATTGGTGACGTCGGGGCAGACAGCGTCCACCAGGACCACGGCCACCGTCTTGGCTGCCTCGGGGCCGATGGCCCCACGCCGGGCCACCTCGGGGCCACTGGCTCCGCAGCACTGCAGCAGCAGGCTCAAGAAGGTCTGGGCGTTCTGGGAGACTTCCTCCGGCGCGTGGCGGCGTGGGGCGCGGGGAGGCTTCAAGCCCTGGCCGATCACCCCGGCGTGGAACACGGACCACACGCTGCCCGAGAAGTTGACGGCGGCCGTGAAACGGCGGTTGACCTCCAGCAGGGAGACGTGGGCCCCTTCCAGGAGGGCGTCGCTGCGGGCGGACGGCGGCGGGGCCGCGCCGCCAAAGAGCTCGGCATTGCCCGGGTGCAGGGCGCCTTCCACCAGATACTGGAGGATGGCTTTGCCGGCCGTGGGCGAGGCCCCGCTGAGGCCACCCAGAAGGCGGCTCCCGTAGCCGATGCCCGTGGGAGAGCGGCAGCCCAGGGCCAGGAAGAAATGGTGGACGGCTGCGCGGATGAGGAAGAGGAGATGCGCCGGGCGGATGGCTTTGGGCACGGGGCAGGCGGAGAGCAGCAGGGCGGCGGCTTGGGCCACGTCTGGGTTCGGGTGCAGCAGGAGCTGGCCAAAGTCGTAGAGGTGGGAGGAGACCGCCAGGCCCAGCTGGTGGCCCATGGAGGCCCGGCCATCCCCTTCCCACTGCATGATCAAGGCCAGGTTCTGGAAGAGCTGGGCCAGCTGGTGCTCCGAGAGGGCCCCGGCGTGGATCTGGCAGACGCACTTCCTCACTGTAGCGGGCAGCAGGCCACTCATGCAGGAGCTGAGCACGGTGTGGAGCTGGGTGGCTAAGGCCAGCTCCTCTTGGCTCTTGGCCAGGGTGAGCAGGTAGAAGAGGGCCTCGCCGGCGCAGCTGGGGGTGGAGTAGACGGAGAGGAGGACCAGCAGCTGGTGCTGCCAGAGGTACCGCTTCCTCTCCAGCCGCAGCGCCTCCACGCACAGCTCGCGGACGTGGCCTTTCAGCTCGTCCAGGAAAGGGACGGCCCGGGGCGGGCTCTCGGCCAAGGTGGGCGAGCCCCGGTTGTAGACCAGCTTCTGGAGGTTGAGGAGGAGGAGCTGGATGATCCGGTCACAGGCATCCCGCACGCCGTCGTGGACCGCCAGGCCTGGGGTGGTGATGACCGAAGGCAGCATGGCCGTGTTGACGAGGAACTGGAGGGTCCGGTAGGCGCCGCCCGAGGTCTGGCAGATGAGGTGCACCACGATGCTGACCATGTTCTCCAGATCTTCCCGGGGCAGGGAGGCAAAGTGCTGGTGGAGCTGGTTGAGGACGCTCGGCTTCAGGGAGTCCACCAACTCCGCCGAGATGGTGCCCAGCAGGGCGGGCGACATGACCGCCAGCTGGAGCAAGAAGGGCACCGTGGCTTTCTGCGGCTGGTCCCAGGCTGGCCCCAGGCTCCCGTGGAACATGGCCAGCAACTCCTGCTTGATGCTGTCTGAGTGGCGCGAGGCCAGGTGGCCCAGGATGCCCACCACCGAGGCGATCTTGGGCACCCGCTTGTCGGCGGCCGGGGCGCTGGGAAACAGCAGGAGGTCGGCCGAGGCGGCCCCGTGTGCACAAAAGTCCTTCAGGCCGCAGGAGAGCACGCGGTTGATGATGGTGTTGGGGAAGGAGGAGCCGATGTGGGCCACCACCCAGTCGAAATGCGGGGAGTGCTGGACGGAGGTGTCCAGGAGGGCGTCCACGCAGGCGTCCGGGCAGGTGTCAATCATGGAGGAGAGGCACTGGGTGTAGATCTCCATCAGCGTCCGGGTGGCCTTGCAGGACATCCACAGCTGCAGCAGCTCGTTCAGGCTGCTGGCGTGGGGGACCCCGTGGCGCCCGGCGTACTTGCTACTCAGCTGCCCCATCAGGTCGATGGACCAGGCCGACACCAAGCCGGCCCAGGCCTTGGGGTTCAGCCGGACAAAGTCAGAGAGCACGGCCTGGATGTCCTGAACCACGTCGTCCAGGTCGGGGCCCGGCGGGCGGAGGGAGGCCGTGCCGTCCTCGCGGCTCTCCAGCTCCATCAGGTAGGTGCAGACGTACTCGTCGAAGACGCCGCGGAGGTGGTCCAGGACGGCGCTGCGGGCCGGCGGCAGGTGGCGCAGGAGCAAGATAGCACATCGGGCATGCTCCTTGATGGTCAGCTTGTTCCCGTGGGCGGGGTCCACGCCGCTGAGGAACGCCTTGATTTCCTGAGCCAGTTCTTGGGAACTGGAAGAGAGAGAGAGAGAAAAAAAACATGCTGCTTCTATACCTCCGCATATATTAAAGCACTCCCAGGGATGTTTACAAGCTATTAGGTAGGACACACATGGCCCTCACCGCTACCCAGCAAGCTGGGTATTTCTTTTACCAATTTCGGAAGGGTAGACGTCTGAGTGAACCTCGAGCCGGCTACCTGGGGTTGAACCCCAGATCAGGAGCACCGTTTTAGCTGCAGGGCAGCCGTTTTTTTCAACCACTGCGCCATGAGAGGCAATATCAACCTGCTATGGTCAGCTTTTGCCTTTCTACGATGTTATATCGTTTGCTTTCAATTTTATATTTTTAGACTCGTTAGCTTCGACAGAGCTCAACACAGAAGGACACAGTGGGACGCCTTTGAGGCCTTGCCTGGAGAGATGATAGCCTTTATCTATTAAGCTAACGGGGTTGACCTTCTGGCAGTTGTAAACAGGCAAAGAGTTGAAGGATGCATGCAGAATGATTCAATAAGACCATCACCACCACCACCACCACCATATGGCTTGTCTATCTTTTTCACCCAAACAATCTGGTACTTTATTGTGCTTCATATTTGTAACTTGGTGTTCATATTCCCTTAAGAACCTAAGAAGAGCCCTGCTGGATCAGGCCAAAGGCCCATCTAGCCCAGCTTCCTGGATCTCACAGTGGCCCCACCAAATGCCTCTGAGAGCGCACGAGACTAGATCTCTGTCTCCTGATCCCACTCCCCTGCATCGGGCCCTTGAAGTACCCCGGCTTTTAGACTGGAGATGACACATCTCCATCATGGTTTGTCACCTGGGATGGACTTTTCCTCCAGGGATCTGTCCAATCCCCTTTGGAAGGCATCCAGGCCAGATGCCAACCCCACCTCCTGTGGCAGGGAGTTCCACAGACTTAACAACACACTGGGTAAAAATATATATTTTCTTTTGTCTGTTCTCACTCTCCCAACCCTCAATTTGAGTGGATGTCCCCTAGTTCTGGTATTTTGTGAGAGGGAGAAGAGCGTCCTCTATCCACTTGACTCATGCCCTGCATTTTTTTTACATCTCAATCCTACCCCCCTCAGGCGCCTTTCTTCCAGACTAAAGAGCCCCAAATATTTTAGCCTTTCCTCCTAAGGGAGGTGCCCCCCCCCCCAGCCCAGTCATCCTTTTAGCCGCTCCTTTTCTGCATCTTTTCCAATCCCACTTTGTCTTTGTTTTTGAGAGGCGGGGACCAGAATGGCAGGCAATACGATCAAGATCGGAGAAGGGGGAGGAGGAGGCAAGTCCTGACCTGCGTGCGCGTGTGCGTGTGAATGGGGGGCGACGATGGGGGTCCAGTACCTGAGCGCTGGAGGACCGGCGGCCGGTTTGGGGCTGCCAGCGGCGGACCCTCCCACCCCCGGCGGATCACACAGCGCCGACATGCCGGCCTCGGCGGAGAACGGCTGGAGAAATCCAAATACCTGCTTTTAAAATAAATGCATAGATATAAATATATAGATAGATAGATCTTTGCTTTTCCCCAAAAAATTTCTTCTGCGCCTGCGCACGGCAGAGGGCGAGCAGCGTGGGGGAAGATTAAAAAGGGCGCACGGAAAGGGTAACCCGAAATGGGGCCCGTGCGGATGCGCGAGCTCCGCTGCTAACGTTCCTTTTTAAAAATTTACAGTATTTATTTTATTTTGATTTTTTTTAAAGTATTGTCACCCCGGCTTTCTCCTTGGAAAAGGAAACCACCTAGGCGGCTTGCAGTTTATGAAGGACAATATACAGTCCCAGAACATATGAAGGCGTGTTCAAGTTTTAAGGGCAGGGAATGGAGGGGTATCTTTGCAGCATTAGAAGCCAGCATGAAAGGTTAAAGAGAACTCCAGCAGTTAAGGAAAAGAGTATAAATTCCAGGTAAGCATATATGATGGTAGTAGGCCATCTAAAAGTTATGAGGGATGGGAGCTAAGAATTGATGACATAGTGTCAACGTAATCACACAAAGAGAGAGATAAACATAGTGATAAATAGAAAGTCTGTGTAGCCATGTTGGTGTGTGTGTGTGTTGTGTCCTTACAGTTGTGACCGACTCTACGTGACTCCATGTCCATGGAGTTTTCTTGGCAGGAATACTGGAGTGGCTTGCCAGTTCCTA
The DNA here is from genome assembly GCA_023846285.1 of Phrynocephalus versicolor. Taxonomy (NCBI): domain Eukaryota; kingdom Metazoa; phylum Chordata; class Lepidosauria; order Squamata; family Agamidae; genus Phrynocephalus; species Phrynocephalus versicolor. The sequence goes on along the minus strand of JAHTLZ010000196.1, from coordinate 788,823 downwards.
CTCTAGGCGCCTACAGCACCTGGTATTCCCTGGTGGTCTCCCATCCAAGTACTGTACTAACCAGGGCTGACCCTGCTTAGCTTCCGAAATCAGGCGAGATCGGATGTGCTTAGGGCATCTGGAAATTAGTATCTGTTTATTCTGATTTAAATAGAACCACAACCTAGATGCCCTAAGCACATCCGATCTCGCTTGATTTTGGAAACTAAGACAGGGACTGGATTCAGTGATCAGTAAGGTCCCATTCTAGCTCCGCACTTCTAAGATTGTACGGTATTATTAACCACCAGTTTTGAAAAACACAGAAAAACCATTTTTGAAGGGGGCATGACTTCTTGTGGGTCTGAGAGAGGGGGTTCCATTGGCAGTCCTTCCACAGTTGTCTACTTTTTAAAATACCTCCCATCTGAACCTTCTCCCAAGAAGCAGGATATTAAAAGGGGGGAGGGGAAATAAAAAAAAATCTTCATATATTACAGCCTGAACAGAACAGCGGTTGCAACCGGACCAACATACCCTGTTTCCTCAAATATAATAAAAGACAGAAATGCCATCACTTTTGGAAACCCAAGTACTCTACTGCATCCTGATTCTTCATAACCTCCTTCCTTGAATCCTTGCCATACTAGAGGAAGCACTGATTCTATGTTCCTATTTTCTATTAAGAGCTAATTCCACTTTTCCCAACAGACAGAAACACACTCCCTACCTGTCACTTAAAACACCGGGGAAATAAAAGACAACTCAGGACTCAACATAGTTTCCTGCCATTTTATTGGGACTATAAATATATCTGGGTTGAATGTGGATGGAGGAATGCTTGGCCGGACCTCGAGTGAGGAACTGATTTCCCTTCCATCCAGTGATACTGTATGCCCAACCCTGCCTTTAACATATATAAGGACTAGATCCTCTATAGTTTCTCTGGGGCGGGGGAGGGAATGGGAGGTTTTCAGGAGCATTGGGGTGCAGTGGTTAGACTACAGTACCACAGCCAAAACTTGGCTCATGACCTGGGGGCCAAGGTTCACTCAGCCTTCCATCCTTCCAAAGCTGATAAACTGAGCACCCCGGCTCATTGTGGTGGAGCAGGGAATGTACAGCCTGCACACTTAAGTTCTAAACCACACAGACAGCACTTTTAAGTGCTGTAGGACACTATATAAACAGCACACTTTGCTCTGCATTAGCCCCCTTATAAATTACTAGGACTTCATTCCCAAGGATCTTTCTACACAATTGCAATCAGCATATATATTTATTATGTTGTGAAGGAGGCTTGACCGCTGGTATGACTGAAGAATGTTCCCAGGTGCAAGGTCACAAGGTCCAAGTTACACGTGCAGAAAGCTTGCCAGGCTGATCCCCTTGTTGCTCTGCCTTTTCAACCCTTAAGACAGCTAGCAAGGTGTCAAAACATGAGGATTTCCAGACGTGTTTCTTAAGGAAAATGAAAACTAGACGGCTGTGTAGACTGTGCAGTAGAGCTCTCTATTCTGTGTGTTTTGAAAGAAATTTAAACATGTCTTAAGTTAGTTGGGGCAAACCTGTTCTCAGTCTGCAACCTTAGGGGCTCAAGCCCTTTGCTACCAGTCCAAAAATCCTGCCTGAATCAGGCAACAGAACAGGACACAGACATTAAAGTTCAGGGCTTTAAAGATGGCTAGCAGCTCTCTGGTTCAGGCCCAGGTTCGGGTTCCACCATTTCGACATCCTGGAAGCTTCTTGTTTCTTTCTTATTTTTCTTCTTCTCTTTCCTCCTCACGGCGGTTTTACTTGGCCCAGAAGAGACGTCCACTGCAATGGGAGAAAGAAGCGATTTAAAAGCCACAATCTTGCCTCCATGGGTATCTGGAAAATTCTTTCATACCCAGGAAACAGGAAGTCTACCCTCAAATCTTCTGTATCGACTCAGACCCTCTTTATTAAAAACAACAGTGTGCTAAAAACCATATATTAAAAACAACTTTGTGCAGCTTGCCCAAGGCTACCTAGGCTGGCTTTACTTCTCAGGGGACCGACTGGGGGAATCGAACACCCAGACTTCAGTTCCGCAGCCAGGGACTTAAACCATTGAGCTATCACGAGAGAGCCATTAATAGAAATGCAGGAGGCCATTTCAGAAAAATGTTGCTGTGCTGGATTTTCAGCATCAGCTACAGATGTAGTAGGTCTACATATTCTTTGGGGGGGGGGGGGTTGTCAGAGAGCCCTATAAGAATCTGTTAACATAAAACTAGACCCTAACAATGACATTTGACATAAAAGTAGCCCTTAACCGCTTTCAAAGTAACATGGAAGAAATTGATGTGGAATTATCTGATTTACAAACCCTCTCCATGAATCTTGTAGGGGGTCCCTGAATCGCAGTTTAAGAGGTCCCAGATGGCATCTAAAGTCTCTTCCCACTGTATAAGTTTCTAAGTAAGCACCCTGCAGGACCGTCACAACTGCTAACATTCTATCATGTTATATTGATACTGTGTTGTGCTGTGTAAACATTTCTGCTGATTTATTCTGCATACAGATAAAGCAAAGCAAAGTGTTCTGCTTATATACCGCCCCATACCACTTCAAATAGTCTCTGTTTTTAATTACGGTATGCAGGCTACACATTGCCCCCCCCAAGCCGGCTGGGTACTCATTTCACCGACCTCAGAAGGATGGAAGGCAGAGTGAATCTTGAGTCTGCTACGTGGTACTGAACCCCAGGTTGTGAGCACAGTTTTGCCTGCAGGACAGGCATTTAACCACTGTGCCACGAGGTAAAACACTGTATTCTGCACAAAGTTATTCCCATATCTCCAGTGGGTGATATTTGTCTCCCGAAACTCTTGTTTACTAGCCGTATAAAAATTTGAACATGCTTGGTCCACACACACACCCCAATGTTAGAGAAACACCTTTACCTTCCATAGCTGTCTTCTCTTTTGTGGCATGGCGGATTTGCTTCAACAGTTTTCTCCTCTTCTTCCCGGAGAGGGTAATGTTTGCTCGAGTACTAGATCTGGCGAGAAAACCCAAGAGATGGTATGCGATGAAAAGGATCATAGAGGCAGGGTTCTTTTGTAGAACCCCGCAAGATTGCAAGCTGGCCTCCACTTTCAATGAGTAATCACTCACTCCTGTTTAGGCAAACCAACCACACCTGCCCTCCTTTATTTCCTGTGCAACCCTGTATTAACCACTAGATATTTATTTAATTATTTATTTGTTTATTTTAGAGTGGGGGGTGTCCTTTTCCAAGGACACTTGAACTGAGGGCTGGGAGAGTAAGAACAGACAAAAGAAAGTATTTTTTTCACCCAGCGCGTTGTTCGTCTGCGGAACTCCCTGCCACAAGAGGTAATGATGGCCTCTGGCCTGGATGCCTTCCAAAGGGGATTGGACAGGATCCAGGAGAAAAAGTCCATCACAGATTACAAACCATGATGGGGATGTGTCATCTCCAGGCTTAAAACTAGGGTACTTCAAGGGCCAGAGGCAGAGGAGTGGCATCAGGAGACAGAGATCTAGTCTCCTGCGCTCCCAGAGGCATCTGGTGGGGCCACTGTGAGATCCAGGAAGCTGGACTAGATGGGCCTTTGGCGTGATCCAGCAGGGCTCTTCTTAAGTTCTTATGTGAAAAGCAGGGTAAAAATATTCATAAACCAACCAACCAATAAATCCCCTTTTCTGAGGTGCCCTGGGATTCTGCAGGTTGCCCATGGGTACCCAGGCTGGTTCATTTCCCATCGCAGCCAGAGACCTGAACCACAGAGCGGTCACAGCAGCTCCATGTAAGTTTAACCCGAGCCCTTCTGCCCACAAGCATTCTTGACCCCCCCCCTTCTATGGATGTGGCTCGTCTTGGACCAGAGAGGGGAGGAACAGGGTTAGCCATAACTCACGATCGCTTTTTGAGGTGATGGATGGTAATCAGCCCCTCGTCTACCACCGCCCCCACAATCCGGTGCTTCTTCCTCTTCTGCTTACTCAGAGCACGACGCCGCTTGAAAAGCTTTTTCTGAAGCTCCTGAAAGGCACAGAGAGACAATACAATCTCAGGTCTATCTCTATTTATTTATTTAAGTGTTTTTTACCCACGTCTTTCTCCTTGGAAAAGGACCCAAGGCCTCCAAAGCACTCAAAGGTTCACAAACATTTTGTAAATCAACAACAATCGGCATTTCATATAGTATTACCGTCCGAGGCCGGTTGATTTTCCCCGTAGGGGCTCCCATCGCTGCAACCCACGTGGCGAATTACCACCCTACTCTGTGATTTCCGGGTTAGGGAGTCACGTGACCCTCCGCCCGTCCCCGGCCGAACGCCTGCAGGAGCCTGGTTGGTGGGTTCCAATGACCCTGACCAATCAGAACTGGAAATGGGCAGGAGTCACGCCCCTTTTTAAAAATAGACCGCCCCTAGGTGGTTTCCTTTTGAATCCGGATTCCTTGTAATTGCTGGGTTTTTAAAAGCTTTATTGAAGAACCCATGTTCCGGTGGGGTTACTATGGTCTCTTATAAAAAGTTTTATTTTTATTTCTTTATTTCCAAAAGCAATATTTCAAGACAGATATAGTCCAATTTTTTTGAGGGGGGAGATAATAAATACAGTACACAGTATTTGGATTTATTTAGAAAGATCTGGGGGGCAGGAACTGAATGCAAAGGGTGCATTTAATGTTATTTTTAAAAGGCCTTCACATTTGATTTGTTTTGTTTGGGGGGTGTAGCTTTCATGGCATTTTTGGAAAACTCGTGACTGAGTCTGGCTGCTGCATTTTCGACCCATTGAAGTTTCCTGAGACTTTTCATCGGAAGTCCCACATAGAGCGCATTACAGTAGTCTAGCCGGGATGTCACTAGGGCATGTGTCACCGTGGCCAGAGCTGGTTCCTCAAGAAATGTGCGTAACTGGCATACTAGCCTTAATTGTGCAAATGTGATCCTGACCACAGCCGTGACCTGGGCATCCAAGCTCAAGGATGAGTCCAAGAGCACCCCCAAGCTGCGTACCTGATTTTTTCAATTTGGGGTGTGTGATCCCATCCAGTACAGGTTGCATCCCTATCCCTTGTTCTCCCTTTCGACTGACCAGGAACACCCCTGTCTTGTCTGGGTTAAGTTTCATTTTGTTCATCCTCATCCAGTTCATTAGTGCATCTAAACACTCATGTAAAGTTGAGATAGTAGCTCCCTTAGAGTCTGGAGGTGACGAGAGGTAGAGCTGGGTATCGTTGGCATACTGGTGGCACCTGACCCCCAAAGATCTGATAATCTCCCCCAGTGGTTTCATATAGATGTTAAATAACATAAGAGACAGAACAGAACCCTGGGGGACTCCACAGGTCAGCGGCCATGGTTCCAAACATGAATCACCTAACACCACTTTCTGTGCAATGTCCCCAGTTCCCATTTCAGAGAGATGAGTCAGGAGGATGCCGTGGTCTATAGTGTCAAAAGCAGCTGGGAGGTCTAACAAAACCAAAAAGGGACACAGATGCCCTATCCATTTCCCTGCGTAAGTCATCTACCGATGCAACCAGTTGCCGTCTCAGTCCCATAGCCTGGCCTGAAGCCAGATTGAAATGGATCCAGGTACAGTGGACCCTTGTATAACAAACAGTTTGTATAACATAAAATTTGTACGACATAAAATATTCTGGAGATAGGGGAAATTTGCTTAACAGAATTGCCTATGGGGCAAATCCGTACAACATAAAAATGGGATCACTCTGTTTTTAATGCATTCCTATGGGAAATTTGTATAAAGGAAAATTTGCTTAACATAATTTCATTTGGAACGAATTAATTCCTTTATACAAGGTACCACTGTAGTTTATCTCATCCAGAAACCTCTGGAGCTGCGAGGCCACAACCCGCTCTAGAAGTCCAGTTGCCATGACTCAACTTCCAGATAAACTCCCCTGGATGACTCTCTCTCTCTCTCTCTCACACACACACACACACACAGAGCATACAAAAATCCTATCCTTATGTCTGTTTTCATCTAATGGCTTCTTTGCTAACATTCCCCCCCCCTGCTTAACACCGTCAAATATAACATGAGATTTCAGGTGCTTGTTTACTGCGTTTTAATTCAGCAGAAGTTCAAACAAGGCGGCATTTGGTCCTGAAAAGAGGGATATAAATAATCCAGTAAAACAAGAGGAAGGAGCCCATAAACACAAGGACAACACTTTAATGAAGTAAGAGCCACAGACTTCTCTGCCTCGGGGGCAGAGACTGTAATACAGCTGCAATAAAAACACAAACAGGGGTCTTTCCCAGAGAGCTAAAAGCTCACCTCCAGCCAGGTGGGCCCAGAAACGGGTTATTCAGCTGACCAGACCTGGGGGAGGAAAAAAGCAGAAGGGGAAAACAATGATTAAAGGCAGGAGACTGAGACAGAAGGCCAGTGTGCCCACACCCCATGGTTTGCCCACCAGAAACCCCAATTTGGCCTCCGAATCAAAGAGTTCAAACATTTGGGAGAGCGAACTAGCACAAAAAGCATGGGGGTTTTCACCATGGGAGGAGTGATTTCACTATGTCCTGAAAGGGTCTCAGACCCCGCAAATGCCATACATGTGTTAGTGGGGGTGTTTCCCCCCCCCCCCCTTTTGTAGCAGAAGGCCACAAAAGACCTTCTCCTTCAGGAAAATGGATTTCACTTTTCTATGGCATTCTCTGCAAGAGATCGGAGCCCTGGGGCTGCCTTCTGTGAGCAAATAATAATAAAAATATTAAAAATAAAAATAAAAAACCCTCCAGACTTGAGCCACGCTGGTTGGAATGAACTGCATGTAAACAGCTCTTGCACCCTCTAAAAATCAGAGAGGGGACCTGTCTTGCTTACACGCCCGGTGAACACTGGCTGAGATGACAATGGTTACAGGGGACTGGAGTTCTACCCTTGGTTTAAGGAAATGTCGTTTAGATCCTCAGGGGACTCGAGCCAGCCTTTAAATCCCCACTTTCCTTGGCTCGTCTCCTGATTTCACTCTGGAGGGTGATCTGCAATCTCGCAAGCTTTGGGGGAGAGGGGAGAAACTTACCAAGGTAGTCGTCCATGAGGGAGCCGATGGCAAACTAAAGGAGGGAAAAATCCACATTAACACAGCATCAGTGTAACACAAACGGACACAGTGCAGCTTCCAAAGCTGGGACTGAGGGCGTCCGAGTCCCTCCACAGCAATTTTTCTTTTTAAAAATTCTGCTCCTGGAGGCGTCTGGAAGCACAATTTTCTACTGGGATCGGGGAAAGGAAATTCCCTGGACACATATCCCCAAATCAAAATAGGAAACAGAGATCTGGCCACTTCCTCTTTCTATTTGCCTCAACATTTGGGACATTTTTAACCCGTTTTCCTTTCTTTATCCCCTAATCCTGTAGAAGTAGTTCTTGACCAGCTACTTCTACAGGATTAGGGGATAATGCAGTAACGGCAACTGGGGCGACCCTGGAGTTTGAGAAGGCCGTGATGTTTCTATCCCATCACACACACCCCTCCTTCCGGCAACTCACAATGTCATTCTTATCCACTCGCGTCCCCACAATCTTCAGCCGTATCTCGTCGTCTTCCTGAATGACAATATCCTGTTCGGGGTGAAGGGAAGGATCGAACACACAGAATAACGGGGTAAACACCAATCCTGAAGTTTTGAGTTATAAGAACCGCGGCCAAACAGCACCACCCACCCACAAAAGGGAGGAATGTGCTCACCAGAAGGGAGCCCTAAAGTTTCTGAGAGGGGTTTAGCTAAAAAAAACAAACCCTGCTTCTTTCTGTAATTAATTAACAAAAGTGGCTCTAAATAACTTCTTGCCAATCTTTCGTGCCCAAACTTGTACACTTCCCCCATACACCCGGCCTTGTAGATCATGCCAAGGAGATACCCACCTCGTCGACGGTCTTGTAGCACGGTGGATTTGAGTTGGGATCAAACTCCATCTCGGACGGAATCGACTGAAAGAAGACAGGCATCAACCCACTGTTTAAGCAAGGTTCAATTCCTCATTTCCCACAATGCCTTGGGGGTGGGAAATACCATGTTTAGTGGGATTATGGGAAATTAAAATGGCAGCTCCCAGCTGCTGCACCCATTAGGTCAGGGGTGCCCAAACTTTGGCCCTCCAGATGTTTTTGGACCACAATTCCCCCAATCCTTTGTCCTTGGCCATACAGGCTTGGAATTATGGGAGTTGTGGTCCAAAACATCTGGAGGGCTGAAGTTTGGACACCCCGGCATTAGGTCTTAGGAAGGGATCCACACGGTGGTGGATGTGGATTCTCTGACGCAGACCCCCCCTCCCCATAATGAGGAGCCAGGCTGACAACCCCAAGCGACCGCTTCCTCTCAATCCTGGGATCCCTTTCCATGAGAGATCTTCCAAAACGGATACAAACACCAACATCCCGGACTTTGGCCCTCACAACTTACGTGCCGGGAAATGAAGCAAGACATAGGTCCAATTTCTGTGAATATCCCAACCTGGAGAGAGGGTTAAAACCTCATCAGAACCACCAAATCCACAGAAACGCTCACAATATAAAAACCCAGCCGCAGCAAAAAAGATATCCTCTTACCTTGTTCACCTGGGAGACAACAGCATCCACCACCTCGCCCTTGAAAGGCCTGAAGACAATCGCCTTGTATTTGACGGGGTAAAGGACAAAGCCCCGCCCGGGCTGGATGACGCCGGCGCCAATGTTGTCGATGGTGGTCACCGCGATGACGAAGCCGTACCTGAGAATCGGGAGTTTTTGAGGGCGTCACGCATGGCCCTTGGGGGCAGCCACCCTTCAAAGAGGTGGGGACGGGGGGGCATTGCTTCCGATCTCCCCACCTCTAGCTGTTTTTTGGGGGGGACTACGAGTCCCCACTGGATTTAGATCGTGTTAACCACTGAGAGGGTTGAGGTGGTAGGTTTATTTATTTATATTTATATACCGCACCAATTTCCCAGACCACCAAATCCAAGATAAACACAATTTCCACTTCATGGGGTGGCAGTAGAAGCGGGTCGTTCTCGTTCTCCCAGAACCCCCTAGATTGAAGGTTTTAAGCAATACACGCCCACACACTTTTCTCAGAGGTGCAAAACCCAAAGGAAGGATCACAATGAAAATTAATGTGGGTACAAACAAGAGGCTTCTATACCGCCCCATAGCGCTTCAAGCTCTCTTGGGGTGGTGGTTTACAATTTAATGAAGCAGGCTACACATCAAGCTGGGCACTCGTTTTTCCAACCTCAGAAGGATGGAAGGCTCAGTGAACCTTGAGCAGACTCCCTGGGATTGAACCCCAAGTCTGGAGCGGAGTCTTGGCTGCAGTGCAGCCGTTTGGCCACTACGCCACAAAGCTCCAAGCAATCTCGAGGTAAATGTTGGTCCAAAGCCATCAAGGACACCCTAAATCAGGCTAGTCCAAACTTTGACCTTCTAGATGTTTTGGACCACAACTCCCACTAGTCCTTTGCCATTGGCAATCTAAGCTTGGAATTCTGGGAGTTGTGGTCCAAAATATCAGGAGGGGCAAAGTTTGGACACACCTACCCTAAATCAAGATTGTGTGTGTGTGTGTGTGTCACAGTTGTGACCGAATCTTCCTGACTCCATGTCCATGGAGTTTTTCTTGGCAGGAATACAGGTTTGCCAGTTCCTCCTCCAGGCGCCTACCGCACCTGGTATTCCCTGGTGGTCGCCCATCCAAGGACTAACCAGTGCCGACACTAATGCTTAGCTTCCGAAATCAGGCGAGCTCTTAAAACCGGATTAACCTATTTAATTTGAACCTGGAAAGAGGCCAAGGGACACCTTCCTTGTTTCAAAATCCCTTCCATGGGAAGCTCACTCTCTTCTTTGGGCAGAACCAGGTCTTACTGGTCCTTATCTCATCTGTTACTATTTTATACCACCATTTGGGTCCTTCCTTTCTTACTTGCCAGTGCAGGTTCCCTCCACTTCCGTGAACAGCTTTTGCTTAACTGTGTTGAGGAGATTTGGTCCAAAGTAACGCGGATGCAGCAGGATTTCATGTTCCAAAGAAATCTTAGAGGCAAAGCCGACAGAAAAATGAGAATTTCATTAAGACAAATAAATAAACAAATAAATAAAAACACGCCCCCAAATCCACTTTTAGCGGTATATAAGTTAAATAAATAAATAAATAAACAAACAAACAAACAAATAAGACGCCCCTGATTCTTTCCAGGCCCACTTTAACAGGGAAACGGGCAATCAAAACCAGAGGACACCAAAAGCCCTTCTCCTTCCCGACACGCGTCTCTGCCGACGCATTCACACGAACGAGCGACTCACGTGGTAGAACATGGTCCCAGCGGCGCCCCGGGACCGGAAGGAACGCGCAGACCCTCCGCGTTCCAAGCGGCGCGAAGCGGCTTCCCGATTGGCTGAGCGGCGAGGCAGGCTGATTGGCTGAGCGGCGAGACAGGAAAGGCGCGGCCCAAGGAGGCGACGCATGCGCACTCAGCACTAGGGGCAGCGCCGCTGTGTCTTGGCGGCCGCCCACGCCACAGTGGCTCTTCCACCCTTTGCGAGGGCAACTCTCGGGGCAGTCGGGTCGGCCTTGGGGATTACAAATCCCATCGGCCGCCGGCCCCTTGCGGGAGTGGAGGCAGACAATGGCGCTTAGCACGCGGATTGGCCTGAAATGGTAAAATGCATCAGTAGATCCTGGGAATATTGTTGTTTTCTTCAGTTGTTGAACTGTTGCATTCCTTGTGGAGGTGTATTATTATTATTATTATTATTATTATTATTATTATTATTATTATTATTATTATTATTATTTTATTATTATTATTATTATCATCATCATCATCATCATCATCATCATCATCATCATCATCATCATCATCATCATCGACAACAGCAACAACAATAAAATCCAGTTGCCAGGACTCAGCTTCCAGATAAACTCAACTTCCAGATAATAATAATAATAATAATAATAATAAT
>JAHTLZ010000196.1:756960-777843 GCA_023846285.1 Phrynocephalus versicolor | reverse complement strand
GGTTTCTCCATCATGGTTTGTAACCTGTGATGGACTTTGCCTCCAGAATTTGTCCAATCCCCTTTTGAAAGCATCCTGGCCAGATGCCATCACCACATCCTGTGGCAGGGAGTTCCACAGACTAACAACGCGCTGGGTAAAAAAAAGTATTTTCTCTGTTCTCACACTCCCAGCCCTCAATTTGAGTGTATGTCCCCTAGTTCTGGTATTTTGTGAGAGGGAGAAGAGCGTCCCTCTATCCACTTTACTCATGCCCTGTATTATTTTATACGTCTCAATCATATCCCCCCTCAGGCGCCTTTTTTTGAGACTAAAGAGCCCCAAATGTTTTAGCCTTTCCTCAAGGAACCCTGCCCCCAGCACAGCATTAGAAACCCAGAATGGGTAGCAGTGTCAAGATTTTGTAATCTCCTTGGGGCCAGGACCTGCCCGCCTGTTATTTGGGAAGCCATCCGAACACCCGAGGGGAGCCCTTCCATTTATATACCACCTTGAGTTGCCACGTGCAAGCTGGCAGTATATAAATCCTACATAAATGACACTAAATCAATGCATTGCATGACACAGCCAGGCCGTAAGGGCTGAAGCCGGATTATGCCGAAGGAAAAAACGACAAACACGCACCCACGCCAAGGCCTGGCACTGGTTTATTAAAAACGGCTGTGATATCAAAAATAAACTTTTCTGAAGAAATCAACAAACACACACACACCATAGGCCCACCCCCAACCCTGCCTCCATTCAGGTGCCCCACGGCTTAAAGCATATATACATTAAGGCATGTGAATTTCAAATATTCCAAAGATGTTCCCTGAGTAACGCAGACCATGTGAAATGGCTGCTTTGAAATGGCGTTCCCCCAGATTTCCCCACAATGATTTCCAGTCGCTTACCAATGATATATAGCATTAAAAAAAGAAGAAAAAAGCAGTGCTCTCTCCCTCAGAGGACGCCTGTACGAGAGGCTAGACTAAAGAATAATGTGGGTGAATCCCAGCTGTTTTCTAGTTCATGATTAGCTCCGAAGGAATCTCTTCAAGCTGCATTATGGAGATACGTTCAGAGTGAACCAAGAAGGCACAGAAAAAAAAGAGAGAGAGACATAAACCACATCCAGCTAGTCAGGAGAAAGGCGGTACATTAGGACCTCCGTATCCAAATAATGTGGGTTCCAAGACCACTGAGAAAAGCAGTGGTACCTTGTATAAAGGAATTAATTCGTTCCAAGTGCACATAGCATGTTCTTTGGCTCCTCCAAGTGGCCTGTTTTGGTAATGGCATCGTTCAAATATATTCGCCTCTGGCTCCTTCTAGTGGCCAGTTTTGATAACGCCATCACTAGAAAGCTATACTGTAGTTTGGGAATTTTTTTTCTTTGACTATTTTCAGGCCGTGGATGAGTGACTCCGTGGATAATGATCCTGCGGATAAGGAGGTCCTACTGTAGCCACACACTGAAAACAAAAAAATGAGCTTACTGATAAAACAGAATTATGAGATTTGAAACACCAATCCTATTAAATAGATCCCTGCTTTCCTAGTTTACAGAGGTTCGCCGCCCGCCCACGTCGGTGTCCCGGTGGCATCATTCAGCTTGAAGACGCATTTCTCCAGAGCCCGGAGGTCAAATGGTTGGCTTGGTTCTGTCCCCTTGTGACACTTTTCTACAAAACAAATTCTGCAACGGATTAAGAAGGTAAGAATGGGTTGGGCTGCCTTCTTTCCAGACGCACATGGGCAGGCTTGCAAGCCGGCCGCCGGTGCTAAAAGTCTGCAAAAGTGCTTCCAGATTGGAGGAGTTGCGGGTCCCCAAAGAGGAGGAAGAGGGGGACACACGATCCGTTCTCTTCATGCTTTAGCGCACTCCAGGTGACGACCGAGGGGCTTCACGTGGGGAGAGGACCAGTCTCGGAGGAAGACGTCCTTCAGCTGCTCGCGGAGGGTCAGCCCAGAGGCAGATCCGTGCTGGCGAACCACCAACCCGACCCCGGTGGTGTTGACAAAATAGTCTTCCGACCAATTGGAGGTGCCTACGGAGGGAAAAGAGAACACAAAACAGGCCACGCTGGCCGTGGATTCACAGCTCCCCGGGCAGCTTTACACTTTAGTAGCCAGTTCGAGGAGATCGATGGTCCAAGCTACAAAGAGAGAGCTTGTGTTTTAAGCATACTGGCCGGTCTTTGAGGTTATGAGGGAGACCCAGAGAGCTAAACCGCCGAGCCATCCAGCAGCCTAATATGGACGGCCATCCCCAGATCAACGCTGCCACGGCGGCGCAAGAATTGCAGGGGGTTGTAAAAAGAATACCCCAGGTGTGGTCTAGCGCATCTTCAAGGTCTATACATACCAATGTAGGCCAGCTGGTCGGTAACCATGTACTTGTTGTGGCTGACGTGAGCGTAAGGGATCTCTGGCCGTTCCCCACCGGAGGGGACCACGAAGAGTTTCTGGGAAAGAAAGAAAGCAAAGGAAGGTGATCTTCCAGTCCAGAATCCATGGGAAATGTGAGGTAGATAGATAGATAGATAGATAGATAGATAGATAGATAGATAGATAGATAGATAGATAGATAGATAGATAGATAGATAGATAGATAGATAGATAGATAGATAGATAGATAGATAGATAGAGTGATACAACGATACGACGATACAGTGATAGAGTGATACAGTGATGTTTGTTTGTTTGTTTGTTTGTTTGTTTGTTTGTTGCATTTCTATACCACACCTTCTTCCAAACTGGAACTCAAGGCGGTTTACAGCTAAAAAACATAAATATGTACAATTAAACAACATATAAGACAAATAGAGCGGGGGGGGGGGGAGCCCAGGGGAGAGACATCAGAAGATGGGCGGAATAATGATAGATAGATAGATAGATAGATAGATAGATAGATAGATAGATAGATAGATAGATAGATAGATAGATAGATAGATAGATAGATAGATAGATAGATAGATAGAAAGAACAGATAAACCAGGGTGGGGGGCGGCCCCTCAGCCTCCAGGACTCACCACCTCAATGGGGCAGCCCAGTGGCGGGTGGCTCAGGATGCTGAGCGACTCCAGGAAGAGGAACATGGAAGGCTTTGAATGGCGCCAGCAGCTGACAAGGAGGCGTACGTTGACCCGTCGGTCACAAGCCGCTGTGCGCAAAGCGTCGTCAATGACGGGCCAGAACCTGCGAGGGCCGACCAAAGACAACATCCTAAGCAAAGGGGAGGGGGGACGGGGGCGGCTTTTATTTTCATCAGTCGCAACCGTCCTACTCAACCACCCGAGGCAACGCTGCTTTTCACGAGATCTCGGCCCACGGCAGGAGCACAGCTGGGGGTGCCGGGATTTATGGCGCTGGGGATTTTTCATCCGGAAGGGGTCAGGATCTAAGGGCGGCCGTCTTTGGGACTGAAAGCCCCAGGTCCAAGGGGAGGCCTTGAGGCCTGGCTCTCAAATCTCCAAACCCTGAACCTCTGAGTCTTCAGCATCTCCGTACTCGAAGGAGCCCGGGACTCGATTGCGTCTGCGCAGAGACCGTGGCCTGACGTCCGATCTGCACCTGCGGGCCAGCCGATCAGCCGGAGAGCACCTGCGCAGGTGGAGGCAGCCGGAGACCCTGGGAGGGAAGGTGGGCCTGGTTCCCTTTGAAGAGGGCAGCAATGGGCGGCATGATTTTACCTCTTGGGCCGGCAGAAGGAGCACCGGGGCTCGTAGTCCATGACGGCAATGTAGACGAAGCTTCTGGCATCCTCAATGGTGCTTAGGATGGCGGTGAGGTCTGATGTGCGTCCCTTGGAGCACAGGGCTTGCGGGGAACTCTGGGAGCAAATGGAAGCACAGAACCAAGAGTGTTAAGGGTGGCCCCATTGTCATACCTGTCAAGTTTTCCTTGCCTCTGCCTAGGGTGGGAAGAGAGAGGTATAATGTGTGCCTAACCCTTGCAAGGAGATCAAACCTATCCATCCTGAAAGAAATCAACCCCGAATGTTCACTGGAAGGACAGATTTTGAAGCTGAGGCTCCAGTACTTTGGCCACCTCATGAGGAGAGAGGACTCCTTGGAAAAGTCCCTGATGTTGGGAAAGATTGAAGGCAAAAGGAAAAGAGGACGGCAGAGAATGAGATGGTTGGACGGTGTCATCGATGCAACCAATATGGATTTGACCAAACTCCGGGAGGCAGTGGAAGACAGGAGGGCCTGGCGAGCTCTGGTCCATGGGGTCACGAAGAGTCGGACACGACTGAACGACTGAACAACAACAACCCTAACCCAAACCCAAACCTGCACGCACACAACCCCACACCATACTTTGCTCCTCCCACCCTGCCGCCGTATCATTTTGGGGGAAATAAATGATCCGGGATACTGGGGTCCTGCTGTATACCTGTATATATCATACAGCAAAAACCGCTGCCAAATTAATAAAGGGAAAAATCCCTCTTCCAAACCTCCCTTGTTCTCTCTTTTTCTTCCCAAACAGAGGCATCCGGCCGCTTTTTGCTGATCCCGGGGCCGCCGTGCTTACAGAAATGTACAGCTCCGCATCAGTGCCGTTGAGTTGCAGCTTCAAGGGTTGCCCCAGGCTGGACTCAGCGGCCAGATTGCCCGGCCACGAGGCAGGGAGGGAGGCCCCGTCTTCACCCAGGAGGCGGTACATGGCAAAGATCCGGCGGAGATCCCGAGCGAGGCAGCTGCAGTTGTAAATCACGGCAGCCAGCTCCTTCACCTGGGCACGAAAGAGAACAAAAGGTGAGCAGCCTTGAAATATATTTCAAAGCTTCTTGTAGCCTTCCTCTTTTAAAAAAGCCGAGCTCTGTTGAATTCCTTGGAGCTGCACCGACACAGCTAAAAAAGGGCCAGGCTCTCCTCAGCCATGCCGTTTCTGACAGCGGATCAGATGAAAAATTGACATTCATAAGAACACAAAAAGGTCAATAATGGATCAGGCCAAAGGCCCATCTAGTCCAGCTTCCTGTATCTCACAGTGGCCCCACCAGATGCATCTGGGAGCGCATGAGACTAGATATCTTGTCTCCTGATACCACTCCCCTGCATCTGGCCCTTGAAGGACCCTGGTTTTAAGCCTGGAGATGACACATCTCCATCATGGTTTGTGATGGACTTTTCCTCCAGGAATCTGTCCAATCCCCTTTTGAAGGCATCCAGGCCAGATGCCATCACCACCTCCTGTGGCAGGGAGTTCCACAAACTAACAACGTGCTGGTCTGTCTTTGGTCTGTTCTCACTCTCCCAGCCCCCAATTTGAGTGGATGTCCCCTAGTTCTGGTATTTTGTGAGAGGGAGAAGGGTATCCCTTTATCCATTTTACTCATGCCCTGCATTATTTTGTACAACCACCCCCTCCTTTGAAAAGCTGTATGGGACCATCATTGCCCGTTCTGTCCTGGGCTCTCTTAATCTACTTTTTGAGCAGGACCGGTGTGTGTGTGCGTGTGCTGAATCTGGCAGCCATTTTGATTTCCCACCATGCCCCATCATAGCTTTGGGGCATGGTGGGGCGTTAAAACGGCTGCCCTTGGTCTCTGGTTGCTACTCAACCACCGGCATCTTGCTGAAAGAAAGCCCCACATCCATCAGCAGAGGAAGAGGGGCCATCCGAGCAAGCTTTGCTCATGAAACAGCCCTGGTGAACAAGAAAACAAAACAAAACAGACCACAGTGGGCCAGGGCGCCTTCGTGCCCTCTTCCCTGCGTACCTGAGTGAGGGAGCGCCAGTCCATGTTGGCGCTGCCAAGGTAGACGTGCTTGCCGTCCACGACCCACAACTTGGTGTGCACCACCCCTCCCGTCAGGCGCGTCATGTTCACGTACTTCACGTCTGCACCTGTGCAGGAGGGCATCAAAAATGGCAAAGATTCATTCCAGTTTTAGGCTCCTATGGCTATTGATTGATTGATTGATTGATTGATTGATTGATTGATTGATTGGATTTTTGTATACCGCCCATCTGGCAGCGAGGTCACTCTGGGCGGTAGATAAGAATCTAATAAATAAATAAATAAATAAATACACTCGAGTATAAGCCTAGTTTTTCAGCCCTAATTTTGGGCTGGAAAAGGGGGTCCTCGGCTTATATGTGGGTCAAGACTTTTAGCTACTGAGGCAAGTTTGGGTCAGTGGCTAAAAGTCATTTTAAACATTGTGCACCACTTCTCCTGATCCCCCCCATGTTTAAAATGACTTTTTAAAAGGTCATTTTAAAACAATGTTTAAAATGACTTTGAGCCACCAACTCAAGCACTTGCCTCGGTGGCTAAAAGTCATTTTAAACATCACACACACACCCAGCTCACAAAGGAGGAGTTACCAGGTCCTGTTGCATTTCCCACCCTAGGTTTATACTTGAGTCAATAAATTTTCCCAGTTTTGGGGGTTTAAATTAGGGGCCCTGGCTTATACTCGGGTTGACTTATACTCGAGTATATACGGTAAATAAATAGGACCACAAAAGGGTCTGGAGAAGGCATCACGGCAGGATCCGTTAAGCTTGCGGCAAACAAGACACAGCCGTGATGTTTTCAGAGGCGTTTAAGCCGCCGATCAGCTTCGTGGGTCGTGCTTGTAAGAACTTATGGAGATTATAACTTGCTGCCCTGCACTGTGCCACCGGTCTCTTTGCTCTTCGTGGAGCTGCGGCGGACGGCTGCCTCTTCCTGTCTTAAAAAGAGTTCTGCGGGTAACAGATGTGAGCGGGAAGGGGACGGAGGTCAGCCGTGCAGATGTTAGCAGATGTTACCGTGGAGGGCCAGCTCGTCGGTGTCGTTCACGGACAACGGGGGGCTGTTCACGGCGATGCTGAGCTTCACCCCACGAGCAGGCAGGGCCCGCAAGGCCTCGAACACCGCCTTACCCTGCAGAAAAAGACAGCGACCCTAAGCATTACGATGCATGGCGGGTCAGCAGGACTGCTGTGTTTCTGGGATCAGCACCCATGGTTTCAGTGATCCGCTGCCTTGGAAATATTTTAAAACCAACCAACCCAGAAACATGTGTTTCCAAGGTGCATTCTCAGAACCGGCCGCTAGGGGGCAGCAGAGACTATGCTACAGTATCTATATCATAGGGCTTAAGTTTAGAACTTTTCCCCCTGTGGATACTACACTGCAACTGTATAGCTAAGCGAGAATGAGGCAACACAGACTGAGCACACACGATTTACCTCGCTCAAGAGCGGCTGCCCCTCTTGTCTAAGGGAGAAGATGGATTGTGGTTCTATTTAAATCGGAATAAACAGATACTAATTCCCAGTGTGGTGCAGCAGGTAGAGGGATGGGTTAGGAAGGGAGGCGTCTTTTAGATGGAAAAAAATTACTTGGGTGTTTAGGATTTTCTGCGGGGAGGAATTCTCCCCTCAATTTCGGCATGCCTCCCGAAATGAGCCTCTCACCTGCTGGGAGGACGGATCCTGAATGTTGAGATCTGAGTCTCGTAGAGTAAAGTAGAACGCGGCTATCTCGACGCTGCTGTTGGCTTCGGCCAGAAGGTCCATCCAGGCCTGGTAGATGGTCGGGTTCTGTGTTCTCAAATCCAGACTGGCCGGGATGCTCTCTAAGAGCACCGCTCTAGAACCGAGACAAGAACAGAGACGGGGAGGGAAGCGTCCTTTTAAGGGGGCCTGAAGTGTTTCTCCTGGCTTGGCTCCCCACGTTGGCAAGTCCCAGGTGGGCAGAGACGAGAGATGGGCGTTTTGTTTCGGAAAGGGTCCGGTTCCAAAACGAAACACATCCGCACAGCGGCCATTCAGAACGAAATCAACCACTGACTTACCTTCCTGTGGGTCGCACGGGGGCGAAACTCCATCCAGGAAGCAGCCTCCGGCGCATCTTCTTTCCTTCTCCCTGGTGCTGGCCAGTCAGACAGGGAGGCGGGATGAGGCATGTCCCTGCACAGCTCCTGATTGGCTGAAGGATTGGTGACGCGTCGGAGGCTGCTTCCTGGTTGGAGTTTCGCCCTGTGTGACCCACAGGAAGGTAAGTCAGTGGATGATTTTGTTCCGGAGGGTGGGTCCCGGTTCCGAACGACAGATGCGCTGCCGTGTTTCGTTTTGGAGGGCCCCTTCCAAAACGAAACGCCCATCTCTAGCAGAGACGTCCGTGCCCAAAGGAGGAAAGCAACGCTACCCCATTCTGTAAATCTCATACTGCCATCCGGGCTTCCTCAGGCTAGTATTCTTCAGCTAGATCACCATTGCTGGCTGGGGATCTTGGAACCTGTAGTCCAACAACCCCCTCGAGGATAAAACATCCCCCTTTATGCTGTCAATTCCTGGTTAAAATCAATCATGTATCGCCCTTACCTACAATGGGTACTGCATTTCTCTGTCGTACTCCACAGGCTTGGGAAACTCCACAGCCTCCATTGCCCGTATCCCACCAGCCCGGACAAAATCCCCGGATTTCCGTGTTGCCAAACAAACCAGGAAGTGAAGCCCATAACAAGCAGGAAGAGAAGGAAACAGAGTGTGGTCAAAGGTTGGACGCGCTGTGGAGACAACTAAGGTCAGGGAAGGGGGTTGTGGGAGTAGGGAGAGAAAGAGAGAGATTTAGGGCCAATCTGTACGTTACAAGGAGGGCATCGTCAGAAGAGGTCCTTCCTTAAGTGATGACAGGGTTTGATTGTCACACAGCAGAAGCTCTCTACACCGCCTCTCGCCCGCAAATTAACTGGGTTGGTGGTGTGATCGGTATTCTGGATCTAAACATGGCCTTCATTTGCAAGTGCAGAAGGGCTTCCCATATCCACAGGGACTTGGTTCCAGGCGTGTGCGCGCGCACGCGCACACCCAGAATGCTAAAAAAGTAGATTATAGAGAATGCTAAGCGTGAAAGCTATACATGGCGTGGTCTCTGGTTCCCTCTCGTGGCTAGTTCTGGTAACTTAATCTTTAGAAATACATATTTCTGTGTTTTTTTCTTTTTCTTTTCATATTTTAGTGTACTTTCAGTCCGTAGATAAGTGATTGAGTCCTAAGATCCACCATAATGGCTACCCCACTGAGCTAACACCAATCCTATATCTCTGTGCAGTGATCCCTTTCTCTTTTTTCTTTCATCTGTCATCAGCTCCTTCCTTCCTTCCTTCTAACCACCAGATTCCTCCTTCCTTCCTTCCTTCCTTCTAACCATCAGCTTCTTTCTTTCTTTCTTTCTTTCTTTCTTCCTTCCTTCCTTCCCTCCTTCCTTCCTTCTAACCATCAGCTTCTTTCTTTCTTCCTTCCTTCCTTCCTTCCTTCCCCCTTTATGCCTAGTAAACACAGAGAGTCAGGCTGTGTACATATATCAGGGCTTTGTGACACACACACCCTGCTCCCCCACATACCAAGATCCCTTTCCTTCTGGGTCTTCCTGCGGGCAAGGCTGGAGTAGGTAGGGTGGACGTCTTCTCCATGGTCAGCACCTTGGCCGCCTTATGGGGGATCCCTGCCCGGGACTCCTTCCAGAGGGCTTGGTTTCCCACTGGGCTTTGCAAGCTGGGGGTCAGCTCTTCTGCTGGGGGTCCCGCCCGGGCGCTTTGGGGCCTCCGAGCCTCCAGGACCCGCAGCCGAGCCCTCGCGTCCTTCACCACTTCCCAGTCCACGTTGGGCTTCTGCAACTGGAAAAAAAGAAACCATGATCATGGAGAGAGAATGGCTAAGAAAGAGAGAAGGAGAGAGAGAGAGAGAGAGAGATTGTGGTTTGGCAATCTCTGTGCCAGCCTGGGTTGCCTTGGGCAAGCTTCACAGCCCCACAGTGCCCCTAGAGGAAGGGAAGGGTAAAGCATCTCTGATCATTTCCTACATAGAAAATCCGGTAAATCATGGGTGGGGAATAGAGATGGGTGTTTTGTTTCGGAAGGGGGTCCGGTTCCGAAACAAAACATGGCAGCACAGCGGCCGTTCCGAACCGGGACCCACCCTCCGGAACGAAATCGACCGCCGATTTTGCGTCGTGTGGGGCCAAACTCCAACCAGGAAGCAGCCTCCGATGTGCCACCTTTCCTTCTCCCTGGCCCTGGCCAATCAAGAGCTGCTGAGAATGGATTGTTTTATCTGGGACGTTGACGGTGCGCCTTTCGCTGGACGCAGTAAGTTATCGTGGGGCTGCCTTTCAGGGGTGTGGTAAAGGCAGAGGTGCTCCTGGAGGAAAAATCCATCGCAGGTGACAAGCCATGAAGGAGATGTGTCATCTCCAGGCTTAAAACCAGGTTACGTCAAGGCCCAGATGGAGGGGAGTGGTATCAGGAGACAGAGATCTAGTCTCGTGCGCTCCCAGAGGCATCTGGTGGGGCCACCATGAGATACAGGAAGCTGGACTCGATGGGCCTTTGGCCTGATCCAGCAGGGCTCTTCTTAGATTCTTATGGACACGAAAACTGATGTGGATTTGGTGGTCTCCATTTCTCATCACTGGCTTTTCTAAATACAGTGGTACCTCGAGATACGATTGTCTCTCCAGCAGGGCTCTTCTTAAGTTCTTAGGCTGTGGGTTTCCCCTCCCAGCTGCGCTTCAGAAAGCCCCCACCTTCCTGCAAACCTTTCGCCCAGCCTTTGTTTACCTCCTCTTCCTCGGTTTGACGAGCGGGAGGGTCTCCTTCCGGGGGAACCGCCAGTCTCCTCAGCTTGACAAACGGGGACTGGAAAGAAGAAGTGAGAGAGATCTTTTCCCCCTCGATTCAACACACGCTGCTCCCTTCCCCCCACACCCTTGCTGTGGGGCTGCTTTTACTCCAGGGAGCAGCCTCCCGCCCCTCCTTTGCCCCTTTCCAACCGGGATTTTTTTTGCTTTACAGTAGGATGTCCATATCCACTGATTCATTATCCACTGATTCAATTATCCACGGTTGGCAGAGGAAAAAAATAGCACTGGCCAATCCCAGACAGCCGACAGAGCATTTAAATTATCCTTTCGTGCCTTTGGGTCAATTCATCTCAGGCACCTGAGTTTGGAAGCCAGTCATGCAAACAAACGAGTTTCCTTTTCGTTACTGGCTTTTCCCGCAACGACCGCACAAGCGACATGTCGTTGCATACAGGAACAGACCAACGGAGTGCTATCTCTGTTAACGTTTCTGTGTACAGTGGTACCTTTACTTATGAATTTAATCCGTTCAGAATGCATGCTCTTAAGTCAAACAACTCTTAAGTAGAGGTACCATATCTAAAAATATTATGGGCGGGGGGAATAAAAAAAATGAAAAAAAGATTGAAAGTAGAGCAGACCGCGTCTGAAATTTGTTTTCTGCTCTTAAGTCGAATTGCTCTTAAGCAGAGCGGCTCTTAAGTAGAGGCACCACTGTATCTTGTACCCCAGCCTCCCGGCTTCCTAATGTTCTGATGCCTTGCAGAAAAAAAGATAAACTAAAATAGTGTCGTTTTGTTTAAGACAACAAAAGTTATGCCTTCTCTTTGGACCTCTGTGGGACAAACCACCCACCGGCGCCTTTTTGCCGATTATCTTTTGGAACTGGAGCACTTAAGGGACTTTCTAAGCTCCGAAAACTCAGATACAATCCCGTCCTCTCCTGTCCCGAGCCGAGACTCACCAATGGGCTGTCGCTCTCCCCGGCGCTTTCTCGGTCCTCTTTCCGAGCTTCTGGTTCCGGCTGCGGCAAAGGACCTCGGAGTGGATCTGAGAGGTCGTCTTGGACGAGATCAGCCTGCCTCCGGTAAGCACGGATGCTCTCTCGGGGCCGAAGTACATCGTCCGA
Organism: Phrynocephalus versicolor; assembly: GCA_023846285.1. Taxonomy (NCBI): domain Eukaryota; kingdom Metazoa; phylum Chordata; class Lepidosauria; order Squamata; family Agamidae; genus Phrynocephalus; species Phrynocephalus versicolor. The sequence goes on along the minus strand of JAHTLZ010000196.1, from coordinate 766,141 downwards.
GTGACTTCCTTTCAGGTTCTGCGGTTCTCGGGGCACCTGCTGCGGAAAAAACAGCGGGAGGTTGCGCCACGAAGGTCCCCGAGACGTTTCCTACATCCTCAAATGAGGGTTTTTTGTTACTGCAGCAGCTGGGGGAGATCCTCGGTTGAGTTACGGCTGCTGGATGTGCTCAAAAGGGGTGCCATTTCAGGAAATGGCACTTCTACCCTGCGGTAGAATGAGTTTCAGTTTTCATTTTACGACAATCAGGCTACGGTTTATATTTCTGTACCACGTTCCTCATCTTTTGGGCAAATCATAGGCTGATGCCTGCTAAGGAGAGCTGGATAAAGAGTGCAGTGGTTTAGGCCTCTGGCTGGTTGGGAGTTGAAATCCTCCACTGTCGGTCCAGGAAGAAGAGCCAGCCTAGGTAGCCCTGGGCAAACTGCACCGTCCCAGGGCTCCCCTGGAAGAAGGGAAGGGTCAACCACTTCTGAATTCTCTCTGCTTAGAAAACCCTGCATAGGGTCACCATTCAACACCCCCAAAAAACCCAAGTGCCATTATAGGTAGAGCCTCCATATTCAGGGGAAAATTGGTTCCAAGCCCCACTGCGGATGCTGAAACCCACGGATAAGAGCAAACACTATACATAGCAAGGGGGAAAAAGAAAACCCTGGGGTGGGGGGAGTATTTTTGGCCTGGCTACTAGAAAGAGTTACAGACCATAGTATATGTTCTTCACCAGCAAGGCGAAAACATCCAGGCTCAGCATGGATCTAAAGAACAAGTCAGAGGACTTGCCTTCAAGTCTAGGTTCGAATCCCGGACACCTCTGGCTTTCTTTTTCGAAAGGAAGATCTGAGGTCAGATCATGTCTCCCAATCTCACCTGGGTCTCAGCTTTCTCTTGTTGCAAGCGGGAGGATCTCCGCAGAGGGGTGTCTCTGGACTCCCTTCGGGCCGGTTCTTTCTTCCTCATGATGCAGCCAGGGCAAGGTGGCGGGGAAGGAAATGTTAAAAAAAAGAGAGAGAAAAAAATTCAAGTTAGCTGGGCGGAGGTAGAGTTTGGCATCTGCACCAGGTGCCTTTGGAGCAAGCTGTCAAAAGAGCGAGCTGCAAAAGGCTCAGAGACGTTAATAAGTTGTAAGGGGAGGGCGGAAACGAATTTGAAATGACAAACGCCAATTGGCTGACGGCTTGTTTACACACAGGCACAAAAGCTGACGCCTAGTGGCCGCTATCTCTCTGCTCTGGGCCTCCACTGGCATTTTTTTCCCCATCTTGCCAAGAATTTTACAACTCCTAGCAATTCCCTCTTTTGCCATGCTTCAACTTTTGGTACAGCTCTGAGGAAAAGGGTGTGTGCCCTTGAAATATTAGCAACTTTTTTTGTTTGTTATTTTATTAGTAGCCTAAAAGCTATCATGCCGTCTAGTTTTGTATTTGTTTTTTTGGGTTTTTTTGTAAGTAGACTAGGTGATACATTTATTGGTCACTACTAAAACAAAAAAATGTAAGCTAAGCTTTCGATAGCAACTTGCTATCTTTATCAAAGCATTGTACCAGAAATGCAATCTTCTGGTCACATGGCTCAAACCACAATTTTTTTTTTGGATGGCTACACAGCTCACTCTAAAATAAATAAATATTTTTGAGACACGTATTTTCTTGCAGTTGTTGAGGATTTTATTAACTGATTGGATATTTTATTATTATAGTTTATGTCATTTAGTTCATCAGGTAGCAATCCTTGGTGGCCTGTCTGTTTTTAATTTGTTCTATTATCTATGCATTCTTTTGTTATTTTAGGTTGTATGTTTTGCTTACCACCAAGAGTAGCATTTCACTAATTTGGGTGGTCTAGAAGCTAGATAAATAAATATGTATTTATTTACTTATTTAATGTTTATGCCTCCTTTCTTCCAATTATGGGACCCAGGATGGGTCACCAATTACTGTATTAAAAAACCCAAACCAATTAGAAACACAATAAATTATATTAATTTTATTGATGATGATCGCAGTAGATTGGCTTGCTCCTCTTTTTTCTTTAATATTTCTACGAAGCAAAGAGCAACAACGTCATCTGCATAGATTTGCATATGCAAAAATCATATGCAAATCTTCTCTTCCCCCCTCCCGCAATGCCTCGGTAACCATGGAAACCTCATCTCCTCCCACCGCTCCTCGGGTTTGCCCCTCGAGAGCGAGTCCTCCAACCAGCGCTAAGGGCGGAGGGGCGCCGTGGCCATTCAGGCACAGGAGCGTCGCCCTCGCGCGACTCCTCCAATCACGAGGATCCAAGCCTTCTTGACTGACGGGGAAGGGCCGGGTCCATGAGAAGCAAGAGGAGGCGGAGCGAGTTCTTGCCCCGCCTCGGTTCTCCCCATTTCGACCGGGCTGGGGAAGACCAGCCAATGGGGTGAGAGGAGCCGCCCATGAACGTTCAGGGGGAGGCGGGCGCAGAGAGAAAGAAGAGAGGATCGGCGAGTGGCCGCCGAGGGGCCCCTTTCCCGAAGAGTGACAGCGAGGGCAGCTAATCAGACGCGAAGGGGGCGGGTCCCTCGAGGCCTCGGCTTTGTGGTGGGTAAGTGGGGGAAAGAGGGGGCTCCCTCGCCGCCCAACGCACCCCCTGTTGGGGGGGAGGAGGAAGAGCGCTTCCTATTATCCCTAATGCTGTACAATGGGGCTGGGGGCACATGGGTTTTGTTATCTAGGGAGTGGCTTGAGAATTGGGGGGAGGGGGCAAGCAGTGGGGAGGGCCTGTGATGGGGAAGGGGCAGATTCAGGACCCACTGTCATGGGTTGGGGGGGGAGAGGGGGGAGAGAGAGAGGAGGGAACCCCTTTTGCTTTTGGGAGGGGGTTGCAAATTGAAACAAGCAACATGCATGGAGGGTGGACTGGGGGGGTAAGGAGAAACAGAGGATGGTGGCCCCTAAATGTCTAATTTAATGGGGGGGGTGGGCAATGAGGGAAAACATGATCGGGGCAGCTGAAGTAAGTAGCTCCCCCCCCCAGAAAAAAATGGCTTGATGGGGGAGGAGAGAGAGAGAGAGAGAGAGAGCCTCCCATTAATGCAGATTATTTTGTGGGATTTGAGGGACTGGATCAGGAGGTGAGCAGAAACTGCTTGGATGCGGCCCCTGCTGGCTTTTGCAGGGCCCCCCTCCTCCCATGAACCCAGGCCCCCACCCGGAGGAAAAAGAAAATCGACAACCTGTTGTCATTTTCTAGCTGGCAGAAGAGCTCCCTGGCTTATCTCCAGGCTTAAAACCGGGGTCCTTCAAGGGCCAGAGGCAGGGGAGTGGGAATCAGGAGACAGAGATCTAGTCTCGTGCTCTCCTGGACACATCTGGTGGGGCCAACATGAGCTACAGGAAGCTGGACTAGACGGGCCTTTGGCCTGATCCAGCAGGGCTCTCCTTAGGTTCCCGCTGAGGTCAGGGAGTTCATTTCCCCCATGGAGCCTCTCGTGAGAAGAGCCAGCCTGGGTGGCCTTGGGCAAGCTGCACTGTCCCAGAACTGCCCCCCTTTCCCAGAGAAGGGTCAACCACTTCTTCTTGGGAAACCCTATGAAGGGTCACCCTAAGTCAGACTTGACCCAACAGGACATGATGAAGGTGATGATTTTATGGAAAACATTAGTGATGGGGCTGTCCCTTTTAGCAACATTTGTGGGTTTTTTTCTTCACAGTTTTGGGTCGTTTAGGAGGCAGGCAGGGTCCTGCAGGGGGTCCCAGGGCGGCTTCCGGCGATGCCTCTGGTTCCGCGGCCGTCTTGAACGAGGATGGAGTTCCCTGAGCATAGCAAGAATGTCTTGCAGAGCCTGTGGCAGCAGCAGCACGAGGGCTTCCTTTGCGACTGCACGGTGCTGGTCGGCAGCACCCAGTTCGTGGCCCACCGGGCGGTGCTGGCCTCCTGCAGCGCCTTCTTCCACATGTGCTACAAGGAGCGGCTGGACAAGCGCGACTTGGTCTCCATCAACAACGAGATCGTCACCGCCCCGGCCTTCGGGCGGCTGCTGGAGTTCATGTACCAAGGCAGCCTCTCCTTCCGCGACTTGCCAGTGGAGGACATCCTGGCAGCCGCCAGCTACTTGCACATGAATGACGTCGTTAAGGTGTGCAAGAAGAAGCTCCAGGCTCGGGCCACGGCGGAAGCGGACAGCACCAAGAAGGAAGAGGAGGCCCCCGGAAGCTCCGAACGGCTCCCCAGCACCTCCCGAGGTCCGCTCCAGGTGCCCGAAAGCCAGCCGTTGGCGGGACTCCACCCTCACCCGGGTGGACCAGAGAAAAGCAAGACAGAGGAACTGAAAGGAGGGGAGAGCGTGTCTTCCAGAGAATCGTCGGCCCCCACTTTAGACGTGGCGGATACCACGCAGCCAGGGGTGGAAGCTGCGCTACCTGCAAGACCCATCCCGTCGCTGCCACCGCCTCCTCCACCACCACCACCTTTAGTGGTCGATATCTCCTTCCCCAGCCCCAGCAGTTCCACAGAAGCCTTATCCCATGGGGGCTTCCCCCTCGGGAGCGCCGCCGAGGGTTCTTCCGGCGCCACGGCTCCGGAGAAGGAGCCGGGAGAGGAGGCCCGGGGAACCCTGGGCCAGCTGGGCCACCGGGAGCCGAACAGGGCCACCGTCAAGGTCAAGGTGGAAGCCATCGTGATCTCGGACGAGGAGCCCGACGGCGCCGAGCACCTGGAGGGGCCGGGCGCGGAGCTGAGGCTGGAGAACCTCTTCCCGAGGTCTGCCGGGGAGAGCGGCCTGGCCGGGAAGTGCGCCCGGCACCCCGAGAGCTTTGAAGAGCCCGCTGGGATGGAGGAGGTGTCTTCAGAGAGCGGGTTCCTCACTCAGGAGCACCTCCCGTATCATATGATCCCGTTGCCCGGTGGGCAGGGCTTTCCCAGCCTGGTGACGCCGCCGCTGCACGAGCAGATCTACCTGCCGGATTACGACCCCCACTCTAACTTTGGCCTCTTCGCCGAAGACGTGCCCACCTGCAAGACGTGTGGGAAGACCTTCTCCTGCTCCTACACCTTGCGGCGCCACGCCACCGTCCACACCCGGGAGCGGCCCTACGAGTGCCGCTACTGCATGAGGAGTTACACCCAATCCGGAGACCTTTACCGGCACATCCGTAAAGCCCACAATGAGGACCTGGCGGCCAAGCGTTGCAAACCGGACCTAGAGAGCCCCTCCTAGGGGAGGCTGAGCAAAATGGGGCGTGCCCCACACATGTTATATTTTTGTTTGTTGGGTTGGTGGTTGGTTTTAACATGGTGCAAAGCCACGTGGCGGGCCTCCCCCGAGCCCAGAGAACTCTCGTGTCCCACTGGTCTGGTCTCTCCACCCTGACCCCTCCAAATAGCCCTCCGCTTTTGGTATTGGGTTTTTCCGTAAAGGAACTCTTGGTTACTGCCTGTCGAAATGTTCCCTGTGCATCGTTGGGAGCTATAATGTGTTAAGAACCAGGGAATGTTTTCTTATTTTCATTCCTTTCAACAGTATGACCCTCGTATCTGTCGGGAACTGGTTGCAAGCCCCCCTCCTCTGCGGATGCTGGAAATGGCGGATAAGAGCAAATTTAGAATGTGGTAAAAGAAATACATATTTTCAGCAGGTATTACCAAAAACTGCCACTATATACCACGTGAAAATATGCGTTTCTAGCATTTCCGTTCAATATTTGGAGACCACAGATAAGGAAAAAGCACAGATACTGCTGCCATGGATGCAGGGATCCTGTTATATTTATTTGCATACAGAGTGTCATGGTTACAAGTCGTCCCGAGATGCTTCTTCCTCTCCCTGATCGGTATGATGAGGTGGAAGGGAGGCTTTACTTCCAGAAAGATCCGGAAGTGATTCTTGATAGCAGCAGTGGTGGGGGTGGTGTGGACGGAGGAAGAGGACCACCAGGGGACAGCTGTGGCATGTGGGGTGGGCTGTGCTGAAAGTCAGCCTGATCCGTCCTCTGGTATAAAGTGGGCGCCACTGTCTGGCAGGAAGAGATACTCGTTTTGAAATGCACTTCTGCCCTCCCATCGGGTGTCCAGCCTCCAAACAGTGACAGACGCCGAGCTGCACACCTTTTACAGACAAGAAAACCCCAAAGTTGGTTCCAAGGGCCGTATCTGCAGAGTATCTGCGGGATTTAAAGCCCCCTTTTCCCCTCCCTCTCTTCAAGTCATTTCCTATACCTTTTATTGTTTTGCGTCCCGTTCTCAAAGCCGGCCACCCCGCGAAGCAGACACTGCCTGCCCCCGCTGTACTGATGGGACGTGGTTGGCTCCCCCCCCCCCCCTGTGAAGCGTGCGTCTCCAACCTGTTTGTTTTGTAAAGAGCCACGAAGCTTCTTCACTGCCAAGGGTACCCGGGTTGACAGTAAAATGCAAAACCTTGAAGCCCTGGCGCGTCTCGCTCTTTTGTGTGGTTCCCGAGTGTGTCTTCCTGTGTGGCAGATCGGCCCTTTTAAATTGGCCTAAGTTTGATTTAACCGACAGGGCTTCCCTCTCCAAAGAATGCTGGGGACATGTGGACGCTGATCTGTTTAGCCGTGATGACGATGGGTCGGTTTACCTCCTCCAGGTTGTTGGTTTCTGGTTTTCCCCTCTCTCTCCATGGCCTGGAGAGGGGACGGCATTTTTGAACATGCACGACTCTGGACCGTCTCCCTCTCCAAACAGTTCTGCATAGCTGCCCACCTTTCTCTGAAGGCGCTTTCCCCTGTGATGTTGATGAAAGCACCAGGTAGCAATATGTCTGCGAAGATCCTCAGTCGTCCAGGTGAGTTTATCTGGAAGTTGAGTCATGGCTGCTGGATTTCTTTTTTTGAGAGAGAGAAAAACGTTTTGCTGCTCATCCAAACAGCTTCATCAGTCTGTTTCACCAACTGATGAAGCTGTTTGGATGAGCAGCGAAACGTTTCACTCTCTCAAAAAAGAAGTCCAGTAGCCAGGACTCAACTGACACCAGGTAGCAGTTTCCCGGGGAGTCACTGCATCTGCCAACACCCCTTTGCAAACTGGAAAAGGTGCAATCTCCTTGCGTGAGTGTTGCCAAAAGGGAAGTCTTGCACTGTTTTTCTGCAGCCCGATCACCATGCAAAAAGTACAAGCATTGAACAAACATACCACTATTCTCAGGCACAGTCAATCATATTTAGTTTACTCTTGATTTGTGATATAGCTGTTCTGACAGTCATTTAAAAAAAAAACACCTCTCCTTGCACACACAAAAGCTGTATGAAGGTCTATGACAGTATCCCTCTAACCCACACCGGCAGACTCCTCTTGGACTGGTGGCTGTGGCAAAAAAACTCAAGAGCCCATCTTCCCCTGGCTTACTGTGCAACCACCAAACCTCACTGCTGCAGAACCATCTTCCTTGAAGGTCAAAGGGACTTATCTTGGCCAAACTTAATTGATCCAGTGAGAGGTTAGATTTAGAGACCCAGACAGGAAATAGAAAACCCGCAAGATCAGACAGGCTAGTGAAATGGCATGTGGATGAGGTGATGTTTTGAGGATCTAGACATTTCTGGAGACAGCTGGATTGTTCTTATTAAGGGACAAGCACCCCACCCTAATAATTAGTTACAACAAAGTCCCCTGAAATTGATTGTGCGCCTCCTAAAACTAACCTCCCCTTTCTGGGAGGTTCCCATGCGATACAGGTGCTGCGTCAACGTTCCGAAAACACGCCGAACAGAAATAGACGTATGGATGCCGTGAAGACACCGTGGTGCAGTCAACCAAGAGGCGCCGGAGATGGAGGTGAGTCAAGCCGCAGGCCGGTCACGGAAAAAGGGGCGCCGGGAATATGAAGACGCCCACGAGCCATCAGCCAAACATCTCCTGGGAGGCGTAAGTCATGTATAGGAAGCCGTCTTCATCTTTGAACGTGGCATAGACTTCGGCCATGGTGGAAGACATGTTGACCAGGCTGCGGCTGCCGTTGACCAGGAAATAGAACGCCTGAGTGGGGCCGACGGACATTCGATTGCTGTGGAAGGGACAACCTGGGTTGGTTGGCGTAATAACAAAACATTTGCCGTTCTCAAAGCCGGTTAACGGAAACCCTCGCTTAAGAAAGGAACTGGCTTGTGGCTGGAGAGGAAGAACATCAGTCTAGCCCCTGTTATGAGAACATCAGAAGAGCCGTGCTGGATCAGGCCACAGGCCCATCTAGTCCAGCTTCCTGGATCTCAGTGGCCCCACCAAATGCGTCCAGGAGTGCACAAGATTAGATATCTGTCTCCTGATGCTACTCCCCTGCATCTGGCCCTTGAAGGACCCCGGTTTTAAACACGGAGATGACATCTCCATCATGGTTTGTAACCTGTGATGGTCTTTTCCTCCAGGAATCTGTCCAATCCCCTTTGGAAGGCATCCTGGCCAGATGCCATCACCACCTCCTGTGGCAAGGAGTTCCACAGACTAACAACACGCTGGGTTAAAAAGAAATATTTTCTTTTGTCTGTTCTCCCTCTCCCAGCCCTCAATTTGAGTGTATGTCCCCTAGTTCTGGTATTTTGTGAGAGGGAGAAGTGTGTCCTTCTATCCACTTTAATCATCCCCTGCATTATTTTGTATGTCTCAATCCTGTCCCCCCTCAGACATCTTTTTTCCAGACTAAAGAGCCCCAAATGTTTTAGCCTTTCCTCCTAAGGGAAGCTCCCCCAGCCCCGTAATAATTTTAGATGCTCTCTTCGTGGCCTCCTGTCAAGGACGAGATGGCCCTTAAGGTCTCTTCCAACTCTGTGATTCTAAAATTAGGAGTAACCCCTTTGTGGGTAAGTGTGGCTCACCGAATGATTGCGACAAACTGGCCCATGGTCAGCTCTTGTGGAACCAAAAACTTGATCTTGTTTAAGGCCGGCAGCATCTTCTCCTTGGAATAGCGCTCCAGGATTACCTGGGGATAAGCAAAATCCACATTTGAGAAGACCCCCATGGCCTGAATCACCCTGTGTCCTATGTCCATATTGCCCCATTACACTTAGAGCACCCTCTGGGCTCTTAATTCTGGAATCTAACACTCCTTTTTGGATCAGCCCAAGCATTTGTGGGAAGGCTGGGAAATAAAATTATATAGATTTAATAAAATTATAAAATAAAATTGCTGTGTGTAAATATAAATTATATATATATAACCCGGAGGCTCATTGACCCTCAGCGGTTCGGGGAGCTCTTCGGGGGG